>JAEQBH010006211.1:0-425400 GCA_016808115.1 Tetrastigma voinierianum
CTTGAATGTGGCGGAGGTGTTTGTAGGCTTTCTAGTGATTGGTGGGGGCTTGAAGAAATTGACTCAGTTTGCTGACTGAAAGAGATGTTAGATCTCATATATCTTCTATCTCACAGATGAGACGTGCTTTGAGGGCTTCAACACAGAGGAGTTGATAAAGAAAAGTAGAACCATACTTTATCGGACTCTGTTAGGTCTCCTCCTTAGTAGTAGCAGAGGGAGAGAACAAAACACCCTTTATATCATGGAAGCTAAACTACATAAAGGATAGATCAATGCGGCTCAATGAGATGTAAGTATTGAACTTTGGCATAGGAGGCTTGGTCACATCAATGAGAAGGACTTTCAGCTCTTGCTAAGAAAGCATAATTCTTCCCAAATTTGCAAAGGTAATACCTATTAAAACTTTTGGCGATCATTGATTAGTTGAAAAGCACATAGGTTGCATTTCCACACAAATTCACTTATCTAGAAGGCCAAATGCTATTGATTTAATTCATACTGATATTTTGTACTATGCAAAATATAACTAATTATGGTGCACTTATTTTACTTAACTTTCATATTGATGACCACTCTAGAAAAGGGTTCAGGGTTTTGCTTTGAAAACTGGGCCATGTGCTAGATGAGCTAAAGAACTCCATGCTTCTAGAATAGAAAGAGAAGCAGGAAGAAAATTAAAGGTTGTTGGGAGAGCTAACAATGGTGTGAGTGAATACAAGGATGTGGAGAAGTTATTGCAAACTTCATGGCATTGACTTGAAAGAAAGATGAGTACCTAAAACTCCTCAACAAAATTGTGTAGTAAAGAGAGGATAAGATAGAATCGTTGGGGGGAAAGAATTAGGTGTATGCTTCTCCATTCTAAGCTACCTAGAGATCCCCTTTGTGGAGGAGAAAATTTGTAAAGGAAACGTCAATTGACTTGATAAACCTTTACGGCATTCGAGTTCCTTTAAAGATGATGTACCTAGAAGAGTGTGGACAAAGAAAAGATGTTTCATATGACCATTTGAGAGTGTTTGGTTATAGAGTGTTTGGTTATAGAGTATTTGTTCATATCTCCAAAGATGAGAGGTCAAAATTTAATGTCAAGGCCAACCATGTATTTTCTTTACGTATGGTCATGAAAAATTTGGATACAGTCTATGGGATCCAATGAGCAAAAATATTGTCAAAAACAAAGATGTTGTGTTTCTTAAAGACTGACTTGTTGTTGATGGTGACAAGGGTGAGAAAGCTAGTTCCTCTACTAAAATTCCAATTATAATTTATCTAGTTGTTCCACCTACAGTGCATACTAATCATGGGGGAGAGTTGTAGGAAGGTGATGGTAAAATGAAGATGACCCTACAATTAATGATGTTGACCAGTGAACATGTTGATGGAGAACTTCCACTACCACCATATGAATCGCCATTGAGAATATCTTTTGAGAATGCGCTAACCTTCTACAAAAAGAATCCTCACAATAGATATGTGTGATGTTTCTGCCGTGAGGGGAGAGCGACACAAGAAGCCATTTTATGTGAGAAGTAAGAAAAGAGTGGGTTAAGAGTCGCACAAGAAGAAGTGAGATTCTTGATTAAAACCACGATTTATGGCTTGGTGAAGTTTTCTGAGGAAAAAGCTCTTAGAAAAAAATGGGTGTACATATTGAAAACTTAAAATAATGGCTCACAATTCAGGTACAAGGAACGATTGGTTGTGAAGGGGTTCAATCAGAAGAAAGGTATTGACTTTGAAGAAATCTCCTCTCCAATGGTAAAGATATCCTCTATTCGTGTTGCTCTTGGTCTTGCTGCTCACTTGAATTTAGAAGTTGAGTAACTTGATATGAAAACTGCATTTCTTCATGATGATTTGGAAAAAGAAATCTACATGCAACAACCTGAAGGATTTGAAGTAAAAGGAAAAGAAAATCTTGTGTGCAAGTTAAAGAAGAGTTTGTATGGACAGTGGTACAAGAAGTTTGACTCTTTCATGATGAATCATGGGTACAACAGAACCACATCTGATCATTATGTGTTTACTAGAAAGTTCTTTGATGATGATTTTATTATCCTCCTCTTGTATGTTGACGATATGTTGATAATTGGTCATGATTCTAGCAAGATTAATAGGTTTAAGAGAGAGTTTAGCAAGTCTTTTGCCATGAAAGACTTAGGATTTGCAAAAAAAATACTTGGTATGAAGATCTCCCATGATAAGAAGAATATGAAGCTTTGGTTATCTCAAGAAAGCTACATTGAGAAGGTTCTGAAAGATCTCAACATGAGCAAGGCGCAAGCTTTTCTCTACTTGCAAGCTACTGCTTAGCTTCATGGCTGTCCTACAAGTGAGAATGACACAAAGATGAATGCATATGTTTGTTAGTAGTTTGATGTATGCTACGACCATACTAGGCCGCATCGCCATGCAATGAACAAACAGATATATCTTATTTAATCTCAGAAGGAGTTTATCATATATTATTTCAACTGATTAACAAAGATATCCCATAGCATCCCATAGAGCTATGTATTTTTATACATATCAAACGTTACACTGATATATCCAGTCCAGTGATACAGAAAAGATTAGTGCTCAAAGGTACGTTATCCCATTTTGATATAAGATAACGAAGTACTTTCGTATATATCACAAAGCAGATTTAACCCAATTATATATTATGTCTCATTATTCTGATCGACTATTTTGTGGCAAATTTACAGCTTTTTGCAAGCAAATTTATACCGAAATTGTTGAGTCGATCCAAGCACGAAGAATTCGAGTCAAATGGGTGATTGCATATCGAGACTGTATGAAAGAAGAGCGTAAAATGCAACAAATGGAGCACGCAAAATCTCGTGACAGCCTGAGAAAT
This sequence comes from Tetrastigma voinierianum, assembly GCA_016808115.1. Taxonomy (NCBI): domain Eukaryota; kingdom Viridiplantae; phylum Streptophyta; class Magnoliopsida; order Vitales; family Vitaceae; genus Tetrastigma; species Tetrastigma voinierianum. The sequence goes on from JAEQBH010006211.1 coordinate 2,867, forward strand.
TGCTCCCGCCGCAATACGCACTCCTCCCCAAATGCACTATTCACCCCTCCAAAGATTGCTCACCTCGCTTGACGCTTGTGTTTTTGTTATATTTTTGGTTTTCTTCCCATTTTATCCCTTCTAATACCTTTTCATTTTGGTTTTTTTTTGTATTTTCCCTTGTTCCGGGCACATATAAGCCCCGCCTACGCTGTAGCCTCAATCAATCCAATAAAAGCATTTGCAGTTTCAGCCTCTCCCACTTCGCTTCTTCTCTCTTCTCCCTTTTCCCTCATTTGCTTTTCCACTTTCTAGGCAAATTCAAACACCGAGGATGACAACTCCTGAGGACGAGCGGCTAAAACCCGCCCTCCTCAAGGTATGCGTGCGCAGATCCGGAGGCTACCGGAGGCTACCGAGGTCCCCTCGTTTTCACGCCAGTAGTCACCGCGTCTATGCTCTCACGTGTAGATCCTTCAACCATGTTGGAATGGTCGCAAGATTAAAATCTTTAGTGCCACTGATTTTTGTTAATAGATCTTGTGATGTTCGCGGTTATCATTTATTACCCATTGTAACGCGAGTCAAGGAGACTCGCTTTGAACTATTGAGAACAAGAATGGCTAGTGAATGCCATTTTCAAAAGATAATTATTTTGGGTTAGGTTTTATAGCTAAAATGAAGATCCGTTCGTGTGAGATGACTATATGTCATCCTCCCCAACGTGAGGAAATAACCCCGAGGACCTCTCATGACTCAGAGAACTCGTGATCCAAGAGTCCGGACAGTCGAAGGAGTTCTATTTTACACCTTTTTTTACTTAATTTATTTTCTTGGGCTTGTCAATCATTGAAACCCAACGTTTTTTTACAAAATCCCATAATCCAAATTAAACCACCATTTTTGAAATAATGTAAGAAATCATTAAAAGAAAACCCATCCTGCAGAAATTCGAATCTGGGAGCTACCATAACGCTAAAGAGTTTCTCATATTTACGTGACTTTTAGAATATAAATTTTGGCGGATTCTAGTACACCCAATGCGGGTACGAATCAAATGGCGCTTGTCGATGGTGCCTTAGTTCAAGTGAGAAGTTGCTTTGAACCCTGCGGATCCTCATCACAAGTACTGGTGAATTTCTTTTATATTTCACTGTCATTTTTTTAGTTTCATTTAAAAAAAAAAAACGTTGTTGCAGGACTATTTTTTTTTGTGTTGTCTTGTGTGCCATATTTATACAGCAGGATTGCATGTCTAGTGGGTTTGAATTGTGACCAAATGGAAGAGGGAGAACAATATAGTGAGTATTCAGTGGAGAGAAACCCTAAAGCATACTTGTCAATGAGGGACTATAGAAACCTTCCATGGCAGAATCAGCAACCCTTGGGGAGAAATCCAAACCCATCTAGGTCCATGAGGGACTATAGAGACCAATGGATGAGTGCACCCTTCTGGGCGTTGTTCTGGGCCATATGCAATCCTCCCCGCTTCTCCACATTACTCTAATTTCTCACAGCTGAACAACGACCAACCTCATCCTCAAGGAACAAGCCATCCTGAATTTGAGCAAACTAGTGGATAATTTCAAAGATGAGCAAAGGGCAATGAATGTCCAGGCTAATCAGGAAATTAACACAGTGGAGAGCTCCCGGAACAAGGAATTGGATGGGTTCCAAAGCGAAATTAATCAAAAATTTGACATCCTGCAGGAATCCATCTCAAAGCTCACCAATCAGCTTGTTCATAAAAATGAGGAGAACTTAAAAGAGTGCCTCGATTGACACCACAAAGGAGGAGGAATATAAACAAGAAGATGAAGCAATTTCCTATCAAGGACTCGTGGAGCAAAGGAAAGGGGAAACAATGGAAGGGACCTGGCATTTATCTTTCAACCAATCCTCATAAATTCTGATCCTGAAGTTACTGCCCAACCAACCCATTTGGGGCAAGATCCTCCTGCATCTGGGCATATCCCGCTCGCAAAGACAACCAAACCTCGCAAAGACAATCCACACCCAAACTCCTGCTCCCAAAGCTCATGTCACCATCACCGTCAGGCAAACATCGTAGTTAGTGGCCACTATTCGAGCCTTTGCCACTACATCAAAAAAACATTGGCGTACCACTCATATCGCATGGCACAATGATGGTTCTGGGTAGCCGGTTCAGATTTAAGCACTAACCCAAGATTTCTAAGCTCCACTAGCCCAATGTACCCAAAGGCTTGAGATTCAGCTCTGGGGAGAACAAATTTCCCACTCTTTTTGTTTTTTATTTTTCTTGTTTATCCTATTTTATTTTATTTTATTTTGATTTCTTTTGAATTTTTCTTTTAGATTTTCTCTAATTTTTAGTTCATATTTATTTCTAGCTTATTTTTCAATTTTCTACAATTTTTCTTAATTTTTTTTCTGTGTTTATTTTTGCAAGTCCGTGTTTAAAATTTCGCAAATCCTACTAGTACTTCAGATCCTACACTGTGGCACTAATTCAAAGTCCTACACTGTGCACTATTTTGTCTTTTATGATATATATATATTGGTTATCTTTCAAAAATAAAAATAAAATCTATAAATAAATTGTTTTTTTTTATTTTATTATTTATTATTTATTATTATTATTATTTTTATTATTCCAAAAATTCGCAACCTCGCCCACCCTCGCGGTTCCCAATTTTGTTTTCCTCATAACTTTTTCATTCGAACTCCGTTTTTGAAGTTTTGGCAAATTACTGAAGCTTAGGAGAGTGTATAATCCAAATATAACCAGAAAGAACACTTTTGAAATTATTATAAAAGTGTAATTTTCTTAAAATGTTTCTAACTAGTCACTTTTTTTCCCTCTCGCTTCTTCTAACTTTGTTTATTCAAGCCCAAACGATGTGAAAAGGTGTCGATGGAGCCATAAGTCTCCTATCCAACAACGAAAGACATTTCATCAGAGGGTAGCACTTCCTTCTAACTTTCAAATCCGAGCCCCATTGCGGACAATATGACATTTGGTTGGGGGGAGAGTTAGTGAAGGAAGTGGCATTTATTTATGTTTTTGTTATTATTTTGAGTAAGCCCATTTTGTGATGTTTAGTGGCTTGCTGGTTTTCCTTTTTGTGAAGCTGTTATACTATACAGCTTACTTTTTCAAAAATTGAACCCATTTTGCACCCAAATTTTTTTGGTGGTTCCCGCTTAACCTCGTGGTTTTGAAAAAATTGAAACTTGGCCCACCCTATTGATGTTGACATTCCATGCCCGACTGAAAGTGGATCATGTTGAACTCTTGTTGCTTTCGACCATTTTTCTTCCACCTTTAGCTAACCACACACTGTGCACATCAGGTTTCTTCAATAACCTGAAAAACTGCCTAGCCTCCTAAGCCTTGCAATAACCTACCCTAGTTTCGTTGACCACCTTTAATAGGTTAAGGACCCCCATGAATAGAAGGCCAATGTGTCTTCCAAAATAAAAGAAGAGAAAGAAAAAGAAAAGAAAGAAGAAAAATTGCAACGCTTTGCCTTGAAACCCGAGCACGGTCCGAGGGGTATATGGCGAAAGCGCCTTTAAAACTAGTGCTACTAAGCCGTGGTTGGAATCCTGGAGCTTAGTCTTCACTACTGCTTTGGGTGGATAGGTGGAGTTTAACCAAGTTGTAGGTCTTGAGTCTCTAAATCATTGGTCAGAGGTGAAACTGAAGAGTTAGTGGTCGAAAGACCCTTATGACAGTGCCACTAGCCTTAATTGGTTGGGAGTCATCAGAATGAGTCCCAGTTACATGGACTTTGGTGAGGTCGATTCCTCGGCATTGCACCCTACGACACAAGAGTTGTGGAATAAGAGTGGGTCATATCTATTTGGGTTGGATTAGCATGCTGGAGTTGTGACGATGGCTTGGTTAGGAGGAGAGTGCAATTTAGCAGTTTATTGTTGAGAACTGATCAAACAAACACTTAGGTTTTGGTGGAAGTCTCTAGTTGATTCACCAAGAAGGAGGCTCTTTTGATACTCAATTTTGTATGGCATTCATTCTCTCAAGATAGTTATTGGGGAAGGGCTTCATGATTCTTACTTTGGGTTAGGCATTACTCATTCACAACCTTTTTGAAATATATTTTTTGTGAACATAATTTTGATTTTGTTTAGTATGCTCTTTCTTTCTTTCTTTCTTTCTTTCATTACTAAGGAATTATGATATGTAGGTTGGGGAGTGTGATTAGTCTTTCAAAAAGTGCTATTTTATTATTTGTTTATTTACAGTTTTGAGCACTTTTATGTACTAATCAGCGTAATTAACCCAATTTACACATTAAGGTCCCTATTATTCTACTGATCGTATTTTTTGGCAAATTTTGTAGTTTTTGCAAGCTATTTATGCCGAAATTGTTGAGTCGATCCAAGCACGAAGAATTCGAGTCAAACTCAGCATTGCAGATCAAAGACCAGAAGGAAAGAAGAGTAGAAAATGCAACAAAATGGAGAACAACAAAATTTTAGCACGTTTGATAAATTACTCCTGCCTGCCACTATTCACCTCCCAGCCACTATTCACCCATCCAACACTATTCACCTGCTTTTGACGCTTTGGTGTTTTGTTATATTTTTGGTTTTCTTCCCATTTTATCCCTTCTAATACCTTTTCATTTTGGTTTTTTTTGTATTTTCCTTGTTCCTCGGCATATATGCTCACCAGATAAATTCTCAATTAATCAATAAAGTGACTCCGAAAGCTGCACCCTACCGTCTCGGGCTTCTTCTCTTTCTCCTTTTCCCCATTTGCTTTTCCACTTTCTGGGCAGCCAAACACCCTCCGAGGATGACAACTCGGAGGATGAGCGGCTAAAACCCGTTCCTCCTTAAAGCAGAAGGCTGCTGGGTGCAGGATCTGGAGGCTACTGGAGGTCCCCTGCGCCACGCAGTAGTCATTTGGCCGCCTCGTGGTTCTCCCTTATCGTGTAGATCCCTTTGATTCATGTTGAATGGTCAAGTATTTCGTAATCTTTTTAGTGCTCATCACTTGATGCTTATTACTAGATCTTGTGATGTTCATTAGTTATCATTTATTACCCATTGTAATGTGAGTCAAGGAGACTCGTTTGAACTGACTGAGAACATAAATGGCTAGTGAATGCCATTTTCAAAAGGATAATTATTTTGGGTTAGGTTTTATAGCTAAATGAAGATCCGGTTCGGGAGATGACTATAGGTCATCCCCTCCCCAACGAGGAAAATAACCCTCGAGGACTCCTGACCTATAGAACTTGCAATCCAAGAAATTCGACAAAGCCAAGGAGTTCTCCTATTTTACAATCTTTTTTTTACTTAATTTATTTCGCTTTGTCAATCATTGAAACCCACTGTTCTTACAAAATCCCATAATCCAAATTGAAATTCACCATTTTTTGAAGCAACAAAGAAATCATTTGTGCAAAGAAAACTCATCTCTGTGTTCGACTCTAGAGCCACTATACTGCAGTAGCTTTGCTACGAAAATAAGACTTTTAGGATATAAATTTTGTTGATTCTAGTACACCCACTGTGGCACGAATCAGTAGGTGATGTTGATTCCAAGAAGTCCATTTCAGGGTTCTTGATGTCTTTTGTAGGGGGGGCTGTCTTTTGGCAATCCAAGTTGCATAAATGTGTTGGGGTTGTAAAGAAGCTTTGTGGATGAGAAAATTCTTAGAAGAATTGGGGTTGCAACAAGAGAAGTATGTTGTTTACAATGATAGCTAGAGTGTCATCCACCTCTCTAAGAATTCGACGTCTACCAAGATCAAGCATTGATGTTAGATACCACTAGATTCGTGATGTGCTTGAGTTAAAGAAATTGTATTTGGAGAAAATACATACCAGTAAGAATGGATAAGAAATGTTAACTAAGTGTTTACCTAAGGAGAAGCTGGAAGCTTGTAAGCAAAGAGTCGGCTTAGTTGAGCCCACGAAATGAGGTGGATGGGGAGATTTGTTAGGTCCACCCATTAGTGGGTTGGACTTTAATGGGAAAAATCCCATAAGTTGAAAGAAAAAAAATAACAAAAGAGAGCTGCTTGGTAGGTGTCGAGCAGCAGTTTGAAAAAGAGAAGGGAGAGAGTTTAGAGAAAAGAAAGAGAGCTAGGATTTGAATCTTTGGCAAGAATATTAGAAAACCAAACCTTGTTCGTTTTGGCTCAAATTTGGCCTGGTGATTCCTAGTGAAGTGCTCTTCAATCTTAGTGGCTTGGATAGTTGGTTAGCTCTCTCCACAATACCCATTTACCTATTCCACCCTTTAGTGAGATCTTTCATTTTCTCTCTTGAGTTATCCTTCCTTGGGATGGATGATCACAGACGCAGAAACTTCCAAGAATGACATTCCACACCCTAAAACTCCGGGGGGTCCTGCCACCTCACCTCAACCCAGAAACCCCATGCGGTTCATATCATGAGACTCATAGTAAAAATGACCCAATAAGGCCCATCATCCATACTGGCCCATACTACAAGACCATACATTTCATGTATCCAAGCAAGAGCTTATTACATCACTTCTTAATACAAAACATATATTAAAAATAATGCTCTAATATATACATAAACAAGAATCAAGGCCACAACCCTACCCGCTCATTGTCCCGCCTAAGGAACGCCGTCGCCCCTCGCACTGCCTTATACCCCGGGAAGGGGTCCCACGATGGGGTGAGCTAACGCCCAGTAAAGATAAATCCCATAAGGGCTATTTCCCACCTAGCAAGACACGCAAACTGACGGCTTCACGCCAAACTAACAACCAATCCGTGCATACATGTTGTCCTATCATGGAAAAAATCTACATGCATGTATGAGACGACACTCTACATGCCCCAAGTACTAGGTCAACCTCCGACCCACCACCCAATGCAAGTGCCAATGGGAAATCAATATCGAGTCAATCCCGACTCCCATCTCACAACCCATAGCCTATGTGATATTTATTTAATCATTTCGTGTCTTTTTAGGCAACATAACTTTTCGGGGTCTCACCGCGGGTCTTGTGATGCCCCAAAACCGGGGTGTCCGTTGATAACCCGTCAACCCGCGGAATACTTGTGGATGCCGGGTAACCCGACACCACTCGCAAAATCAAGTAGTCTCCTTTGTACCGAGCTCGCCCAAATACAAAACCTGTCCCAAACAGTTCATCATGACCAATACGTATCCACATGCGAGTAAAATAATGGTCGCCGGGCCCCCGCATCAATACTCAAAATATATATCCTAACCAATATATTACATGGTTCAAGAGTTTTTACATTATTTCCATTTCAACATATATTAAAATTTAAAACTCTAATGGCATAAGTTATACAATATATCAAAGCCACAAGTCGGTTTTCTTTCTTTCCTCAAACGGCCTCTAATGAGAGATGCCTTCCGATCGCTCCTCGTACCGAAATGGTGATCCCGATTGTGTGGTGAGCAAAGCCCGCAGAGAGATAATTTCCCACATGGGTTACTCCCCACCTATGCACATGCACGGCAATCAAACACATTCAAGCAAATACATGATCCTACTTGAATGTCTACATGTCATGGATGAGAATGTGACTCACCCTATCCCATATCCCGAGTCCTCACCGACTCCCTCACACATGCAAGTTGCCAAGTATGAGCTACTGTCATTTTTTCGATGACAACCCAAGATTACTCTTAATCTTTTCATTTTTCATTTACAACCATTTACCTCAAGTCCTCACTAACTCCCTCAAGCATGCATTTTGCCATGAATGAAAACCGTTTCCAAACAAAGGTATTTGTTTTTAACCGTGGACAACCCTCCGATATAAATAGTGGATGCATCCGATAATCTGTGGACAACCTCCGACGTATATCACCGCCGACCGACGATCGATATTTTATAATGCGACAACCCCGATGCATATCAATCAGCGTGACTCCATGATTGATATTATACGGACAACCCGATGTTGTAGTGACACACTCCGATAAACAATATTGTCGGGTCAACCCTCCAACAATTCCTCTCAAGAACCCACCTCCCGCACTCACTCCTATTGTTCTAAGATGCCCCAGTGCATATGAAATGCAATGAGCCATTTCCATTTTCTAACCCGTGCGATCATTCGACGCTGGCCCTATTAACGGCCCACTAATCAACACCCTACGGTTATTGATCCACAACCGTGTGGCCTCACTTTACACACCATCAAACACTTAACACAAGGTCGAATCTCAACTATGCACTCACACCTAATTTCTAGGAAAGCTACCCTAGTGCATATGAAATGGCGATGCCAATTCTAACACATTCACGCTAATATATTCACATGCATATATTAACATAATTAAATCACATAAAACATGTTATGCAAATTCACAATCATCATACCTCAAAATTAGCTCACATGGGCTAATTAACAAACACGAGCAATTCACTTTGAATCACTCAACCATACACATTTTCACACAAAAAAATGATTTCGTGTCACTATTCATGTGAATAGTAAACCTCGTGTTACCGTCACGGCCACACAAAAATGTGAATTTTCTCCACTCGGCTCAAAGTTTCGAGACGAGATTACGCTACAAAACAAATCTCAAACGTTCCCAACCATTTACATGGTTCTTAAACAAGGATTACAAGTAGGAAAAGATCACTACCTCTGGAATTGCCTAACTCCACCTCAAATCGTGCCCACGCCAGAAGTCCTCGCCGCAGAGCAACTCTTCGCCCGCCGTGAGAACCGACGTCCGATTGACCGAATCCTAGAGATAAGGCTCACCTTCTCTCACTACAAACACAAAACCGCAGCCACTTCCGACTTCCCAAATTTCCTCACGCTTTTGGTCTTCTCATTTTGAAGCAAATAAGGCACTATTTGCCTTTGTCTCATTCATTAACATTTCATAATTCCATTTATGTCCCTTCCTTTCACTATTTGACACTTATGTAACGACATCTAAGTTCGCCCATTTTCATCATTTCACTCATGCAACATGTGTCACATGAGCACGTTATAGGTGACTTTTGTCACATCACATGCCGCTTTACCAAGACCGATACTTAAGGCTCGAAAAACGCAAGTGATCCCGACCAAGCCCTCGAATTCGACGAAATTCTACGCTGCTGCTAGATTCGCGGAGACGATTCCAATCCAAGTGAAACTGCTTCATCATCCGAGATATAGAAAATTTTGATTTTTACCGAAATTACTTATTTTTACTCATTTCGTAAAATCGGGAATTTTCCTGGGTCTTACGTGCCCTTACACCCTCCGACATTTTTCGGGCTTTCACCGGTGGATACGCTGTCTAACCAAGTTTTCAAGCTTTTCACCTGAGGGGGGTATCTATCCCCTACTTGCTACGCCCGACACATTTCATTTTCCATTTTCGTTTAACACTGTGGAACTCAATTGGACTTCGTCCCATTCCCAAGCCCACACGATTCAACGCCAAACGCAGTGCCAAATCAGTACCATGAACACACTTTCATGTAATGTGGTGTTACCGCACACCAATGCGATGCAATTTGTGCCATTGCACTCAAACCCATGACCAATGTATGAAGACCTCTACATGGACATTCTACACCACACACTATGTGTGTGCTATGAACACTCATGTCTAATGCATACAACATTTCATATATTTAACATACATGCAATCATGTTAATATTCCACATATTCAAATCAATACATCACATAAGCATGCACTACATCTTTTCTATCATTCGGCCTATCTCACAACACATCAATATCCAAGCATGTATTAAAATAATTCCAACCATTACTTGGGCAAGTAATGCCATAATTCATATGCCTAGGCCGAGACATAGTATGTCAGTCATACAACCCGATGCATATAATTATTTTCATCTTTATCACACATATATCACATAATTTCACATATTCAGCATGTCATTGAATTTATGGCAATAACACACATTAGCCATTCCCGGCCATAAATCCGGTCATGCTTGGCCTAAGAAATAATTTGGACTTAGTCCGTAAAGTCCGCTTTTTGTAAATACCACACAAAACATCCAACACTAATTCCTCGTCAAGCCATATGCAGTCCCAAGTATTTCGATTACAAACCGGTTCCGAAAACACAAGTTCCGGAAACCAACTGACTATTCTCAATCGCCCGTGACCCAGCCCAATGTTCAGCCTATACTTTGGCTGAGAACTTTATTTTATTAACACTAACGGAGCTCAGAGTCCAAGAACGCCGCTAATCGAGTTCGGACGAAAGTTATGGTCACCCAAAGTCGACGCGTCGATTCGGCCAAAGGTGTGCGGAAATTTGCGCACACCCCCGTTTGCCATACAACATCATCATGCTTGTATCTCATCAGGTTCAACAAGACCATTTCCATATTTTAATCCGCATATAAATCAAGACCATTTCCAAATTTTAATCCTCACATAAATCAGTTTCAACAAGGCCATTTCCAGATTTTAATTCTCATATAAATCAGTTTCAACAAGGCCATCTCCAAATTTTAATCCTATAAAAATGGATAAACAAAACAATTCTAACATCACATAGAAACTCCGCTATTCATCCAACTCACTACATGGATTAACCTTCTTGTCATCAAACAACTCTAGACAAGATATAACCATGGCAGAGAAGTCCCCTACTTGTTGGAGTGCAGATCAAATACCGAACCTTACAAAGACCTCGTGAACCGTAAAATCCGTGACCGGTTCTGTTTTGCTTTGTCCTTCTTCCTTTTCTTCCCTTCTTTCTTTCTTTTCTCTCATTTCTTTTTCCCTCAGAACTTGAGAACTCTCTCCCTTTTTCTTTTTCCACTGAACCAATTTGGTCTAGTTAGAGAGCATATTCATCCTAAGTCTCTTGACACCTAACTTTCCACTTGTCTCCTAACCCACTTTTCTTCCCACTAAATTCCTCATGCAAAGCCTATCCAAGACACCTAGCATCCACTAACATTTACCCTCATGCAAGACCAATTTCTCTAGACACGTAGCCTACCTGCATGTATCCATGTGGTGTGGGACTTCATGCCACTTGTCATTTGCTCATTTGTCCAATTGCCTCGAAATACGTGCAAATCCCGACTGTCTCGGAATTCAACGAAATTCGACTGGGTAGCTAGATTTCACGAGACGATTCCAACGGTGCAATCCGTTTTGTCATCCGAGATCTAGAAAAATCGCAACTTTTCTCCAGACTATTTCAATAAATTACCGTTTTGCCCCCTTTTTTCTGAAAATTTTAAATTTAAATTTTGACGGGTTTTACACATTCTTGATGTATTGTTGTTGTGAGCCTCTAGATTGCTTGCTAGATAAGAACTTGGTGTAACCCATTATTGTTATTATTGAAATAGTGGAAGTTAAGCAACCTACGAGTCCCGTGGATTTTACCCTTTTCATTTTAGGGTTTTCCAAGTAAAAAATTGTTGTCTCATTGTGGTTGATTTATTGTTGTTGCTTGGTTGCCTTTGTTGTTGGCCAATTTGATTGTTATACCTATTTTGTCACACAATGAGGGAAATGTCATTTTTAGAATCATTGTAATTGGTAGTGTTTCCCAACAACATCTACTTTTGATAGTTGTTCTTTGTTTTACATAAAATCTAAACTTAAAGCCACACACATCCACTTTCTATGTTGAAAATTTGAATAAATGTTAAGAACTTTTCATATATACATAATTATTGTTTTTCTTTTTTATAAATTGAAACTTGACACCAACCTTTGGTCAAGATTCAACCTCAAATTCACAATCTTTTAGAAGCAAAGACTAACCCATTATGAGAGCATGTTTCCAAGAAATGTGTTCAAATGGACGAAAATCCCTCATTTGTTTGTATTGCAAACAAAGTTATTAAAGGTGGGGGAATCAATAGAATGAAACAATGGATAAGTATTTTGCACTAAAAACTGCGCAAGGGACTCAACCCCCCATTAAGAGTGCATTAGTTGATAAAGAAGCTATTTGAAGAGCAACTATAGCTATTGGAAGATTCTTTTATGATACATGCATTCCTACTAATGCTATGAATTTTGTTTACTTCAAACCAATGTTGGATGGCATAGTTGCAATTGGTCTTGGGTATATGTCCACAGCACAGTTCCCACGAAGCACTCGGAAGGGATGTCAAGGAAGTTCAATCTTTTGAAGGATTCTTATTATGAAGTTTAGGCAAAAATTGGGTGAACGATAACGGGTGATTGTTAGTCAAATAACACTTACCAACTGCTTAGTTTATTGTCCCAAATGAATATCATTTGTAAAATCTGTTGATGCTTCATATATTGTGAAAGATGAAACTACTTTGTTTCTACTGTTTGATGAGATTATTGAATGGGTCAATCCAAGCAATGTGATTCAAATAGTCACTAACAACAAGAGCGCTAAAACCGGGCATGACTTGTTTTTAGATGACAACCAAAATCAAAACCAATCAAAAGAGAGAATATCCAAATTAAAGAACTTCATTATTCCTCCCTCCCACCACTGAGATGAGGTATAAGAAAAGGCGTTAAAAAGAACTTCTCCTTACCATCCTCACTTTCCTATTTACAACCAACTCCTCACCCGGCTGGATTATTACAATCTCACACACACTCTCTCTAGTTTACTCCTTTTAGGGACTACATATGCCATCACTCCACACACACACACTCCTCCTATGAAATAAAAGTAAAAAAAAAAAGTAGGTATAAATGAGATCAACAGGCCAGTTGATCTCTGAATGGAGAGATCTCTTCAAAGATAGTTTCTTTCCCCCTCCTCACCTGTGACTACTGGATTGCATCATCAACTCAAAGAAACAATCATCCAAGCTTATTTCAGAAGTGCTTGAAAACACCAGTTCAGATTGCCATGGCTCTATTTCCAGCAGCAATTCTTGAGCTCGGTTTCTGGACTTGGGATCACTTGATCCACAAAACTTATTATGTAGTAGTACATCTTCAAGAACAGACCGTGCTTCGTCGTATCGTGCTTGCTTGATTAGGCACAGGCCTAAGTTGCAGGCTTTGTTGGCATCAGGTTCAATCGTTTGAGCTTTACGATATACTACTTCAGCTGCTGCATAATTGGTTTGCTGCATGTATGCCCAACCCAAATTACCCTGACCCACCCATCAAAACATAATCACTCAAGATATATGCGTATATATGTGGACCGGACTACCGATGCGCCTCGTTTAAGAGGGTAGAAAATTTTCTGCTTTTTTCTATTCAAACTTTTCGAAAACAAAGAAAACGCGCTAGCTACGGTAGACAAGATGAAACAATTTTCTTAAAACAAATAAAATGAATTCAATTATTTTCAACATTTTATATATAATCGAAAACACTTTACAGTTGCTTTCCTTGTTTTCGAATTATGTTAATTCAAAAATGTGAAAGAAAACCAAATTATAAGTGCAAAAAAAGTGTGTAAAGCAATAGCAAAAAATCAAGACAAAATCAAATTTAAGAAAATGAACAAGAACTCCTATTTTAAACACATTTTCATTGTTTTCATTAACTTTATTTTCGCTAAAACGCTTACAAAACGGATTTTCTTATTCTTTATTTTCAACCAAATTCAGTACGAAACGATTTTCCGAAACGAAACTAAAGATGGGGAATACATCAAAATTTCATATTCTGAATTTTGAATATAGTTGAAAATTTTTGTGAACTAAACGGGGCCTAAGTAATCAACAAGAACGAACCCCCATCATAGAATAGAACAAGCTAAATATTTACTCTTTGATTTGCCTCTTGAAAAAAAGAAAAATATATCCAAAATCGCTATTCTTGCTGCAAATTTGTTCTGTACCCAGTATCTCCTGGACGCCCCTGCTGGATGGTGACCTGAAACTTTCTTCCATGCGACCGAGCAGTTTTAGTGGGCTTTCTATTGAATGCCTCCCCTTGATAGATCATCCAAAGTTTCTGCTTCAGCAGCTCAATTTGCTCATCTAATCTCCCACATTTCTGCAGATTTCTCACAGATATATATAACCAACATATATAAGAAGTATGAAAAAACAAGCTTCAATATCTTTATGAAATTCTATTCATCCATGCCAAGTGCTGCTACTTTGGTTTGCTGGTAAAGTGAAAATACCACATTACCTCCATCCATTGTAACACGAAAAACTATGCAAAATCCTAAACTAACTAACCAAGTAAAACCATTTATATGAGTGGCTACCAATCCACCAGCAGAACTAGGCCCCTTGTCATTGAAAGAAAAGGTCGGTTTTAGAGGTTTGTATAACAGGAAACACAACACAGCGATTTTTAAGCCGATCATTTGTGACTGAGAATGTGTGCATAATATACCTTGTACAAGTCAATGAGAACATTGTCTAACGATTCCTGGGCCTGCTTTGAGCAGCGGTCCCTGAAAGACTTGATAGCTTCAATAGCTTCCTCGGCTCTGTTTTGCTGCTTCATGACAACTGCCATGTCTTTGAGGGCACTGTCTACTCTATCCCCAGTGTTTATTGCTTTCCAAAACAAAGCAATGGCAGCCTCAGCATCCTTCTCAACTAACTAAGTTTCATGGACAGTAATAAACAAGTCAAAATTAAGATTAATGGCTAAAAACCAACACTTTAACATGTTTTGATGAATCAAAATACTGTTTCCAATGCTACACAACATAATTAATTAGGCAATTCCCATAAATGTCATGGTCCTTCGTTAATGTCAAAGAAATTAACTTGGCAGGTTGTCATGGTGCTTTGTTCAAAGATTAGGGATTATTGTTTGCTGTCTTTGTCATCATCTGTGTTGCTTTTTGAAAAATAAAGCAATCCCACATCGGTTAGATGTGGGATTTGCTCCATCCTTCCCTCCTATAAAAGGGGGATCCCCGTCTATTATAAATCACACCTCTCCCCACCCACTTAAGTCTATTTCAGAAGATACCCAATCGTTGCATTTACTTTTTGCCCCAATTTCTTATAAATTCATTTCGGGCCTTGCTTTGTATTTTCTCTATCATTACTAGAGTCGTTTCACGACGCCCTTGAGATCAGCTACTGCCAACCTCGTAAATTTCTAAGATTCTTTATTTCCGTAGATATTTTCCGCTTTGAATTGCCATTATTTTTATTTAGCCATTGGTATTTCCGCCAAAGTTACTATTCACGGTTGGAGTACTATAGTAACATTTGTTAATTTGGGGAAAACTAACCCGGATTTTCCCAACAATCTGGATATAAATTTCAGCAATGATTATCTCATTGGGCACTGATACATCAACTTATTGACTTAAACATGACCTAATGACTTGATTTTACTTACTAATTAAGCATATTGTATATGTTTAGTAAAACAATCTGCTTTCAGACTTTCAGTAATTTTCTTAACTAATTACTTATTTTTGACTGACTAGAAAAAACTAAAATATTTAGTTTTGGTGAATGCAAAAACTTAACTACAGCACCTATTAATTTTTTTCCTTACTTCTTAATACTTAATAAAAATAAAATATTGGAAAAAACAAAAAACTTAATGCTTAACACTACTAGGCATATTTAATCTTTCAATTTGACTCTGGAATTGCCTCTTTCAAAAAACACCACGTTGATATTAAATTTAAAATTAATATTGAGTTTGGTAAACTTTGAAGTAAATAATGACTTTAAGTTAAATCAACGTAATGAGTTAATAAGTCGAATCATGATTTAAGTTTTTTTTTTTTGACAACAAATCATAATTTAAGTTGAAACCATTTTAAGTCATTAAGCACCAAGTATTAGTTATTAAGTTTAGCAAAGAGAAAAAACCTTGTTAGCTACAAAATCGGATACTAAGTAGGAAATATCAATCATTTCAATGTTTTCCACAAATTATGAAAGTTGTGTTTGGCTCCAAAAAGTACTAAGAAAAGAAAAAAAAAATGGTAAGAAAAATTTTTCTCATTATTTGGTAACTATATTAAAATTTTATATATATATGTTTGTGGAAAATTATTTATTTTTAAATTATTTAATCTTTATATTGATGAATTAATATAGACAAATGAGTTTGATGTAGCAAATAAAATAATTTATAAATATTAACTCTATTTTTATTCTCCCTTACCTTTTCTTTCCTTTTACTTTTTCTTTCTATTTTCTTTTTTTTTGCATTTTTCCCAAGAATTTTCCGTTTTAATGCAAACTTATGGTAAAAATAGGCTTAAAGGAATTGAAATTTGTTCTCAATTTCAAATTTTCCAAAAATCTGAGAATGCTCCCAACGAAAAACAAATAACTTAAGACTGAAAGCTGAATAAAGATTTAACATGACTCATAGAACAAATATCATAATAACTAAATTGCCTCTGCCAGAGAGAGCTAAATCAAGAAAATCCTCAGAAGCATTCAAACTAAGGGCATTCTAGTAATTGTAACAAATTGCATCTGTCAGAGAGAAGATCAAGTGGGAGTGAATAGAACAGGAAACCTACAATGACCGAGTTAACAACCTTCGTAACTCGCCCAATTACCTGAATTCAAACATTAATATCCCTTCTACAAATTAAAAATACCAATGCTATTATACTTCCTTCCGTTTCTTTTTTTTTTTTTTTTTTTTTTTTTCTTCCGTTGGGTTCTTGACTTCTAAAAGACGCCACTAACATATATATATATCTTTTTCTCGGGAAAAAAAAAAAAAAGTAAAAATTTTCCGAGAAGAAAAAGAGCATGGTAAACATCTCCATGCTCCACGCCAGAAAACAGAGAAAAAAAAACCTCTGATTCAATCAAAGAACCAAAACAAACAAATGGATTGAAAAACTTGGAGAAAAAGCAAAAAAAAAAAGAACCTGGAGGTGCTTGGCTCGAACATAGGGAGAATCACCAGGAGGGAGCTTGTGAATAACATGGTAAGGCTCCAGTTTCTGCGCCGTCTTCTTAGGGCTCCCACTGCTTCCCTGCATTTTTCTCTGTTTGGAAAATGGATGAAGACTGAAGTGTTGTTTGGATTGGAGCTCTGAAATGGGATGGAGTCTGAGGGAGGGAGGGGAAGGCAAAATTAATATTCGATCCAATTGTGAATGGATGAATCTGGACATACAGGTGATCTAGATTCAATCTGTCTTGGAATTTTCCCACCCCAAAGACATCTGGATTTCATTGGGACACGTGGCGGCTTGTTATTAGGAAGACGTGGCTTCCTTTTTTTTGTTTTGTTGTTCAATTTCTTCTTTTGACATTTATAGAATTAATTAATATCATATAATTTATTTTATTATTTAACAAATATTATGAAAACTAATTTAGTGAAAAATGAATTTTTTTTTAAAAGGAGGATAATTTTATAAATTCAAATTCCCAATACATTCGATATAAACATGAAATAAAATTAACTCTTTAGTGCGTTATTTGATAATTAGAATATGCTCAAACTTACCTATTCGAGCAATTATATTTATACTAATATACACTTTAATTATATAACATATCGACAACTCACGATTCGATTCGACGCCTTTATTCGATCAACTTGTTTATCGCTTCGACCATCGACATATAAGAAAGTCACAGTGAATAAAGACAACGAAAAACTAATATTAAGATAAGACAACATAAATCACAAAAACAGATGTCAGATAAGATAATAATAAAAATACGAAAAAACAAATTAAAAATTCATATTTTTGTGAAAGAATAAAATGGTAAAAAGATAAAAGATGTAAAGAGGTGATTTCACGTAAAAAAAAAAAAAAAAGGCCCAAAAAATCACCTTTTTTTGTTTAAGGAAAATGGGTAGAAAAGAACAAGATGGGAGAAATGAATGGGCAAGTGAAAAATGAAATTATTTTGTTTAAAATAAAATAAAAATCAATTCATTTTATTTTAAAGGAAAATGGGTGGAAAAGGACAAGATGGGAGAAATGAATGGGCAAGTGAAAAATGAAATTATTTTGTTTAAAATAAAATAAAAATCAATTCATTTTGTTTTATTTAATGAATTAATTACTACTACCATGTAACATATGCTATTTTCTAATTTTTGGTTATGTTTTGTTTAAAGAATAATTAGTTCTTACTTCTGATATATATATATATATATATATATATATATATTTCATGTATTTTAATCTTTTATTGAAAAGTTAAAATAAGTTAAAAGAATTTAAAATAACATATAAAAGTCATTTGTTCATTTTTTAAATTATCACCACCATGTAAGAATAAGAGTTTTTTTTTTCTTTTTGTAATAAAAATAAAATAAAATAATTCCCTCTCTTCAAAAGAAGAGATCCATGTTTAAAATGTATAAAGAATACAATTTCCCTTCCTAATTCCTAAAAAATTGTTTTCTAGTTTTGGTTTCAAAAATTCTTGGATTCCCAAAAAAAAAAGAGAATTGTTAAGGAAATAAAATTAATATTTTATAATTTAACAAACCTTATGAAAAACTAATTTAGTGGAAAGTGAAATAAATTTTCCTAAACTTATAAATTTTTGTGTTTTAAAATCAAGACATCAATTAAAAAAGTAGTTAATTGTGTTTTATTAATTAATTAATTATAAATACCAAAATAATATCAGTTATTTTCTAAAATTTTAGGTTTTGTTTAAAAAATCATTATTTCTTATGTTTGGTTAATAGTTTTTCTTGAGTTTTAAAACTACCATCACCATGAGGCCTCACTCAAGTGATAAAAGGGGTAACACTTTGTAAGAAAAAAATCAAAATTCTTTTTGGATATCATGATTTTTGTGAAAACAAAGGTCAAGAATCTTGTCTTATGAAAAATAATGCTTCTTATGTATGTAGTTTTATTCATAACTCGTGACAAGTAAAATGGCTAGTAAAAAAATGAATCAAGTTATTCAGCATCTCTAACCATGATCACAGGAACTTTCCAAAAAATAATAAAAAAAATCTTTTAAAAAATGTAGTTTGAAAAATAATCTTAAATATAACGGTAGCTTTCTCCATTATCAAGAAATAATTTAAAATTACTTTCCAAAAGACATTAATTTCTAAAGAGGTCGAAAGTGTCTTTAAAAATAGAAAGAGTTTTTTGAAAAGACACTTTCAACTTAAATTCAAAATTTTTAAAAATATAGAAAATGTATCTTCAAAATACACTTTCAGTATTAATTCAAAACATTCAAAATTATAAAAATGTAAAATTTTCTAATTTTTCAAAGGTTAAAATACACTTTTAAGTCATTCTCAAAAATATATTTTTGCAGTTGTCTTCCGGTAAGACACTTTCACACGACAAAAACTATATTACATTTAGAATACTAAACCTATATTATTTAAGGAATTTTTTATTTTTTTACTACACTAAATGCGTAAAAAGCCCGATCCAAATAAGTTATTTTCTATCATTGATATAGTCATTTTAAATTCTATATATTTGTTTTTATGAGAATGAAAAAAAATGTGTTTTCTAGTTTCAATTTCAAAAAAAGTCTCGGGTAGAGTTGTTAACAAAATTATGCAAAATAAATTTTCGTTCTAACATTCATAAAAAAAAAATTTATATCATTTACACTGCACAAAACTCCAAGATCCTGATTTGCTTGAAGGCCAAAGGTCTTTCTCATCTATAGAAGGAGAGATTTCTCATGCTCTGATAGTCATGTTTTGTGTGTGTGAAGGTTTTAGGGTGTGAAGCTTTTTGAGTCGTTATCATAGTTTTTTATAAAATTCGGGAAAAATTTAATTTTTTAACAAGAAAGAAAAACTGCAATTCGTCAAAAAATCTAAAATCTTCTAGATTCGAACGATTTAAACTGACTTCACCGCTGACTGCCTCACGAAATCTGGGCTTATCCTATCAATTTCGTCTGATTCCAAGACGGCCGGAATTTTACGCTGAGACAATCTAGTGCTCCAAAGACACATTAAGACGAGCATACTGGAAGTTCACATTACACTTCTAGTGAAATGACACACAGACGAGTCACATGCACAGACTTATGCTGAATTCGGCCACATCAAATGTTGTCAAAAGAGGAAAATGAAGTTTAAAAGAAAAATCAAGAAAATTAAAACGCTTATGACGACAACATAGGTTAGAGAAAATTCATGCAGCTTTCCCCACTGATCCATTCGGTAGGAGAGTAAAAAAAGAAAAGAGAAAAATGAAAAAGGAAAAAGAGAAAAGGACAAATGAAAAGAAATGACGAGGAGCAAACAAATAGTCTGGGTGGATAAGGAAAAAAAAATGAAGAAAGGAAATGAAAGAAAGAGGAAGGGGGAGAAAACGAGCATAGAGAGAGGGGGAAGTGTGCTGGCTTCTCTAAAATCTACTAAATCACGTTTGCCATTGGGGAAATGGAAGTGTTCAATCCACGTGAACGGCGCTACGCGCACCAAAACTTTAACGGGCATAAGTTTTCTTAGCAACGCTGACGTCATACGACAATTCCCAAGATTTGCGGGATCGACACGGAATTTTTCGGATCGGCTCCTGATAAATTTTAATCGCTATGAGATTTGGTTTTGATCTCGATCGATGTCTTCGGGGTTTCACAGGTAGTTTTTGGGGTATCACAATGATTCGCGACGAATTAACAAAAATCTGGCTCATACTCTACGACCAGAGGCGCTCCCCGCTTTTTATAGTCCGGTGACGCGCCATTTCTGCTGTTATCGACGTCATCAACATGTCACGCAGGTGTCCATGTTAATATAGACTTATTTGATGTATTGACATGATAGATATAAATTATATGAAAAAAATATATAATTATCCATATTCGTAATGTCGCATATAAATTTACGACGCACAGACACGACATAAAGATTTAAACGACATATTCACATTCCTACAGCATGCTATTGATCGCATTAGCCCAAGGCCACAGGTACCAGAACGGTTATTCACCATTCTGAGAATATGTCGCTGAGTTCTAAACTAGACGATCATCCAAAATCGAGACCACTATCAAAGACAACATTAAAACAAATAAACATATGTGTTGGGGAAGCAAGATAAGAGATACCCCGGCTGAAAGACCAAATTTTATCTTGCTAAAACATACGTGATCCAAATACGAAACTCGCGGTCTACATGCATGGCTTTGAGAGGTGATCCCTGGAATTCACTCACTCCACAAAAACACACCTGGATTTGATAAATTAAAATGAAGATTGAAAAAGGTTGTCCATCGAGTTGTTTACCGTGAAACCCTAATGATCGGTTTTCAAGCACTCAAGGCCAGAAAGGGCAGCTTCTGTTCAGACTCTGTTACGTACGAAGAGTCTCATCTCATTCATTTGATACCTAAACATTTCACGAGGATTGCATTTCATACAATGTGGTACGGTCGTGATGTGTGTCATCGCATGCGCATTTAAAGCGGAAAGTATTCTCAGAGAGTAATTTCTACTGCGCATTACTTACCCCCATCGGTGAATTCTCGCATGCGGAGCGTGTATTATGGCATGCATCCGAAGAGTCGCGATTATGAAGGAGGCCGATGTGGCCTGACATTACCTCGTAAAATGTATTTAGTATAAAAGAATTGTAATTAAATTTTGGGACTATTGTTCAATAATGAGTATAAAATTACGTAGCAGGCCACGATCTGACTCTTACATATCAGAATTAATTGTTTTATTTTCAAATTTTAGATTTAAATGAATGAACTGGGCCCCAAGAAAGTTTGATGTATATCGAATATTTAATGTATTTGACCTCGCGCTGTCATTACTACTTACGTCGAGACCCTCGTATTTGGTTATGATTATACCGTTATACAAATTATATCTGGGTAGGAGCTCCCTAACAAAGGGAGACTCACTCGATTTTCATTAAAATATGGATCCCAATAAATGGGACACAACAAAGGTGGTATCTGGTTACCTAAAACCCATGGTGACTCGCGGCTCGACAGCTGTCAACCTGACCCCGGCCAAAAGGCTACTGATATCAGCTGGTGAACCACACCCAGGAGGTCGAGAGTGTGAGTATCCACAAGTATGGTCCTCGCATACCAGCTTCGGTTTCACTAGGTATCAAGAGCTCAGTACATGAGTACCGAGGGTCGACGGGTACGGGCCTGCATCATGCATCATGTGTGTCGCGCTTTGTACTTACCATGTCAGGTGATACGTGGTGCTTATTTGTGTGAATAATCTACATGGTAGATCAGATATGGAACACTCAGTAATGTAAAACATAACCCAGTATCGGAAATGTCGAACATGATAGTTCGGGAATTGAATTGAATTGTATTAGCGTTTGACATTATGCACTACCAAGGAAAAAGGGATGAACGATGTAGTTCAGGATGTTAAAATCTATTAGTGGTTGGCATGTGCACTACTAGTTAAACAAGAAAAGAAATCTCAATTTGCTATTTGACACATGTAGATGGCAATTCAAGGAAGAGGACGCAGGCTCGCCTATGAGGCATTCCACCTGTTTTTGACCAACAAGCCTTTGTGGAGGCCATAAGTGTCGCAATCGCCGCCACGCACGTGCTAGTGCAAATTCTGGGTCAGGGGGGCCATGAACCTCCAACGATTTATAAAGACATCATCCTCTAACATTCATCGGGTGTTCTCGGATAGGTCAGAGAGGATTTCGAAGCCGGCGGAGATTACCTTCATACTACGAGGATCAAGCAATTACATTTCGACTAGAGGGTGAACTCGCGATATATGGACTGGGTCAAAGTCTCACCTGAACCTGAGATGATGACACGGGAGAGTTCCAAGAGCTCTTCATGGATAAGTGTTTTTCCCTAAGACGCCTAGATATGCAAAAGCTCAGGAGTTCCTCGAGTTAAAACAAGGAAGTATGATTTGGTGGCTCGAATACATACTGCTCACCAATCTGCACATTTCTGGATGATTACGCGGGCCATAGATATGGCTAAGGTGAGAAGTTTAAGGATGGTTTGAAGTCATTCCATCCGAGGCAAGATCGGTAGGATTTCTCCCACAGATACGGACTCTGAGGTCAGGATGGTTATGGCTATAAAGAGAGAGATAGAAGCTGCATGGAGCATCCGAGATACCTGCTGCTGGGCACAAGAGGAAAGATATCACCTTCTTCTATGTCTAGAAAGAAGCAGTAAGACTTCTACTACGAGTGTTTTGTGGATGTGGTCAGGCTATCGTGGTCGTTGCATCAAGGTTTCTACCAAATGCATTAGATGACATGTTATTATCGCTATCACCCGATATGGAGGCGTGATTGCCCTCAAAGGCAAGGATCCTAAGAGCCGGACACATCCCAAATATCACGCAGGTACAAGCCGCTGACACACTCTAGGTTCCTTCTCACCCCAATGCGAGCCGAGGGATCGGCAGATTGGCCCCACAGGCCGTAGATAAGCGCCTTCTCACATACGCACAAGCCGAGAGGGGCTGGGTGGTAATGGGTCGAGGTCGAGACAAAGCCATGCACCTAGACTTCCAGGACCTGTGGGCATGTCTACGCCATCACACCATGGGATCGAGCCGCTTGATCACTGGCAGATACAGGTACGTTTCATTATCTCGCCAATACGGGAAAAGATATCGCTTGATCTTCTTCAGGCATCACATTCGTCACGCATCTAGTGTGGATAAGCCAGCTGTGAGGTGGAGACCTCGAAGAGTCAAGCTACGTCGGCCCCCTAGGACTAAGGTGAGGATCGATCAAATATACCCGGGATCAGAGTTAGAAATCTCGTGATTCTACCACTGGACCCTCTTTAGTAGATGGACACTGATGACTACCTAGCAAGCTCGCTTGCAGGACGAGGTGAGATGTGATTCAGCCCACCTTCGTGGTTTATGTAGAGGATGTTTTTCCGGACAGAGAATTCCACTACGTCCTACATAAGGATGAGGACTTTGTCATTGAGTTACACCCTGGTACGTAGCCCATTTCTATGACTCCTCATAGGATGACACCAATTGAGTTGCATGAACTCAAGGTCTAACTGCAGGAATTGTTGAACAAGGGTTTTATTAGACCGAGCACTTCACCATGGGGCGCTTTGTTTCTGTTTGCTAAGAAGAAGGACAAGACTCTTCGACTGTGCATTGACTATCGACAGATAAACAAGGTTACGATCAAGAATCAATAACCATTACCAAGAATTGATGATTTGTTTGATCAGCTGAGAAGGACACGAGTCTACTTCAAGATAGACCTTCGCACCGGTTATCATCAGTTGAGAGTTAGGGAGCCTGATCTCCCTAAGATAGAGTTTATGACACAGTATGGGCATTTCGAGTTCACAGTGATGTCTTTCTGACGACGAACGCCCAAATGACATTCATGGATCCATGCATAGGGTATTTCAAATTCTATTTGATCACTTTGTTATGGTCTATTTTCGATAACATCTCGACTCCACTCCTAGTCTAAGGAGGAGCATGAGGATCATTTCCTGAGGATTGTTCTCCGTGCACTCAGTGGACCACGCTGAGTATGCTAAGTTCGCAGAAGTGCGAGTTTTGGCTTTCATCGAGGAAATTCGGGACACGTCAAAGGGCTTCGTGTGTGTCGTTAGACCCGATAAGGTAAAGGCTACATGGTAGTCGGGAGAGGCCAAGTCACTTCAGATGACTAGCTTCTGGGATTGCGTGATACTATAGGAGGTTTATTAAGGATTTCTCCCGGCTAGCAGCAGCTATGACTAGATTGACCCCGAAGGGAGTCAAGTTTGAGTGGGATGACCTGTGTGAGAATGCATTCCAGGAATTGAAAAAGAGGCTTACTTCAACACCTATTCTAATTGTCCCGGAATAGGGATAGAGGTACACGGTATACTATGATGCCTCTAAGGACAGACTGGGATGTGTCTTGATGCAGTCTGAGAGGGTTATAGCTTATGGTTCCAAACAGCTAAAGAATCATGAGCAGAATTACCCTACACATGATCTGGAGTTGGCGGCCATTATCTTTGCCTTAAAGATTTGGCTGCACTACCTATATGGTGAGCAGTTTGAAGTATTTTCAGACTACAAGAGTCTGAAGTATATTTTCACACAAAATGATCCAACATGAGGCAACGCATGGATGGAGTATCCGAGGATTATAATTTACCTTGCATTAACATCCTAGTAAGGCAAACGTAAAGGGTCGATGGGCTCGCTGGAAGTCACGAGATACCGCTAGTGTAGCTTCGAGAGTGGCGTGATGCTCGAGACCGTGACGTTTTAGGCCGCAATACGTTGATCGTGCCTGCGAACGCTAGGGAGTTTGGTGGCTACGCCATCCCTACCGAAAGGTGGTGATCGAGATGAATCATGCATTTGCCAAATTCGTTCTTTATAGCCAAAATGATGATTCATGTTTTTCATTAATATTATGCTAATCCCTCATATTATATTATTCTATAGAATATGGCGATGTTGGAATCAAAAGGGCATCTAAAAGCATTAAAATGCAAAGGTATGTAAATGACGAAAAGGTAGCATCACAAAGGGTTATGGGTTCGGGCCGCGAAGACCCTTCGTCGTTAGGCACCGCCGCAAAGAAACCGTAAAGCCTCGAAATCAAAGGCTCTGGTTTGCTACGCTAAGCCGAGGTTCCTTCCATTATGAGAACTCGAAAAACCCTAGCTTTCTAGGAATATTGATGGGTCTTGCTCCCGAGGTACAAAAAGGAGTAATTTCTGGGCGTGCGGATTGGATCTGTTAAGGAGTGAGATGTGATGAGAGATCAAGATGACGGATTCGGGGTAGATCACAAGACGGAATTTCGTAGTCTTTTCCTTCAACCCACTCATGATTCGAATTCTTCAATCTGTAGTGAATAATATGATGAACTAACTCTTTTCTCTAGGGTTTTGCCAACCCTAACCACAGTTTGATGGATTTATTTTCAGTTTTGGCTTATTTGAATGTTAATATGAGTTCATATGTTTGCTTTAATTCTGGGTTTAATTACATGTTATTGTCTGGCCAACCTTGGCATACTAAAGCTGGGAGTTTGAGATCGAGAGAAGATAACTTCTAGGGATATGGTTAAAGCAACACTTGGGTAGTCAAAGAATAGAGATATTTCAGACTGCAAGTGTGGCACTAGGTTTGCAGCATTGCCGCTTCAGAGTCGAAATGAGGCAGAGATGCACATATCCTATCGGGCGTAGGATAGTAAATATATCTCGAGAGAGAATATCTTGTAGGAAAGATCAACCCGCCAACATAACTCATATAAATACTCCAATAAGTCCTTAATTGAATTGACATCCATCAAGAGTGGTAGGAGACTGTAAAACCCTAGGTTTCTCATCATCGATATAATTCAATATATTCAATTTTAGGTTTATATTAATTCAAGTAATTTAGTCACAATTTGCTATAGGATTAGATCCAAATATTATCGAAGTCATTAAATCAGTAGTCAACACGCTTCTCGAGGGAACGGCATACACTCACTAACCACTACACTACGGCATCCTCGACGCGGTGCACTTGAGCACACCTGCCCAGCATTTCCCAATTAATTTTACACACTCACCATCGGCTCATCACAGGGTGATTGAGTCCTGTGCGTAACTAACGCAAAGATGTCGCTTCATCGGGACCGAGTACGGGCCGCACATGTGACGTAAGGTCAGCCATCCAATACAGATGGTGTCTTTGGTAGGGGACGGGTCAGGGTTCCCCGCCTGACCGATCTAAGAGAAGATCCGTGGAATTCCATCGTCCCGATTTTCTATGCATCCGTAGTGGCACGTAAGATGTATCGATCTTCGCCGCTAGTATTACTAGAGCGGGATGAAGCGAATGTTGGAGATTTTGTTCGACGGTGTCTCACGTGTCAGTAGGTAAAGGCTGAGCATCAGAAGTCAGCAGGCCTACTCCAACCATTGGAGGTACTAAGTGGAAGTGGGAGCACGTCATGATGGATTTTGTGACCTGCTTGCCACGGACACCACGAAGGCATGATACTCTATGGGTGATTGTGGACCGCCACTAAGTCGACTTAGCAAAGGCGATGACCTTCATTAATCGAGGAATTCCGCCGCTTGTACATTAGAGAGATTTTTCTTTGCATACATGGAGTGTCATTCTCATCAGACGACAGATCTCAAGCTCCACGACACACTTTTGGAAGAGTTTCCAAAAGGCCATGGGGACACAGTTGACGATGAGCATAACGTTTTATCCACACACAAATGGTCAATCGGATAGGACCATACAGGTTTTAGAGGACATGCTACAAGCATGCTTCCTAGATCTTAAGGGTAGCTAGGAGGAGTACTTACCCTTAGTGGAATTCGCCACAACAGCTTATCGTGTGAGCATACAAATGGCACCCTAGCGATACAGAGATGGAGTTACTGCCGATCCCGCATTTCATGAACAAAGCGTAAGAGTGTTTCATCACTGGTCCGGATATGATTAAAGACACCTATGAGAAGGTGGATTTGATACGGAAGTGTCTTCTCACCGCCAAATTCACAGTAAGAGCTACGCGACGTACTCACAACAACCCTCTAGAGTTCAGGGTGGGTGATCACATCTCTTAAAGGTGATGCCCAGAGAGAAGTAATCGATCGCCAGTTTAGGAAGTTAGCGCCAGTATACTCCAAGGCCTCTTCAAGATACTCGAGAGGGTGGGCACAGCTTGCATATCTGGCCGGGCACTAACACCAGTTTATCAAAGGTCCATGAGGTGTTTCACACCATGTTCGAAAGCATACCCATCCAAATTTCATGTAGTAGATTGAGGAGAGATTATTGTGGATACAGATGAGACCTTCGAGAGGGACCACTGCTGCATCTTGATACCGAGATCGCTCTTTGCGTATGCAAGACTCCAAAGGGGCCTAGTGAAAATGTTGTGGCAACACCGAGGGGAGTGGAGGAGGCAACCTGGAACGCGAGGACACTACACGCAGCCCCTATCCTTCCTATTTGGAGGATGAAGGTGCGTTGGTTCAAATTCAATATTGGAACTAGAATAATTATTGCATATGCATGTGTTTGTGTGTGCTAGTGTGTGTGAATTTCAGGGACAAAATTATGTTAAGGGGGATAGAATGTAAAACCTGGAAAAAATTCAATTTTTCTAAACATGGGTAAAACAGTAATTTCAGTAAAAAAAAACCATAAATTTTCTAAATCTCAGATGACGAAACGGACTTCATCATTGAATTCCTCTCACGAAATCTAGTTACCACGTCAGATTCTAAGACAGTCAGAATTTCACGTTTTTCGAGATACCGGGTATCAGGTGATACATGGCATGAGCATGTGGATGCCACATGGCACCCTAGGGGAGTGACACATGGCATGAGCCATGTGGTGCACTTATGTGAATGTCTCACGTTAAACCAAGTGTCAAAAGAGGGAAATAAAAGGAAAAGAAAAAAAATCAAGAAAATTAAGAAAAAATGTGAGGATGACAAGTGGCAAAGGAGGAAAGTGGTGGGAAGTTTCCCCCACTTTTTTATCCATTCGGGTAGGAGAGTCAAAAAAGAGAAAAGAGAAAATGAAAAAGGAAAAGAGAAAAAGGAAAATGAAAAGGAAATGATGAGAGGAGCAAACAAAAAGGAGTTTGGGTGGATAAGGAAAAAAAATGAAGAAAGGGAAGAAAAGAAAGAAAGAAGAAGGGGGAGAGAATGAGCAGAATGGGGAGAGAACGAGCAGAAGAGAGAGAGAGAGAGAGAGAGCGGGAAAAAGGGGGTTTCGCTTCTCTTTAAGATCTATGGAAATTGGGCCGTCGGAGTAAGAAGTAAAGTCGATCCATGCAGCGAGGGCTACACATGGGTACCAAAATCAGGGAGTTTCGTCAAACTCCAAGATGTAGGGAATTTTCCTACTTGGATTGTTTCTAGCCTAAAAGCCATTTAATGGCATAGGTTTTCTTCGGGGCCGTGACTGGCCGTGTGATTTGGTCCCAAGATTTTGAGACTGAATATTGGAAATTTTTTGGACTAGTTCCGAATAGTCCCAGACTGTGTTAAGATTTGGTTTTGATCCCAGGACTGATGTCTTCAGATTTCGTTGTGTGTTTTGGGTATCACAGTGATTTGGTAACGAATGGATCAAAAAATGGTTCATAGTTGTGAGGGACCGAGAGGTGCCCTGTTTTTATGGGTCCGAGATTAGGGTCATTTTGTGTGTTATTGATTCGTGTTTGAATAACATGTTGTTGTGTGAAAAGTTCATGTTAATATAGGCTTATTTGATGTATTGACATGATGGATATAAATTATATGAAAAAAATATATATAGATAATTATCCATGTTTTGGTAATGTTGCATGTAGCTCTCATTATGCATGTAACATGATATAGCATGAAATGACATATTCGCATTTCATATGCATGGGGACATCGCATTAAGTCGGGTGTGTATGCATGATAAGGGTTATTCACCATTCTTAGTGAATATATGGTGAGCTCGGAAATGGGACGACGTCCAAAATTGAGACTCACGGTTGCATAACATTAAAATAAATAAATATACGTGTGTTAGGTAAAGCAAGATGGTGTAGGATCCCCCTCCCCCGGGTGAAAGACACAAATTTTATTCTTGGTTAGACATATGCATCCCGCGATGAAACTTCACGAAAGTGTCTAAGGCGGTGGTAGTTTCACAAAGGAGACCCCTGAAATTGCTACCCACAAAAACACACGGATTTGATAAATTAAATGAAGATTGGAAGGTTGTCCATCGAGTTAAGCCACAAGTGGAAATACTAATGATCGGGTTTTCTGCACTTGGCGTCGCAGTGTGAGGAGCTCTGGCCAGACTAAGCAGGGCATGCGAGATCCCATCTCATTCATGATGCTAAAACATTCCATATAGATTGCATTTCGTATGGAATGTGGTATGATGTATCTGTACATTGCATGTGCATTTAGTGATTAGCCCTTGTGAGAATTTAATGCCACTGCTCACCCTGCTAGGACCCTTCAGTACAAGGAGTGTATGTGGAGATCGCACTCGACGAGGCCGGCGATTATGAAGGAGGCCGATGTGGCCTGATATGACCTGGGTAAAGTATTTGGTATAAAGAATTAATTAATTCTTTTGGGACTATTGTCTAAATATCGGGTATGTACTTATGGTAAGAGGATCATGATCGACTTCACAGATCGTAATTATGTTTTATTTTCATATTTTAGATTTAAATGTGAATCAATAGGTCTCGGTAAAGGGATGTAAATTGGGGATATGGACAGATGGATCCTGTGTGGTAATTACTACTTATGTTGAGACCTTGTATGGGTTATGGTTATACTGTTATATAGGTTGTATGTTGGGTAGAGCTCCCTGAACATAGGAGACTCAGCCTGATTTTTTGTGAAAATATGGATCCCAATAAATGGGACACAACAGTGTCCGAAACCCACAGGAATTCCACGGGTTGACGGGTTGTCAACGGGACCCCAGAATTTGGGGTGTCACAGTTTTGGTTTTGGTTAGTTCCTTTTGATCAACCTTTGGTTAAGTAATTATTTGGTTATATCATTCAAATTATTTTCGGTTCGTAGGGAGTGGCATCAAGGTGTTGTGCTGCTACTTTGTAAGTAGTTTTATCATTAGGCGACAAACACCGACATGATATTCTCTAAATACTAGAGGAGATGATGAATCTATTTTACTAAGATCATGGACTTAATTTTCGTTTTGCCCCGTGCTCATCTTCTTCGTTCTATTCCAGTTCCTTTTTTAACATTGTTTTGTGCTGAATCTTGCAGATGAATCACCAAGAACAATTTGACACATATAAGATTACAATAGGCAACTACAAATATGCTCATAATAGTCATAAAAAATTATTAATTTATTATACGATTCTATTTATGTAATTCACGTAAAGCCAAAGTTGATTTTATTAGCATAAAAAGTAAAGATTGATTTCGTTATTTATTTTCACACCTTATCCATTTGATGAAATGCTTAAATGAGTAAATTTGAAAATCATGTTCTTCAGTTCAATTGCTATGACAGTACAAAATTATAATTAAATATTAACCTTGATATATTTACTATTCAATACCAATTCACCTTAAGGTTCAGAATCCTAGCAGCTAGGAAGTTTGTTCCATGACATTAAGGAGGAACTTCCATTTTATTGCATAGCAAACAAGTTCATAGCATCATGAATTTGCTTGTGTGGTGCTTAAAGAGGTTTGATGGTCATTCTAAATTTCCTACAAATTCCCTACATAGTTTTCTGACGAAATTTGAACTTAGATGCATGTGAAATTTTGATCAAATCATAAACTAGAAAACTGATAAGTTTCCTAGTTTTTCTTTAGGCTTTCCAGGTGGTTTTTGTAGCTTTCAAGAAATTTCTTGATTGTCTTTGATACCATCAGTAGGAAAACTATATATGATGCTATTTGCACTTTGCAAACAATGTTAACAAGGCCAATAGCCGATCCCATGGGATAAGTCCATTCCATATTATCTGAAAATCAATTTATAGAACTCTCTTCAAAATTGAAGTAATCCTTGCCTAAAAAGTTTACTACTTAACATGAGATGACTGCATACCCAACAACATGATACTCTCTGTTGTGCTTTTTTTTCTTTTCTTTTGTTGCTTGATTAGGGTGTGAGGAGATAGGTAGAAAGGTCCTGAGCTTCTTCTTCTTGTTGGGCTTAGCTTTTTCCATTTCAATGTTTTATCAACTATCGGAGGAGCAGATATTCAAATACTCATGAGGCAATTAAGTTGTTCTCGACGATTATAAAGCTCATACATCAAAGGGTTTCCATACCTTTGCTCATCCATCACTTCTAATAATCCTCTCTGTGAAAACAACTTAGGTAATAAGGAAGAATTAAGGCAGATCATCCTGAAGCAATAAGTCATGTTTAAGGACTAGGTATGCTTTCCCTTAATTGTTAATGTTGAACTCAGAATACACTTGTAGTCAATTTGATATGTTGTAAAGACTTGGGCACACATTGATGTGCACATACTCAACTTGTTTTTGCAAATTTTCTATTGTTCATTGCACAATAATAATGTTGTCCAATGATTAAGATTCACTTAAAAATTTCCCGTCAAGAATAAATGCCATTTAGGTATGGGATTTCCAAGATTGAACAAGATGTCTTGAATCTATTTTAACTTGGATTGCATGAATATCTGGGATTAAGAAAATGTTTCTAAGAGTAAAATAGTTGCCATACCAACTATGATTCAAAGTTACTTGGTTTCTATTATTCTATGGTTGGTACTTTTTAAGTCTTTTGTAGTCCAAGTTTATGACTTCCTTCGGTTTTCTGTACA
The DNA here is from genome assembly GCA_016808115.1 of Tetrastigma voinierianum. Lineage (NCBI taxonomy): Eukaryota > Viridiplantae > Streptophyta > Magnoliopsida > Vitales > Vitaceae > Tetrastigma > Tetrastigma voinierianum. Next base: position 34,977 of record JAEQBH010006211.1, read on the forward strand.
ATGTCTCAATTAGTTTTGATATCATTTGAAATATACTGTCGATTTTAGATATTATACTTGAAGCCATGTTGTAGTTTCACATGAAGGTCATAAAATTATAAGCGAAACTATGATTTCAACTATAAAACCTTGGAATAATGAATCAAATATTTAATGATTTAGAACATTTTTACCAAACTTACTCATCCTTCTGATACTTCAAGTTCTCTGAATTCTGAACAAAATTAAGGTCACTCACTGGTCACTGCCTGCCTATTTTGAATGATAGTTGTTCTGCCATATATAACAATAGAATCTGATACAAGCACAAATTCTACAGTTTCAAATCTCTTGCATGTGAGATGGGGCACGACAATAGAGCAGTATAAATGGCAACGATTTAGATTCTCTTCAGCTTCCCAATTGGCAAAGGTGGACTTCCAGAAATGCTTGTCTCTGCAAGGCCTATCCATGACCAAGTTAGTGCAGTTTCTGATATTCCATGGTAGCTCACCTTTAAGATTTTGATTCCCACCAGCTCCAAAATTTTCTAGTCTGGTTGCAGTTTCTCTTCTCTAATTCTAGATACAATATAGGATCCATGGTATTTTTTATTCAACTCTGTTGTGTTGTTATTGAACATGGCAGTTCAGTTTTGTCATGGTATCAAATAAATAAACTTGAAAATTTTCTAATTTTTCCTTTAAATGATGGTCAAATATCATGCTTCCATGCATAGCAACATAAGTTATCTAATGAAAAATGGTGATGTTATTTTAAATAAGCACATAAAAAAATTTTCAAGTAGCTATATTGAAAAACGTTTCTAGGATTTATTTTAAGAAATATTTTCATGACATTAAACATTTTAGTACTAGCCAAGAAAAGCCTCGCTTTAATCATCCCTTATAGTTGCGGCCAATAAATGACTTCATTCATAGTCACCCTTTTAGCTGCAACTAAGAAATTGTGATGCCCCAAATTTCCTGGGGTCGTTTTTTTTTTTTTTATTATTATTAGTGTTCATGAACAATGACCCCAATAGTGCACAACACAGTGCACTATCGCAATTTTGGGTCGTGTGCACAGTACGCGCATGCAGTTGTTCTTGCTACGCATGCTATTTCGCATGCACCAGCGCTCACGGGCCGCTGGCTTGGCGGCGCTTGTCGCGACAAAGACCCATAAGCCCCCGCCCCGCTGCAATAGAAAATCCTCCCGGTCACGACAAACCCCGCCCCGCCTCTATAGTGCCGCTATTGAGACACAAAATCTGGCGTCGACACGGACCCACCGTCGCCAACCCTTGCCGCGATGCAGAACCTTGGAGACTTAGTCGCAACAGAGAATTCTTTATCGTGACAGAGCTCCTCTGTCCCACCACCAGCGCTGTAGTAACCCCGCCATCAGAAACCCCTATCTCAACCCCGACCGCCGCCCTAGTCTCATCCCCGTCGCAACACGGAATTGCCGCGACCCACCGCCCATTGCAAAACGGCAAAGACCCATGTCACAACACCGCGGGACCGGTCGCGCGACATGCAATCCTCGCGCTTCTTGTCGCGGACAGCCCGTCGCTGCCGCAAGTTAGCGCCGGCCATGCACGCTGCGCGCTTCGCACGACTCGCATTTATCGCGACCGGGACTCCCCGCCATGACAGAACTCAAAATGGGCAAGAGTCTATCTCCATTCTTTCCTCGCACTTACCACCACCCGCATGCAATATTTTTAATATTGCAACCTATTGTACTCATTTTTCAGGCACTCTGGGAAAAATATTAACATAACACTGGAACATCCCGGAACTCAATTTCTATTATATAAACACCTTATTTACATGTAAAAACTGGATATTTTATCCAAAATCTGACAAAATAACTGAAAAAGGCCACAACCCGACCAATTTCACAACTGAGCTCCCGAACCAGTTACCTCCCCCTACGTACCTGAAAAATAGTTCCCCACACGAGGTGAGCAATGCCCAATAGAAAGTTTTCCTACAAGGGTTACTCCCCACCTAAAATGCACATGCAATGGCGTACATAAAACATCAACCATATTTCATATAATTTATGCAACACTATATGAAATATTTCATGTCATGCATGAGATGAGACTACTCATGTCCACTTCCCAAGCCCCAATCGACTCCCTCACACTTGCAATGCCAAGTGTGAAAACTAGTCATTGGTATTTCACCCAATGACTTAAACCATTAGACAACCCTCAAATTTTCCTTTATCATTTCCTGTGTGTTTTTCATTTGTGGGCCATGGATTTTCGAGTTCTCATTGCAGAACGCCGCACGCCTTTCCAACATTTTTGCGAACTTACATAGTCAGGCATTCACGTCTAACCGTGAATAAAATTTGGGTCTTTCACCCTGGGGGGGTTCTACCCCAACTTGCTTCACCCAAACACACATGATTTATCATTTTGATCATTTTACACCGTCGTGAGCCTCTATTTTGGACGTCGTCCCATTTCCGAGCTCACCGCACATTCACCAAGAATGGCGAACACTCAACACCATGCACCCACACCCGACTCGATCGACACAATGTGATCGTGCATATGAAATGCATGAGGCCAATGCATTTTCTTTCATGTCACATGCATAAATGAGTGCTACATGGAACATCAACACAACATGGATAATTATAATTTTTACATATAATTTACATCCATTAGCAATCCATGTTAATACATCAAATAACATATACTAACATAATACTTTCACACACTGCATGTCATTCATAATAGTACAATACAACATGGCCGCCAATCTCGATCCACCCAATGTGTGGTACCTCACTAGCCTTCACAACATGAACCATTTTGGCTCCAATCATCAATACATTGAAACATGCCACAAACCCGGAGACATTTGTCGGGAGTCCAAAACCCCAATCTCAAAACAGCCAGCTATTTGAATCGGTCCTAATACTCCCCACTATTCATCCCATCTTCAACTGGAACCAACCCATACCATTATATAGCCTTTAATTAAAAAGTAAACCGAAAGTGAAAATCCCCTAATTTCACAGCCAATAAAACTCCAACTTTTTGGTATCCACACGTAGATCGCGATGCGTGGACCGACTTTAGTACTCAGACTGTCGAGCTTCGTTTGTTGGAATGCCGAGAAATCCTCCCTTTCTTCTCTCTTTCCTTCCTTTCCTTTCCTTTCTCGTTTGAACCCTCTTGGTTTAAGTTTTCCTCCTTTTCCTTTCCCTTTCTTTTTTTTCTCTTTCTTTTCTCATTTGATCACCATCGAATGAATCACTAAAATGAGGGAAACTTCCTCCCCCTTTCCTTCATGCCACATGCCTTTTCCATATTTTTCTTCCTTATTCCTTTATTTCTTTATTCCTTTTTATTGCATCATGCACTACATGGCTAATTTTGAGCCATTCCTTTCAAGTGAATGTCACTCCTTTAGGGTGCCATGTGGCATCCCCATGACCCTGCAATGTGTCACCCGACACCCCTCTCGTAACGTGAAATTCGACCAGATCGAATCCAACTAAATTGACGAGAGCTGTGATTGCAGCGCACTTAATCTGCGGAAGTCCGTTTCACCATCCGAGATCTAAAAAATTCTGGTTTTTCAACCGAAATTACTGTTTTAGTCTTTCTCTGAAAATTTGGATTTTTCGGGGTTTCACAGAAATGGCCTCATCCATTGCCATATTTTTAGTTAGGACTAGTAAATGGCCCCATCCATAGGACATTAATTATCCATCACCTTTTGTAGGGGCCAAAACTGAAATTACAACTATAACTTATATGCATACCCCCCCTATGGTCACACCTTGTTGCGGCCCATTTTCTTTGCATTTATATCATATGGATGCACTTGACATTACTTTGGTTAGGGTCTATGGCCCTAACTAAAAGCCTACTAGAAGGATTTTTGAGCACTATATGCACTCCAAATTCTATTTAGGGTAAAAGGTACTTATTAAAATATAAGGATAATAATAATAAATTAAATTAATTTATTACGATAAAAGTATTTTTGTATTCCAAACAAGGATAACAATATCGGTTTTGACGAATATATGAGTACTTAAATTTTACGGATATATCAAATATATCGAGGATATATCGGAGATATATCCGTAAATATTTTTATTTATTAAATATAAAATATTTAAAATTTATTAAAAATGGTAACAAATTACAAATTTTAAAATTTGATAAAAATAAGTAAGGATGCATATATTAAAGTAATTTTATAAATATAATGTATATAAGTATAATCAAATATCAAATTATCAATAAAATGAAAAATATATTAATACTTAGATTTTAAATATATAAATATAAATTTTTGAAAAATATGTCAAGAAATAATTTATTTCATTATATAAAAACAATTATGTATATTATATAAAAATACTTTTAATATAAAAATTAAAATAATGAGGTTCCATTATTTTGATAAATGTAGAATTTATAAGCATAAACATATTATATATAACCCATAACCCCGCCATGTAGGTGAGATGGTTGAGGTCTTTTCTACTCTTAACCCAAAGATCCTAGCCCAGGCCCCGAGAATTAGTCATGGTTATATAAGAGAAATGCCACCGCCCTTGTGGTTCATCCTGGCTTGAATGGGGATTAGTCTGGGTGTTGTAAGACTTAAAGGTGTCTTCCATGTGTGCACGGACCCGTTCAAAACACCTCATGACCTGACAACCAAAAAAATTATATATAAATCTTTAATATTGATATACAACTTGAAATATATTTATTATATTCAAATATATATATATATATATATATATATATATATATATATATATATATATATATATATATATATATATATATATATATTTGAATAAAATAAGTATATTTTAGATTTCATTAGACCTTAGGATTTATATTTTTCATTTTACGCTTTTTTTTAATTTTATTTTTCCCTTTCTTCCCTTCTTTTTCCTCTTCCACTCTAGCGAGGATCTCCTTCGGTCCTTCCTCTTTCGCGCAGGATCTGCTTCCTTTTTCCTTTTCTCTTTCTATGGCCGGCGCACCCTTTCTGTGATGCCCCTATCCCGGGGGTCCGTTGACAACCGTCGACACAATGGAGGTTGTGGATGTCGGGTAACGGGCACGCTCACGTGAGTCCCACGAGTGGGACCCGGGTTTAGCAGTCCCGGAGGTGAGTCTCCTTTGTGGGGGCTGTAGTCGACATGTAATTTCATGACAACCTATCCCAATATTATACAACGACTACACCAGGTCCACATACGAGTAAATATGGCCACGTAGGGCCCATTTATCCATATAAATACAATCTATATCACCGAAGCCACTAAGAGTTATTACATCACTCTTAATACAAAACATTATATTAAAACTAACATGTTCTAATATAATATACAAAACATGAATCAAGGCCACAATCCGGCCCTTCATAATCCTGGCCTCTAAAGACACTTGATGCATGTACACATGTCCTGTACACGAAGGGTCCTACGACGAGTGAGTAACACCCGAGTAGAGATTAGTTCTACAAGGGCTATTCCCCACCTAAATGCACATGAATGGTCAAACAACCAAGCACACACCAACCTAGAACATGCAATCCTAGCATAGAATCCTACTTATCATGAATGAGACGCGACTCATCATGCCCTATGTATCAAGTCCTCACCGACTCCCTCAAACATGCATTTTGCCATGAATGAAAACCATTTCAAACATAGGTATTTGTGTTTACCCGTGGACAACTCCGATATAAATAGTGGACACACTCCGATAATCTATTTTGTGGACAACCCTCCAATGTATATCAATTGGGTATACTCTGACGATTGACATTATAGGGACAACCCTCCGATGTATATCAATTGAGCATAGTCTGACGATTGACATTATATGGACAACCCTCTGATATTGTAGTGGACATACTTCGATAATCTATTTTGTTGGTCAACCCTCTGAAACAATTCTCTTAAGAAACCACCTCATGCACTCACTCCTACTGTTCTAGGGTGCCCCAATGCATATGAAATGAATGAGCCATTTCCATTTCATGCTTAGAGTGCAACACCATACAAGCGAGTGGATCTCCATTGGACTTCGTCAGAAGTGCAAGTCCGCAACCCGTTCACGGGATGGTGAATGACCAAAAACGATATGCACTCCACACCCACACCACGTGCACGATTAATGTAATTGTGCCATTGCACTCTAAGTCATGCCCGATGTATAAAGACCTCTACGCCGGACTGCCACATCACATTACACTACACACGTGTACCATGGACACTCATATCCCAATGCACACAAAGGAATCCATACATTCATTAAGCGTTAATATACATGCAGTCGTACTAACATTTATCACATTCATGTCAACACATCAACGAATGCATCAACATCATTTCGACTACTACGTAGACAAGTAATGTCATACTCAAATCCTAGGCTACATCATGGCGCATAATTCCCGATAAACTAGCCTCTGACATGCGATACGATAGCCGTATCCACATGAAAACACATCGCAATTGATATGTTAGAGCACACATATTGACATCTAAGCTTATGACATCTCTTAACGAAATAATGAACTCAATTAATCACACAAACACGTGTTAACATTTCATCAAGTCACTACCTAGGCAGTAATGTACACCTCATTTCTAAGCTAATTCATGGCATATCATTACTAAGATAGCTACAACCTGTATGTAATAATTTCATACACCCTGACTCCTCACATCCACACAACCAACAATTAGCACACTTGTTGTAACAATCACTTTTTGTCAACAAGGATGTGAGCACCAATTTCCATTGAAAATCATATGGTCAGATTCTACGTCCTCTACGTCCTCGCCTCGACTAGCCATCTACATATGTCAAATGGCAAGTTAAGTTTTAATGCAGTATCTCTAAGGTGTAAACACAACCCCGAGACACTATTCACATACCGAAAAATATTTCATACACAACGTCAATGCATTCATAGGTAAAGTAAGACAATAATTTCATATATTAAATCATATCTAACAAAAATTGGTATTTTATTTTTATTTTTTGAAAACTGCGGAATAGTGTTCATGAACAAGGTTCATGAACAAAGGATCCAAACAAGGATCAAAATGTTGTCCCGAGTCAAAATCGCATCGGCGTACGCGCACACACCCATGGCCCACGCGCACATCGCTACTCAGGCAACAGCGCACAAATTCGTGGCTGCGGGCGCCGACAGTCGTGATCGCGGGCGCGTTCGCCGCGGTCGCGCAGCCATGTCACAACAGCACCCGTCAGGTCGCAGCCATGTCAGAATGCGACGCCTGCACCGGCGATCCAGCTTCGCGCCCGGCCACGATATGCCAAACATCGTGACGCGACTCAATCCCCCCGGGCTTCGCGAGTCAGGCGGTCGAAAGCGCATCGCCGTGTCGCAGCCGCCACGTCGCAATGCTATATCGCGAATTTCACAGCGCCGTGATCACGGCATTATCAAAGTTCGCCCCGTACCACGATACAAACCATTGTATCGCTGATCAATCTCATGGCCGCGTCGCGGCAGCATGTCGCGGTCGCGGTCGCAGGTTGTCACGACGCGCCCCCGGCCGCACACCCCTACACTCCCGTGTTACGATACACCCATTATATCGTGACTCGGGATCGGGAAAATGGGCAAAGAGCCTATTCCAAATTTCCCCCGCACAAAAATTCTTTTTTCATTTTGTTCCACCTACCGAAGACTACAAAAATTATTATATATATATATATATATATATATATAGAGGTATATATATATATATATATATATATATATATATATATATATATATATATATATATATATATATATATATATATATATATTTTTTTTTTTTTTTTTTTTTTTTTCATTTTCCAAAGAAAACCAAATAAATTCATCATAATTTTTTTTTTCCGTTTACATATCAGAAAAACCTTAGAAAAAAATTTCTCAACACTTTTTTTTTTCTACATGCTATTCACCAAGCATACAATTCACACATCACAAAATCACGCATAATCACACAACAATTCATCAAATGCACAAGGGATGCATGATCTAACTCATTTCCTATCAAGTCCTATGTAATCGTGATACCTAACTTATCGATATTAAGCCATACTTAAGATCCGGAAGCATTGTTTATATGATGAGTAAACCTAGCTCGATACCGCCTTCGACGCCCCAAATCCCGGGTGTCTCATGACTGACCCACAACCCGTAATATCTATGTCTCATATCATTTAAACATGTACATTGAAGAAACTACCACTTGCTCACATCACAACACTATCAAGAATATATCAACTATATAACCATAGTTCAAGAGTTATTAAGATTATTTTATCCAAAACATATATCAAAATTTAGAGTTTTAATACATGTTATACAAAATGAATACCAAAGCCAGTTAATCCGGCTCAAAACGCATTTAATGAGTGCCATTCCTCCCAGCACTCCTCGCACTTCGAAATAACGATCCTTCGACTCCCGGGCGAGCAGCTTCCAAGAAGGATAATCTCCTACATGCAAGCATCTCCTCACCCGCGCATGGCCGGTGGCACCAATCACACCTACAAATACATGATCCTACTTTAAATGTCTACATGCCCAACCCATGTCTCGAGTCCTCACCGACTTCACACACACGCCTAAGCCAATGCGGAGTGCCAAAAGCTTTTCTAAACAAAAACTTTTGTTCTCAAAAACTTACTATCGAAGTTTTGAATATATCGACAACCCTCCAGAATTCGTCGGATAATTTTTCCAGTCACCATGGGTCCGCTCCGAGATAAACCGGCTTGACCACTTCCAAGGCAGTCTCCTTAGAAAAATCTTCCTGAAATTCCTTTCACAACCATTTCACTTTTCTTTTCATTGCTGCGCACTCACATCTAACGTTCTAGGGTGCCCCGGTGCATATGGAATGCATTATGTCATTTCCAAACAATTGATGCTAATATATTTTACATGTATAAATTAACAAAAATTAATTCACATAATTCATGTTATTCAATTCACAAGCAATAACACCAAAATTAGCTCACATGGGCTAATAACAATCCAAGCAATTCATTTTGAATCACCCAACAATGCAAAAAATTACACAACATGTCACATGAACAGTAGAACCCTAGGCTCGGCACTGTTCACGGCCACACAATAGGGATTTTCTCCACTCGATTCAAAGGTGCAGGGCGAAAACCGCGGCCATCAAGCCTTAACAAATCCTAAATCCATTAAAATGACTCTTAGAAGAATAAAGCAAGTGGAAAAAGATCCCTACCTCTTGGAGTTGTGAAACTCCACAAAATCGGTGTGTCACGCGTAGCGCCGCATGAACAACTTTAGCTACTTGGCGACGAGCAGACGTCCGAGCATTTGGGAATCTAGAGAGAGTCACTCTTTCTCTGCTGCAAAAGCAAGTTCTCCACACCTCTTTGCACGTTTCCAACAAAAACAAGTGGAAGATGAAGTCTTTGTCTCTTTATTATTTTCTTTTTAAGCCCAATTACTCATTTGTCCTTTAGTTTGACTTTTAGGACTTTTTGACATGGCTTAATACAAGCGCAGTTTATCTCAATCATACCAGCTGTCATGCAACATGTGTCCACATGATTACATGTAATGGAGTGACTTTTTCACATCACATGTCTCTCACAATGAGTCATACATTTTGGGCACACAGGTGCCTCGACGTGAAGTGCATTTGTCTCAGTTGATAAAGTCGACATGGTAGTTAGATTTTTTGAGAGACGATTCCAATAATTGAAGTCGGAGTCTCGTCATCCGAGATCTCGAAAAATTCGGATTTTAGCAGAAATTACCATTTACCCTTTTTCAAAAGAACCGAATTTTCTCGGGTTTACATAATCCCTCCTTAAAGAATTTCGTCGAAATTCTTTACAATCTCAAGCAAACTCATGCGTATGCAGACGCTATACCATGCATGTAAACTAGTCATTTAAGTAGAGCAGTAAACCACGTATCTTCATCACTAAATAAGAAGGGATAGGTGGCCCGCATCGTGTCCTCGCGCTCCCACGTTGACTTCTCCACTCCACGGTGCTGCCATAACACCCTCACTAGCCTCACAGTCTTGCGCCGCAAAACCTGATCCTAGCTATCCATAATACACACTGGTCCCTCCTCGAAGGTCCCATCTATGTCAACCTCAATCTCTCCCCAATACACTACATGAAATTTGGATGCGGAATGTACCTCAGAGACATGGAGACATGGAGATACCTCATGGACTTTTTGACATGGTGGGTGTTGAAATAACCGATACGCCACGATTACCTACCCTCTCAAAGTATCTCAGAGGAACTCGATGAACCTCATGATGGCTTGTCGTGCTAGAACTTGACCACTCCTCTCTTAGGCATCACCTTGAGAAAATGTGATCCAACCTTTGAACTCTAAGGGTCGACGTCGCTGTCAAGCATAGCTCTGACTACGAGCCATGAGAGATTGTGGTATGGCTCACCTTCTCGGGTGCTCTGTGAGATTAGAACCAATAATGGAGCTCTCTCCTGCCTCAGGTCCAACATATCAAGATTGGCATCTGCACTGGCCTCAGCCTGATACCTCATATGGTGCCATGCGTATACTCGCGATAACTATTGTTGTAGGCGGAGGAATTCCACTAAGGGCAAGTCTTCCAGCTACCCTTAAGATCCAGAACGCATGCTCGCGGCATGTCCTAACACATGTATGGTCCTCTCTGTGTATCATCCTATGGTGAAGATTGCATGCTCTTGGTTAGTTGTGCGCCCATAGCCTTTTGGAAACTCTTCTAAAAGTGCGCCATAAACCTCGGGTCTCTATCCGATACCATGGATACTGGTACTCCATGTAGTCGAATTATCTCTCAAATGTACAACCGGCAGAATCTCTCCAATGTGAAGGTCATCCGCACGGCTAGAAAATGCGGAAGCAGTGGCGGTCCACTATCACCCATCTTGCATCATGTCCCACTGCGGTGTCCGTGTAGTGGTCACCGTCATCGTGGCGGTGCTCCCGCCACTCAGCCACCACCAGTGGGCGAGAAGTAGCCTGGCGGCTTCTAGTGCTCGACCTTAACCTGCGACATGTAGGACATCATCTGAATAAGAGTCCCCCCTACGTGTCTCTTCATCCACTCCGGTAGTCTTGTGACCAGAGAACCTGGTACATCTTCGGTGCCTTGCGGATGCACGACAAATCGGAAGCGGTGAAACTCCACGAGGAATCTCTCTCGAATCGGTCGACTAGGGGAACCACTCACAGTCCTCTGCTCTAAAGACCTGTCGTGGGTAAATTCCGACCCTCGTCACTTGTGCATTTGTACTCCGGTCCACGATGGACCCTTTATCTCCGGCGTCTTGCCCTTGGGACCGATCATTTCTGGCGAGCAAGACGGTGTAATTTCTTAAGCTCTGACGTACCCTGAGCCTACTTTCGCTGATCTTGTAGTGAAGCAGTGCCCTGATCTGACATCCGCCACTCCCGGGAAGCTATGCCTTTGTGCCCTTGACCCCGTGAGTGCATCAGCACCACATTGCCTTACCGGGATGGTGTCACGAGAGTGAAGTGTCGTAATCGCTTTAGGAACTCCATCCATCGCGTTGCTGTATTGAGAGTCCCAGCACAGCGATAATCTCGCCGGACTTTTATGGTTTGAGTACACCTCGAGCGTTCGCCCGTATAAATGATGGCGATCACTCAATTTGAGAAGACTCAGGCGCTGACTCCATATCGTGTGTGGGGTGATGCGCTTACGTGATTCTTGACTAAGAGACCTAACTACTGCTCTCACGGACTGCATCAAAACACATCCTAGTCCGACCACTGAGGCATCCATGTTCTTGTGTACCGAGTCCTATCGGGACTATCGAATGGAAGCTGCGATAAACCTCCTCTTCAACTCTTGAGGTGCCTCACTCATGGTCATCCCGATCAAACCCAGCCTCCCTTCGGTCGATCTCATCATAGGTTCTAATCGGAGAAATCCTCAATGAATCTCTGTGATGCCCGGCCCGATCTAGCGCATATCTAGAGGCCCGACCCAGGCCTCTCCCAGAACTCTATCTGGCCTCGTGTGCTTTGGGTCTCTTGTGCGCTGATCTTGAGCCTGTGTCCCAAAGCCACCTCGCCTCGATGGCCAAAACTACGCACTTGCGAACTTGGCGCTCTGTTGATGTTCTCTCGGCAAGCGTAAGCGATCTCAGTGATCCTCATGCTCCCCCTCGTGGGAGTAGATTAGTATCCACGAAGACCACGACAAACTTATCAAATAGGGTTGGAATACCTATGCATAGAGGTCCATGAATCTTTGTTTGGAGCATTCGTTAATCCAAGGACATCCTTGTAAACTCAAAGTGCCCATAACGTGTCTAGAACGCTGTCTTAGGGATATCTGTCTCCCTAACCCTTAGGCGATGGTAACCGGTATGAAGGTGCATCTTGGAATAGACTGGTATATCTCATTTGGTCAAACAAGTCATCAATCCTCGGATGGGTACCGATTCTTGATCGTAACCCTGTTCAACTGTTTGTAATCAATGCATAGTCGAAGGGTCTTGTCCTTCTTGTTCTCAAATAGAATTGGAGCGCCCCATGGTGAAGTGCTTGGTCTAATGAACCCCTTGTCCAGTAACTCCTTATTAGACTTCAAGTTCTGCTGACTCAGGCCCCGATTGCCGTCCCATGTGGAGTCGTAGAGATAGGTGAAGTACTAGAGGTGTAACTGTCACAAAAGTCAACCCTCTTGGAGGCAATCCGATAGCTCATCCGAAAAAACATCCTCACCTTCGCAGAGACTACTTGAGGGAGATCTAAGTGATCTCACCTCGTCTTCAGGTGAGCTTACTAATGTGTATTTATTATGACACACGGACCGTACCTTTGTCTGAGAGCTGAAACACCAATGCTTGTCCTTGAAGCGTAACACGGTATTGTCTTGCGTATAAGCGATAACCCTCCGTCTGTCGATGCGACTCTACATGGCGCCGGCCAATCCATCGAAAGTTGACGTGAACTCGACATGTCCATGACCACTCGAGGTCCAGCGTGGTAGATACAGAGATCTCTAACTGCCTTGACATATCATCCACATCTCGCTGCAATCCTAGGAGAACTCACGTACAAAGAACCTCAAGGCCTTAACCTCTAAGCCCAACTCTATCATAACTAATGCGGTAATGAATGAATGCGATGCACCATAATCAAATAATACTCTTGCCCATAGGCGAGATAGCAAAAATGTACCATGTATGACTGGCTGATCTATTAAACAGTAGGTGGTGTGTCGTGAACTCACCTTTGAACCCTGACATCCACACTTTGTGGGCCTCGTCCTCTTCCTCGGCCCATAATTCGGCCTCTACGGCTGCCCTCTACTCTTGGGGAGGTGCTGTGCGGCTCATGAAGCTGATACTATCTCCTGCAGCACATCTTGAAATTTGTGGAGGAATATACTATATCCTCTCTATCCGCCCCATTAACTAGGGTGCGCTACTGTCTCGAAATCCACGGGATCCTTGTCTTTGGGAAATCCTCCTCATATGTCGGAATTTTGTTGGCAATGGTAGCACACCATGCCTTGGCTGTGGCAACTCTGATCACATCCACCCCTTGGGATGGTGTGGCCTTGGAACCGCGTGAACTGGTATGTGGGAAGCTAACTCCTGGCCCCAGAAGCGACTCTCCCTCGTCTTGCCACTTAACACACCACGTCAGGAGGTGTTACGTGCATCCTCGATCTCTCTCTCTCTCTGTAGTCGGTCGTCCCAACCATGGGTCCATGTCTCTGTGGCGGAATCTACAGTCTAGAATGGATAATACTAGCCCGTTCTTGAATCTCTGACCTTGGCCATGTCCGCTGTACGTGATCATCGACAAAGCGGGCTGGCTAAGTGAATCTAGCCATACTCCAATCTGGTCATAGTCCTGCTTCGGCTCTAGGACTCTTGGGCCTTCGCGTGACAAGCGGAGTATGGGAAAATGCTTGCCCATGAAAAGATCATGGAACTATAACATAAACACATTCAAGCCCGATACATAATCTACTTGAATGTACAGTTGCTGACCAAAGTCTCGAGTCCTCAGGCTCCCTCGCACGTACACCTAAGCGAATGCGGGGCAAAATAAAGTTATTAAACAAAAACGTTCAAGAAACTTACTGCAGGGTTTTTATTAAATATATTGGACAACCCTCAGAGGTGGTCTAATTTGGATCATTTTTTGAACAGTCATGGAATTAGCCCGAAGATATTTGTTGGACCCATCTCTCTAAAAAAACATTCTGGAAAGAATCTTCATTCAAAGTCAGCACCAACCTTTCACTTTCTTTTCATTTTAAATGTCATGCACTCACACCTATCATTCTAGAGTGCCCCGGTGCATATGCATATGGAATGCATTATGCCATTTACAAAAAATCACACAACATCTCCGTGAGCAGGTAGAACCACGGCTCAGCCTTGTTCACGACCTGCTATTCAGGATTTTCTCACTCAGTTCAAGATTTTGGGGCCAGAAACCTGACCATCAGTATAACAGTCCAAGTCAGTGCGTGATAGCCAAGAATAAACCATTAGGGAAAGAATCTCTGCATCTTGGAGTTGTCGAACTCCACAGTAAGTGTCCCAGTGTAGCCATGTTGCGTAGAACAACTTGCTGTGGAGCTAAACAGTATGACAGTCCAGGAAACATTTGGGAAATCTAAGAGAGTGCTCTTTCTCTCTCTAAAACTGGTTCTCACCTTTTCACACATTTAAGCAAAAACAAGTGGAGAAGATGAAGTTTTTGTCTCTTTATTATTTTCTTTTGACCCAATTCGGCGTATTGTCGGCTGGTTTTGACTTTTAAGATTTTTTTGTGGCTGAGCAATACAAGCCAGTTTATCTCGTCATATAGCTAATCATGCAGCATGTGTCATGGAGTGCGTGTAGTAGGTGACTTTTGTCGTGTCGCGTGTCTGAAGCCGTCATACGGCACCCGAGCCTTGGTTCTCGGCGTGAAATTTGATTATGCCGAATTAGGCGAGAGTCGGCGTGGTAGTTAGATTTTGCAAGACGATTCCAACGGTGATGCCCGTTTAGTCATCCAAGATCTAGAAAATTTTCGAATTTTGACCGAAATTACCATTTTACCGGGTTTTACAACACTATTATCATTGCCATATCAACGATATATCCTGATTTTTTCATCCATGATTCCAAATACAAAAACCTAAGTAGAAATTAGAATGTTACAAAATTTTTAGCCAGAAAAACTCTTTATGCAAAAGTTTGAGAAATTAGAGAAAACAAAGAATTTAAGGTTTGAAGGTTCAAGATTTGAAGATCTCAATATTCAAAGTTTGAAGCTTTATTTTTCGGGTGAAGAATAAATTTTTTGTCTTAAGATTCTTTGAGAACCTCAGGATTACAAGTCTTTCGCTTTGAGGTAATGGATTTACTGTTTGCTCTTTGAAAATCAAGTAGTATTTTTATGTATATGTGTAAGGGTTTTAATATGTACAATAAAATAGTATTTTTATGTATATGTGTAAGGGATGCTAATACATATTTGAAAGAAATAAAAATATTATTTTTATATGTTATAGACTTGCAAATAAATTCTTAATTCTTAAGCTATTATTTGGATTGTGAAAAGTTTTGATTTTTATATATTATGAATTATAGAAAATTTTCCATTCATTTATTTATTTATTTGATTATCTATGGATCAATTAGTGATTTTGCATGAAAGTATGTTTATTATTTGTTTTATGAAAAATATAAAGTTTGGAGATATGATGAAATTGTTTTATAAATTTGAATTGGAGAGAAAAAAAAATTTTATTCTGGTTATGAATGTGTTATAATAATTGAATATGACCATTGTAACACCCAGGAATTTGTATAGGTATAAGTTAGGGAAAATAATAAAAACAAGAATTTTTATAAGTATAAGTTAGGAAAATAATAAATAATTCTATTAGTTAATTAATTAATTAATTTAATGAAAGAGGGGTACAAAGGTAATTTTCCTAATAGGTACCCTAGGTATAAATTGGATTAAGAAAAGAAAATCTTTTATATTCGTGTTTTGAATTTTATTTGGTAAATTCAGGAAGACTTACGACTTTGGTCTTAGGGTTTAAAGAACAAATTCTAAAAGCTAGATATTCTTTGTTTTGTTTTACAATTCTTTGAGTATACGTTCTTTCAATTTTTCTTTAGTTTTAAGATGAATACTGAAAGTAAGTTAGATTTCACTTCTAGTTAACAAAAAGGAAAAAAAAATATAAGAAGAAAGATATGCTTAATCAGATATAAGTTGAAAAAGAGAAAGAATAATAGATATTAGTTATTTAAATATTAAATATTTGAGGATAATTTTTGAAAGAAAATAATAATAAACAAATAAGATATATTTGAAAAGGCTAAATGTTTATAAATATAGGTATTTGATAAGTATTTAAAGATATATGAATTTTGGCAAATAAATATTTTATTAAGAATATCAAATTATGAAGTTTTAAGAATAAATAAGTAATGATTATAGTTTCTTCCTTATTATTTTAGGAGGAAATATTTCATTGAGGTAAAATTCTTCAGTTAGCTCTTAAAAACTTTTGAGTACTCCTTTGAGGTAAGGGATATTAATACGGATCTTTCAAAAAATTGTTTGTTTTTACTTCATTTGAGGAAAGAAAATTGTTTTAAGCTGAATTATATATAATTTTGGTTTATGAAAAGTTTACTTTTTTATTTATTTGATTAACCATGGATTAAATATAGTATGATTGTATAGTTGTACTTTTTGATTTGTTTTGTTTATGAAAGAAGTAAATCATGATATTTAGTAATTTGAACTTTTTAATGATATATTTGACTCTAGTTAGTTCAACTCTGTCAACGGGAATGATAGTTGACACTATTTGGCCCTTGTCAACGGGAAAAATAGTCGACATTTACATTCCTTGGTGACGAATGTAATTGATTTGAACCCCAGCCTCCAGGGGTTTTGATTAGAGGTTACTAGTACTAGTAGTGTTTGCGTTTGTGCGCCCAAAAGACGATTTACGTAGCCGCGGGTTTAAAGTCCTACGTGGTTGGGCCTGTTTGATATTTGATAGTAAGAAAATATATTTGAAATGTATTTGATTTTGGACTTGATATGAAAGTGTTTGAAAATTTGATATGAAATTATTTGGATCACATTTGATATGAAACTGATTTGAAATGGATGTGAGAATGTTTGGAAGTAAATTTTGTTAATGTTCTAACTTATTTTTTTAATCTAAAGTTTGATGAAAAACATCTCCTATTTGTTATATGATTAGAAAGGCTTTTTTATCCATACGAAATGTATTGTATTTCTTGAGCTTTAAGCTGATTCCGATGCGTTGACATATTTTTCGGTACTTTTAGTCTCGCGAGGGGAGTGATGTCTCATAGTAAGGGGATAAATAAATCGTTAGGATTTGAATTATAGGCTTTATGTTTGGATCATCATTGAACTAATAAGTTCTTATTTATGTATGAAATGTTGGGTTTTTGAAAATTAATTGAAGTACTTGGATAATAACATTCGTTTATATTGTCTGAGAGTTGGTTGGGAGATACAAATATTGTTATTTTCTAAATAAAAGCTTTATATGACATTCATGAGTGGGATTTGGATGTTTGAAATGTTTTACATGAAGAATGAAATTTTTGAATTTGGAGAATTTATGAATTTAGAAAGTTAACATTACTTTAGAACTTGCATGTAGTGTTAAATTGGATGAAATCAGTTCACAGATGTTAGTGTTGTTCATGTTTAGACGCTGGTGGAAAGGCCCAGGGGTGTGAATTAACTTGATCATACCCACAAGGGTGGATTCAGATGTGATAAGGTGGTATCAGAGCACTGAGTTATGATCTTGATGGAACTCATTATGGTTACCTTTTTGGGGAATAGATGAGGGATGCATTAGCTTAAGTTTGACTTCATACAATTAAGTTCCTTTAATTCCCTTTACAATTCTAACTTGCTTACTTGGCTTCTAAATGACTAAATTAATTATACCTTTTGCTTTATAGGACACCATGCCGCTAAGGAGACCTGCATCTTCCCAAAATAGATTCAGGCTGTGTGTTGTACTCCTCCCACCTGGGCTTTTACCCCATGAGTGCGAGGAAGGGGGCTTTATAGATGTTGGGGACTTTGTTGGATTGGTTGAGGGGCGAGTCTGGGCTCTTTGGGGTAATGGTGGGGTTTTAAATCTCATCAGTGGGATGGCTCTTTGGCGGGCTTTAGAGGTTGAGTGCATACATTTTCATTTTTCTCGGATAACAGGCGGAGGCTTGGATTATGAAGATAGAAAAAAAAAATTTTGTCATTGATTGTTCTAAGGAGCAAAAAGCCTCTTATGCAGTATTTATGTTAGGTGAAGGCTGGATCATTACAATTGACTCATGACTGAGGCTTTTAGAGGATTAGGGGCCTAATGTTTGGAGCGAGTTTAAGGAGGCGTTTTATAAAGTAACACTCATAGTGTTGTGACAAAAGAATTGGGAGAGATTTGTCAGTTTAGGAACATCAAGGATTTGATGATGGCCCTGTATGAGGCTAAGTTTCTGAACTATCCGTTTTCCCAGATTGGATTGCTAGAGAAGAGGAAAGAAGCATTAAAGTTTCAAGGATGGACTAAACCTTGTTGAAAGAATAGAATCATCAATTCTAAAGTTGGTGCTAATTCAAGGTGGTAGGCCAGGCCTTGTGCAAGAAGGATAATGAAGGCTTCACCGGGTATAGGGAACAACAAAGGAAGAGGAATAGGAGTGATGGTGCTCATGGTAACCAAGTACAGAAAAAGTTGGCTCCAAGTAGAAATCAGAATAAAGGAAAGGCAACACAAAATTTAGATGTGATTTGTCCTACTTGACAGTAAAACATGCAGGGTAAGCCATGCTATGAAGAAAGCCGAGGAAGGCTTGCATGGATTGTGGAAAGCAGGGGACATATGGTTCGGTTATCAATAAGAAGTTTGCATTTGGGAAGCTGAAGGAGGAGAATAAAGAGGATAGACATAAGCTTAGAATTCATGCGTATTTCATATGACTCACGACGCCGTGCCACTTCGAAGGAAAAGGTGTACTTTGAATTCACACCTTATTTGCTGTGAGCCTTAATCGGACTGGGTTCAACGCATTCTTTGTTTCCGATTCTTTATCGGGTTGTTAGGTAAGTTGTTGATTGACAACATGACTTTGGATTTTGTTACTACCCTTCGGGAGAATCTATCGCGGGTTAATCAAATACTTAAAGATTGTCAGGTGATGATCGGGTATAAAGAGATGACAATTTACTAGTACTCACTTCAAGATTTTGAAGCTGTAAAGTTTATTTCGTGACGATCGCTAGCTTCATAGCATGCATTTGTTGATTGTTTCTTTGGGAAACGTGGCAGATGCTAGCATTCCGGGTCAGCCTCGAGTTTAGTTTTTGAGGGAAGCTGCCGTGATGCACTATTGCGTATGATCTCAGTTTTGCGAGCTAGTTCTTTGCTTAAGAAAGGCTGTCAAGGCTTTTTGGCTTATGTTGTGAATAAGGAAAATGATTTAAGGTTGGAAGACACTCCATTGTAAAAGGATCATTCCTGATGCCCTTCCAGAGGATTTACTCGGGTTTACAAATTTCAAAAAGGGAGGTGGAGTTCACCATCGATTTCGCAATTAAAGTGGGACGCCTCCTGGCCCTCAAGGCCCCTTATAGGATGGCACCTTTGGAGCTTAAGGAGTTGAAGATTCAACTTCAGGAGTTGTTAGATAAGGGCTTCATTAGGCCTAGTGTTTCACCTTGGGGAGCTGTTGTCTTATTTGTAAAGAAGAAGGATGGATCTATGAGACTCGCATTGGATTATGTGAGAGTTGAATAAGGTGATGGTGAGGAACAAGTATCCCCTTCCTGACGATGATTTGCTCGATCGCCTTAGGTAGTGCATGTGTGTTCTCTACATTGATCTTCGTCATATCATCAATTAAGGGTTAGACGGAAGATGTACCAAGACTACTTTCAACTAGATACGTGGTATTATGAGTTTTGTTATGCCTTTGATTCGACTAATGACCCGCTTCAGCAGAACTTAAATGAATAGGTATTCAAAGCCTTATCTATATCAATAATTCAGGTGGTTTTATAGACGATATTTTGGTGTACTCAAAGAGATAGGAGGAGCATGAGCACCATTTGAGTGATCGTATTGCAAACTCCTCGTAGGATAAGCAATCAGGCGCTAACCAATGAAGTGTGAGTTCTGGTTAGACAGAGTTTCTTTCCTTGGGCATGTGGTGACCAAAGATGGCATCTCAGTTGATCCTGGAAAGGTAGATGTTGTGTCAAATTGGAGGAGACCTAATAATCGTGACCAGACCAAGTTTCCTCGCCCGGTTATTATAGCGGTTTATCGAGGGGTTCCGCATCGCCTCGTACCTTCACCAGTCACTCGAAAGGAGTTGTTTGAGTGGGTCCGAAGGATTTGAAACGTGAGTTTCCAAGAGTTAAAAGGAAAGATTGCGATTGTGTCCTATTTCGACTATCCCTTCAAGTTCAACTGTGGTCTGTGGTGTATGCGATGCCTCCTCGCCAAGGTTCGGGCTTGTTCTCATGCAACATGTGGGAAGAGTCAGGGGCTTATGCTTTTGTATACCAAGCCTTACGAGCGAAATTATCCTACTCCATGATTCGGGAGTTATCAGCGATTTTTGCATTAAAGATTTGAGTATTAATTTCTCTGCTTGCAAACTATGAGATATTTACAAATCAAGAGTTTGAAGCATTTCTGTTTTCCTAAAAGGAATTGAACATAAGGGCAAAGAAACAGGATAAAATTACTTAAGGACTATGATCAGGACATTCAAAGATCACTTGTGGAAGGCAAATGTTGTAATGACGCCGAGCAGAAATCTAGCTGGTTCCCTTAGCAACCACAGTCACGAGGCAATATCGGAATATTTGGAGGAGTTTACAAGTCCATATCATTTTTAGACTCTGAGCTCGCGAACTTAGAGTAAACTGCACTTGAAGTTAGAGAATTAAGACCTTACAAAAGAATGATATGCAGTTAGTGCAGCTTATGGAGGAGGTTAAGAGGGGTAGTGTTTTGACTTTGCCTTATTAGATGATGAAATTCTTAAGATTGGGGAATGACCTGTGTTCCAAATGAAGGTAAACTTGAGAAGAAAGAGTTGTCGAGGAAGCTCTTTGTGCTCTAGACTTGTAGTCCACCCCACAGAGGTGGACAAAAGATATATATGGATTTAAAGCTGAAAGTTATCAAAAAGTGGTCGCATGGAAGTGGGGATATTGCACAATATGCGGCTCGTTGTTTGGTATGTCAACAGTGAGTGCTACATCAACGATCAGCAGGGTCTTTACGTGTACTCACTTGTATTCCTCGAAAGGGAAATGGGAGCATCTTGCTATAGACTTTGTGATAGGGGTCACAAGAACCTTTGGTACACGCAATTGGGTGATTGATCGGTTGACAAAGTCTCTCACTTTTTTTCCCTTTATGGAAAGTCAATTTTTCAATGGATCGCTAGCTTCTTTGGTGTTAAGGAGAGATTGTGAGAATGCATGGTGTACCAGTTTCTATAGTATCCGATGTAGATCCTCGTTTCACTTCTAGATTTTGGCATAGTTTACAAAAAGCATTGTGGATACTAAGTCAGTTTTAGTACTGTTTCATTCGCAGATCAACATACAATCGAGAGGGTAATTCAAGTTTTGGAAGATTTGTTGAGAGCTTATGCTTTGGACCTAAAAGATAATTGGGATGATTATTTGCCTCTAGTGGAGTTTGCTTATAATAATAGCTTCGCTAGCATCGGGATGGAACCTGAGGGGTTGTATGGCAGAGATGTCGATCTCTCATTTGTTGAGATGATGTAGGAGAAAGGAAACTTTTAGGGCCTGAACTTGTGCAATTGACAGTTGAAAAGATAGCCTTGATTAAAGAAAGACTGAAAACAACTCAAATAAGACAAAAGAGTTTTGCTAACAATCGCAAAAGAGATTTGGAGTTTGAAGTGGGTGACCATGTTTTCTTAAACATTTTGCCTATGAAGTCTGTGATGATTCGTGGAGAAAAGTGAAAACCAGCCTTCGATTTGTGGGTTTAAGCTGAACATGGAGAGAGGTACTGCGTATAAAGTAGCTCTGCCCCAGCCTGCCTAAGATTCACATAACGCGCTTCATGTTTTAACCTTGAGGGAAATATGTTTTTGATGCTTCTCATGTTGTGGAGTCGAGCCTATTCAATTTCTGAGGATCGACCTATGAAGAGGTGCCCGCTCAAATTCTGTGGATGCGATGGATAAGGTTCTACGACATGTCAAGTGTCAAGCTGGTAAAAGTCCAATGGAGCAATCATAGTATCCGAGAGGCCACTTGGGAGTTAGAAGAAGAGATGAGAGAAAAGCATTCTCAATTATTTCAAGACTCAAGCATGTCAAGTTTAGAGGACTAAACTTTTATAAAGGAGGGGAGGATGTAACACTCAGGAATTTGTATAGGTTTAAGTTAGGGAAAATAAAATAAAGACAGGAATTTTTATAGGTATAAGTTAGGAAAATAATAATGATAATTCTATTAGTTAATTAATTGATTAATTTAATGAAAGAGGGGTAAAAAGATAATTTTCCTAATAGATACCCTATGTATAAATTGGAATAAGAAAAGAAAATTCTTACTATTTTTCTTTGAATTTCTCCGTCGGTAGAATTCCGTAAGACGATAACCTTTCTGACTAGGGCTCAAGAACAAATTTCTCTAAGTAAGATCTTCCTTATTTTATTTTTTCTAGATTTCTTTGATGTAGATCTTTAATTTTCTTTCAGCTTTAGATGAACCCCGAAGAAGTCGATGATTTCACTCAAGCTAAAAAAGAAAAAAAAAAAAATATAAGAAAGAAAGGTAAGAACCGAGGCAGATTGAAAAAAGAATAATTCTAGATATTCAAGATTTAATAGGAAAAAAATCTATTTTATGATACTAAAGAAAATACAATAAACAAATAAGATAAATTTGAACACAGCTAAATTTTATAAATATATGTATTTGATAAGTATTTAAAAGATATATGGTATTTTGGCAAGTAAATATTTTATTAAGAATATCAAATTATGGAAGTTTTAAGAACAAATAATGATGATAGTTTCTTCCTTATTATTTTAGGAGAAATATTTCATTGCGCGAATTTCTGGATAAATTTCTTCAAAGCCAAAGGACTTTTCGGGCGTGAAGGTATATTAATGCAGATCTTTAAAAAGAAAATTGTTTGTTTTTACTTCATTTGAGGTTTAGAAATTCTGCTTTAATTGAATTATATATATAATCTTGGTTTATAAAAAGTTTTACTTTTATTTATTTATTTGATTATCCACGATCAAATAAGAGTTTTTGTATTTATCGTAATTTTAGATTGCTTTTGTTTATGAAAGGAAATGTGGAGATACGATGTTTGCCACTAACTTTCAATTAAATATTTCACTTAGTCTAACTCTGTCAACTAGGAATGCTGATAGTTGACACTATTCGCCCTTTGTCAACTAGGAAAATAGCTCTACATTTACATTCCTCAAAGGCATTTAATTTAATCGACTGAACCTCAGCCCCATGCAAGCTGATTGAGTACATTAAAGACTAATAGCCGTTTTCGGCTTATCCACCTTAAAAGGAACAATTTACTTCGCCAGCCACCCATTTGAAAAAAAAAAAAAAAAAAAAAAAGTTCCACATGGTTAGACACCATTTGATATTTACTTAATTAAAAATATATTTGAAATGTATTTGATTTTTGACTGGAGATGAAGCTAAATTTTGATACTTAAATTATTCGATCACATTTGATATGAAACTGATTTGAAATGGATGTGAGAATGTTTGGAAGTAAATTTTGTTAATGTTCCACCTTATTTTTTTTAATCTAAAGTTTGATGAAAAACATCTCCTATTTGTTATATGATTGAAAACTTTTTGATCCATGAAAATGTATTAGTATTTCTTATTGAGCTTTAAGCTCACCCTAATTACGATTGGTTATTTTCATAAGACACTTTTAGTCTCCGCAAGGAAAGTGATGGCTACGCCAGGATACCGTCACTTTTTCTATATAGACTAAAACTCCTCAAAATAACACAAATACAAGAGCCTTGGCAATCTTCTTATACCCATGTCACGTGCTGGATAATTTGGCTTGGTTAAAATAATTTTCTTAATTTTCAGGATTTAAAAATAAGGGTTTATTCATAATCGCTAGTGCAATGTAGTCACATAAGTAGTAAATCCGAATCGTAGTTCGCGTGATCATTCCCCACGTAGATTGATAGCGAATTACAAGTCAACTAATTAACTAATAAATTCATACTATTTGGACTTTAACTCAGGTGAAAGTTTTATCAAAACTACAAAATTAAAAATCTATATTTCATCGAATATTCTCAAATTAAACTAAAACAAAAGTAAATGACTAAAAATAAATTGTACATAAAGAATGGATTGAATCGTGATACTATGAGAAACTAGTATCAATGAAATACAATGGAACAAATAATTCCAAAGACTATATCCTTTACTTTGTTTTTATGTGGCGATCTGATTTTGTCCAAGATTTCAAATTATTGAATCGATTTCTCCCTTTTCACTCGATTTAATATCCTCGCTTTCTAATACAAGATCAAAACTACTACCCGCGAGTCCCACATCTCAGACTGTATCTTTCAGCTGCCTCATACCCATTTATGATAACAGAACTTTTGCTTTACCTTCAGATTTTCGCAAAACTTTCTACTACTTAACATATTTGTCCTTAGGATCTGATGGAAGTTTATTATCCCTTTCCCTTGATTAGATCTGAGCTAACACGATTGGAAATTATCCTTAGATTATGGAACTCTCTGGACAGATTTATATTGTTCAATACACCCCCCTCTCCAACTTCAATTATATGAGCGAATGGGAGATTTATCAAAATGAACTCTCAAAGCTCAGCGCACCACAATGGTGTACTCGAACATACCCGTAAAAGTAATGCTCAACTCTCAGACCTCGTCTATTCATTACGCAGCAGAGGGCATCCCTTGGAGATCGAAAGAAGATATACCCTCAACCTATATTCAGGTACTACTATTGGGAATTTATCCATTGCAAAAACGACAATCATTAAGTAAAAACTAAACTCCAAATTAATTCTCCATAAATGTGCAGAAAGATCAGAACTAAATGTAAATCAAATCCACTGAGTCAAGGCCTGACATTACATTGAGAATTAAGAAATGGAGTGTCGATCACGCACCACCACTATAATTGCAATAAAACTGAGAAGAAATGAATTACATGTCTAGATTTCATAAATTTATTGTGCAAGACATCAAGAAAAATAATAAAGATCTAATAATCCAAATTTACTGTCTCTCACAAATAAGTAGATTCAAAATCAGAAAATAAAACTAAAAAAATTAAAAATAAAATCTACTCTATAATATACAATCGAGTCTTCTTCTTTTCCCTCACAAAGGTGGAAGAAGGAGAAAAACTACTTTACTATTCAAAAGCTCTCTATTTATACCAGAAAGAAATCAAACTCGGGCCGAATCCTCAAAATAATCTTCCAAGTGGAAATCCAAAGAAAAAGAAAAGCCCAAATTTCAATTATTCTATGTCGCGACCTCAAGTTGATGTCGCGATACGGAATTCCTCTCTTGATGGCTCATTATCGCCGCGACCTCTTCCTTCAAGTTGCAACCCGCTTGTCTTTCATCAACTTAGTGATTAGTGGTCGCGATATCAATCGGCGTCGCGACATCTTTGTTCGTTCCTTCAAGAAGGATGTCGCACTATACCGATGTGTCGCGACATCATCAGGTTTCCCCTATTCTTCCAAAGGCCTGCGGCCGCGACATCATTTTTAGGTTGGGCGTAATTACCTTGATGTTTATATGATGACTTCATGTTGCGACTTTGATTCCTAGGTCGCCATTGTGTTGGTGGTCTCCTTGTCTCTGCTAACTATTCCCATGTCGCGACTCCTCATGGTGATGTCGCTTACCTTTGCTTTCCATGTCTTTTCTTCAGTCATGTAATTCTCGTGACGCTAACCGATTTCTTTCTTCCAACTATTTTCCGTGTCGTGATATCAAGGTGATGTCGCTGAATATCCTTTCTTCATCAGCTCTTTCTTTAGGTTGCACCGAATGAGCGGGTCGCGACATCATTTTTCTTACAAGACTAATTCCTGTTTTCATGTTACACAAGATATCATGTCGCGACTTCAATTTGACTCTTTAATTAAAACTAGTTGTGACTTCTTTATTTCTGCGAAGACCTCTCAGAGCTTCATAAACAGATCCTTGTCGCGACCTGCAGTTATGTCGCGACATCATTTATCTTGGTGTCGCTAATATCAAAGTGATGTCAGCGATACAAATTTCTTCATTTAATTGCTTCCTCGAGTCTCGACTACACGCCTCTTTGTCGCAACCTCCTTTTTTCTCGCCACCACTTGTTCAAGTTTCGCTTTCTTATTCAAATCCAAATTTGTTGATGCCTGACTTGAATTGCCGGAATCGTACTGCCGCGACCCTCAATTTCCAAATGACTTCACCCCACGCAGTCGATTTTCCGATTTGCTAAAATTTGATTTTTCTCACAGATTTTCCCGCAAATTTGAATTTGAGTCAATTTTCATCACTTTTCTTCGCAAACACCATCATTATTCTCATAATAAACTCAGAAAAATGGATTAAAAATCTAATGAGTTTTTGACCATCGATATCACGCCATCATTGGGGATTTGATTATAGCTTTATGTCGGATCATGCTTAACCATAAGCTCTGCTTATGCGTGAAATGTCAGTTTTGAAAGTTAATTGAGGTCACTTGGATAATAATATCTGCTTATATTAGTACAAAGTTGGATTTGGGAGATCCCAATATTGTTAGCTTTCCGAACACTTTATATGACATCTGGCACTGACGGATATTAGAAGTAATTTTTTGTCTATGAAATTTCTCAATTTGAGAATTTTATGAATTTAGAAAGTTGCACATTTACTTTGAACATGTGTTGGAAATTGGACAAAAATCCAGCTACAAGGAAGGTTAGTGTCGCTTAACACTTTAAACCGCCGTCGAAGGTCGTAGGTGCAGTTGATACCATGCCCCTAGGGTGGGTTTCGGGGCGTGACAACCATCATCAATGGGTTACAGTAATTGACTATGACCCTCGTCAACGGGTTACAGTAGCTAACATTATGGCCCTTGCCAATGAGTTATAATAATTGACACATGGTCCTAGTCAACGAGTCATAATAGTTGATTGTTTGTTAACGTACCATTAAATTTGGAACTATTTGTTTTTCAAAAATCAGAAAACAAATATCTTTGAGTGGTTTTGATTTGGATTTGGATACAAAATGATTTGTTATGAATATGAAGATTGATACAAAGTTTGAATTTTTGTTTTATTATACTACGAAAGCTTTTATGAAATTGATTAAATGTTATATATCCGTTTTGAAAAAATTGTTAAAAATATTTTATCCATAAAACTGTATTATTATTTCTTATTCGCCTATGAGCTCATCCCATTCGTTGACAACCTTCCAGGTACCTTTAGTTCGGGCGAGGAGTTACGGTTAAGATGGGAGTTCGACATTACTAGGAGTTTGAGGTTTTAACCCTATTTATTTCTTTAGATAATTTTTATATTTAAAATGTAATTTGTATTTGGATTATTTTAATTGGAAGTTTTAGACAATGACAAGTTTGGATGACGTTCTAGATTGTGATTGGAATTTTGAAGATTAAAGAATTATATTTTATTATCATAATTAGGAATTTGATGATTAGAGATATTTCAATTACAAGAAAATGATGTTTAGTATGAAATGACCGTCATACCTTGAGAGAGGGTTTCGAGGCATGGCACTATACTTGTTTGTGCAATGCGTCCGAACGCATTGAAATGCGTCCAAACACATTGAAATGCGTTCAGATAAAGGTTTTCTCTTAAATGTAACACCCTTTTTATGTTAATGTAACATGCTCACAACGTTATTGTAACATATTTTTTGTTAATGTAACTTTGTTTTCCATATTTGATTAAACAAGAAATAGTCACGAAAGTTCTTCATTTTATATCATATAAAACATTTTCTTTCATATTACTCTAATTATGTAACAACCCGTCCCGAGAGGATGTACAGTACATGTAACTATAGGGGCGCATACGAGCACCAAGCGTCACATTGTAATATTTTGAAGTTGTGGTTCAGATAAGAAATGGTCAAGAATGATGGATTACATTGGACTTTTGGAATGTTGTAATAAAACAAGATTACAAGGTGTAAATTGATCAGAGAAATGGGACATAAGGACATAATCAGAAAGGAGAATGGTGCTGCCAGAATGCAAAATAACAAAGATTGAAGTGAGAATTTGTTGAGAGATGAAGAAATGAAATCATTAATTAAAGAGAGAAGTTGGGGAAGCTATCGAAGCTAGGAGATGAGACAAGCAAAAATATCATTTGTTCTCCTTTGGAAGACAGAGCTCCACGTTTGAAGAGGAAGAGAGGAGGAAGAAAGAGGAAGAAGAAAGAAGAAGTGGGGAGAAGACGAACAAGGTATGTTTTCTTCTTGGGATAAAGTGTATTTTTGATGTGTGTATTTTGATGTCTAGGGTTTTGGTATGAATTTTCATGGAGATTAGTTGCTCCCTTGTTCTAGGGTTTTGTGGAGAGATCACATTAACCTAGGATTCTTGAAGTTTTGTGGGGAAAAAACCTTAATTGGTATAGAATAAACATGGAATCATCATAAGTATATGATTTTGTAGGAATTGGTGAACCTTGGGTTAAATTCATAAGATTTTCACCTAGGGTTTTGTGGTATGAGGTTCCAAACCACCAATACAAGTGTTATGGAGTGGTTTTGGATGAATTCCATATTGGTTTTTGAGGTGTTATGGAATAGAGGATTGTATGAAGAAATGGTACAAAGGAGGCGAAAGAAGCAATTAAGGCAAAACCACGAAATTAGTGCAGGTACCAAAAGCAGGGTGGTGGGTGCCACTAACGAACAATCGATTTATCGGTGCCGATCTGGAGTACAAATTGGTCTGCGTACCACCATACAGAATGTGTATGGTACCGGTACCGAACAGAGTGGTATTGGTACCATAGCTTCCAAAATGCCCAGATTGTTGTGATTTCATATAGTTAAGTCCAAAATCATACATTGATAGTATAGGAACCTTACTAAATGATTATGAGAGGTCCAAAGAAGATTGGAACTCACTGAAAAAAGTAGCGTACTTCACCGCCTCGGTGATATTCATTGAGTGTGACTAAGTGCTATGAAGTACGTTAAGTTTACGTTATACGTAGGCGATTAATGTGTTCGTCGTATTTCGTTTGAGTATGTAGGCTAAAAGCAGAAAGTAGGAGAAAAGTGTGAGTTGTGCTCCAAAGTTTTGAAGTAAAAGCAAAGGTTGAGTGTTCTAAACCTACTTTTCAAATACTAGTGTATTATTATAAAGCATTTTCTGTTGGTATTTAATGGTTTTGATTGTAAACTATATTTGAAAACAAGCAATGAGTTTAGCAAGCAGCAGTGGTTTTGAGTTGTAAAACCATATTTTAAAACAATAATGGTTTTGAATTATTAAACCATGTTTCAAGAAAGCGAAACAAACAAGCAAGCAAGCAAAAGTATATTTTATAAAACAGGCTAACTAAAATCCTAGTTTTAAGCGAGCATGCGGAACCGGTATTGAATGCGTCTTGATTGGTGTTAGGATATCATTCATGCATTTTTAGATTTTCTGGTCGACAAACTTAGTTCATGCATCATGGCATTTAAAGGCAGAGTGGCGCGTCTTTGGAGTATGCTCAGGTTAGCAGCGTTAACTAGATTATGGTAATGGGAGACCGGGTTAATTCCACCATATTCTGGGAAGAATTGGTAGAAGGCTCTTCCATCTGAGTGATGTCGGACCAGATCCTTCCCAGGCTGCGGTCGATGCCAAGCTCCACGTGTTCACTAAGTGCGACAAGCGGAAAGGCCTCGATGGTTGATGATTTATAAGCATGTTTTATACGGTTTGAAATCAACCAACGGTGCACGGTTGAGCGACTCCGTGTTTATTTTAAAGCAACTGGTTGAGCGGGCTCGTTTTATTTCGTAAGCGGTTGAGCTCGGGCTCAGTTTTATTTTAAAGCTCAAGCGGTTGAGCGAGCTCCGTTTTTATTACAAGCATCTGCAGTTAAGCGAGACTCAGTGTTTATAAAAGTTTTATAAAAACTTAAAAACGAAGATTTGAGAAAAGTTTATAAACTTTTAAAGCGAAAGCAATTAAAGCAAGCAAATAAGAGAATTAGAAAAGCTTTAGAAACTTTTAAGCATTGCAAACAAAATGTAAACAAGGCTACGGAAAATATCTTGTAAAAAGAGTTTCTGGTTTGAGATGTTTTCTAAAAAGCAAAACATTTCCGGCTTATACGCTCAACGAATAGTTTAGCTCATTATTTTCCTATTTTAAAAACTATTTTCAGAAATTCTGAGGCCTCGGGATGCTAGACTGATTAAGTTCTCGACATTTGTCATCAGTCTTTACATTATTAATAATATTTTGTAAGGAAATACTTTGAATTTGTATAATGGAGCATATGTATGTACATAGTGTAGTTTTGTGAAAATGTGTTGAGCCTGAAGCTCTTTTGAAAGAATATTGTTGGTTGCCATATTTGGAAAAGTGTAAATTGTGTATACAGGAATCGAAACATGTCCTTTATGATTTGGAAAAAGGAAAATTTTTATATACGAGAGTTTAGCAAGCAATACGGCTTCACTTCACAAGATTTTCTAGTCGTTAGAGGTAACGGCTGGGGAGTTCCGTGGAGTGGTCGGCACACCTGCCGCTAGTAAGGGGTGGGTGTGTGTCAAAGTATTTTCCTTTCAAAATGATTTATTAACTAATAAAATTACTCATTTCAAAATAAACCCTCTTACTTCGACCTCCCCACGCATAAGACGCCCTTCACCTTTGAAGGATTTTAGGATTTTAGGGTTTTTAAGGTTCAAGGGTGGAAGGATCGATTTTAGGGTTTTTATGATTTGACAAACTTTTCTTCCCCCTTTGAATGAGAATGATTGATTAAGGTAGAAGAGAGACTAGAGTTTTTTTCTCTCACCCTTGGCTTAAGGTAGAAGAAAAAGTGAGGGGCATTTGTGTCTTATCAAAAAGTTTACTATTCAACTACATGTTTTTAAAATTAAGTGGTAGATGACACATGTTTTAATAGTTTTAATAGTTTGAGGGTCTTTATTTTTTTTATTCTTTTTGATGCTTCATTGCACCTTAACATAATTTCCCTTAAAATAAAATAAATCTTCTTTCTGACATTCATGCAAAGAAATGAATATCATTTACTCTGCATAGAAGTTCAAGAGACACAAGAAGCCATAACGTTTGGCTTGCTTGAAGGCCAAGGGTATTTTGGTAAGTTATGATAGTCATGTTTTGTGCTTGAGCCTTTTGGTAAGTTAATTTGTGGTTGATTATTTTGTGATAGAATTCAAATAACTTTCAGTTCATTGGAAGTGGCATCATGGAGTTGTTGTGCAACTTTGAAAGTTGTTTTATCATGGGAGATAAAACCCTTAGGTGATATTCTTCAAAGACTAGAGAAGATGACAAATCGGTTTTAAGGAGATTAGGATCTTACATTAGACTAGACTTGAATTTTGTTTTGTTCCGTGGTCATCTTGTCCACTCTCTCCGTGTTTCTTTTTTGAAATTGTTTTTATGTTGAATCTTGCAGGCATTTTGTTTCCCTTAACCAAAGTTTGTTTTGTAGAGGTTGATGTTTGTCTTACAAAGTGCACATGTAAAAAGGTGTAGTTAAGGCTCTATAGAATGTTAACATTACCAAACTTGAAATTGCCTTTCAACATTAATAAGTTGTGTTAATTCTTACCACTCTTTGAAGGATCAATAAAAAATAATTAAAAGAATACTGAAATATTTAAGTGGAACGTAATTTGGAATTTGGTTTGATACTAAGAAAGCCATCTAGCTCTACTACTTTAAAATTTATTAGCTTTTTGATAAAGATTGGGTCAAATCAAGATGATCAAAAGTTTACATCTAGCTATTCTATATATTTAATACCAAACTCAATAGAGCTTGACAATATAAGAAACAATACACTTATCTCACGGGTACTCAACTGAAGTGATAACTATTCGTGCATGCCACAGTGATCGTATTTGATGATAATTAGCCCAAGATAAGATAGATAATTTGGATTACATGAGATGAAATTAAGAGTAGAGGGGTGGGGCATATTGAATTGTAAAAATAAATGTTTTCAAAATTAAATCGATCGTTAAATTGAAAAAGTTCTTGATTCATGATTTATCGGTTGGAATGAAGTTTAAATCATAATCGAACCAGTGATATCATAAATATATAACTTATATACTATTAAAAGTAAAAAAAAAATTCAGAATTTTAAAGTACATGTAAAATAAGTTGAAAATTAATAATGCTTATGTTTTATCTTTAATATTATAAATAAGCTTATACATATTAACATTTAAATTTTATTAATAAAATATAATATAATATTTGAATATGAATATATTTAAAAGAAATAAATTTTTACAGTTAGACATAAGAACTTTGGAAATCTTTATGATGATTTAATTATTATTTATATAATCGTTTTAAAATTTTATTTTAAAAATAGTTTTTGTTAAAAAATAAATGTTATAGGGCATGTGACATGTGGGGAGTCTCACTGGATGAATGCCTTCTATGAAGGTAGAGCCAAGGTTGTTTACATGGCTTGGTGGCTAGTAGACTTGGGAAACGGGATGATACAGTCTAAACGAGTTTGAGCCTATTCAAATCAGGGGTCAAAACAGATTGAGTTAATTCTACCCACTTTTAATTGGGCTCATTTTTGCTAATCTGGCCCGATCCTATGTGGGTTATGGGTCAAAATGGCTTCAACATTAAAAAATAATAATAAATAATAATTTTATATATTTTATATTTTATAAATAAAGTTTTTTTGAAATACTTATAGTTTTTTCTTATGTTCTTAAAATATTATACTTAATACTTATAGTTTTAACATCATGTTTCGCCGAGTGATAAAGCGTTCACCCATTAAACATACAAAGGGCATAGGGTATGGGGTGTCTCGGGTTAAGTCTCTCAATTATAGCAGTTTACTATCTTGAAACTATAGTGTATTAAAAAAATATTATATAAAATAAGTTATTTTAGTTAAATTTATACTTTTTTATTTTAAATTATTTTT
This sequence comes from Tetrastigma voinierianum, assembly GCA_016808115.1. Taxonomy (NCBI): domain Eukaryota; kingdom Viridiplantae; phylum Streptophyta; class Magnoliopsida; order Vitales; family Vitaceae; genus Tetrastigma; species Tetrastigma voinierianum. The sequence continues at coordinate 68,325 of JAEQBH010006211.1, forward strand.
CGTTCTAGCATTATTTTATTTTATTAAAACAATTATTTAATAATTATTCTTTTTTTTATAAACAAGTATTTTATAATTTTCATAATAGAAAAACTAAAATTTTTAACAAATAGAAAATATTATACAATCACTAAAAAATTTTAAAATAAAAAACATGCCAAATGGGTCAAACGACTAATTATGCAGGTGAGCCTATTTGACCTTTGTTTTCCTAACTTCAGCATAAAAATATGGAGTCGAGGAATTAGATTAAATGCATCGAGGTCGGACTCACATTCCCACCTCTAGTGCCTAATGCATGAGGTGATGGAAACCATGTGCATGGCATGTTAAGATGGGTTTTCGCAAATCAAATGGGCCTACCTAGGTTGGGTTATTAAGTTTTGGACATATTTAGGTTAGTTTAAAAAAAATTACTAAAATAAGTCTCAAATGAAAATAATGCTCAAACTAGTGCGTTCTAGCCACATCGGCATACATATCAGCAATGCCACAATCAAACTACGACATTGTAATATTTTTTTTAAGTTAAAGTCATAGTCGCTGACTACGATATTGAACTTTAAAAAATTACAATGCCTCAGTCAGTGATGACGACATTGAACTTTAAAAAAATATTAATGTCACAGTCACTGACTACGGCATTATCGTTTTAAAATATAGGGCGGGCTCTTCTTCTTCTCCATTTGCTCTTCTTCCTTTTTCTCCTCCTCTCCTACTCCTCTCTAGCGAAATTTGTTATGGATGGATTTTCTTTGTGTAGAAACTTTTGAGCTTCTCCAGACCAACTACTCTATTCTGATAATTACTTCCTCCACAGCAGGTAACCTATATCTACTTCGATTTTAGGGCTTTTGTTGTGGTTGGTAGAACATGTATTAAGCTATGAATATGGTAGGGCTGATTTAGGGCTTTTGTTGCAGTTGTTAGATTTGGTGATGCAAAATGAAAACCTGTTACAGGAAGAAGAATAACAAACTTGAATAATTTCCACATCAAAACCTAGATTCCCTTTTTCCTTTTTTTTATTTTTTTCATTTTTATAGTTTATTGATGTTTATTTGTAAAACCAAAACTAGCAAATATTTTCCTACAATTTAAGACTAGCTCTATGGTAGTAAGTATGATCTATTTTTTAGATTATATTTACTAATGGTGTAAGACCTGAGAAAGTTCCAATTTCGGAAAAAGGATAAAATCGTAATTTCGGTAAAAAAAAAACCCAAAATTTTCTAGATCTCGGATGATGAAACGGATTTCACCGTTGGAATCATCTCGAAAAATCTAGCTACTACGTGGTCAAGGCAGTCGAATTTTGTTAGTATCAGTATCGGGTCTTAGTAAAACTCATGTGGCGTGGCGAAAGTGCACATGCTTATGTACTCATGTGACAGCGTGTTGCATGAGTAGAGATGATAAATGGAAGTCGAAATGAGTGCTGATGTAAATCCGAGATTTGAAGGCATTAGGTGAATAATTAAATAATAATAAGACGAAATAGTGTATAGTGTCATCCTCTTCAAATTGAAAAGGGGAGAAAACATGAGGGAGAAAGAAAATCTTACGAAGTTTTCAGAGCTGAGTGAAGTGTGACTTCTCTCTGGGATTACGGGCGATCCGGCCAGTCGGAATTCTTCGGGCAGGAAGGTTGCTCTGCGGCGAGGCTGCGCGTGGAGCTCGGTTTTAAGGAGTTTCGACAAACTCCATGAGGTAGAGGTTTCATCCTACTTGAGTTTTACACTTTGTTTAAGTGTTTTATGATGTTTCGGTTGGTTTGAGGCCTTACATGACCGTTTGATCGGTCCCAAATCTTGGAACCGAATTGTTGTAATTCTTGAAGCCCATTTATGCGATCCGTGGCCTTGATAGAATGTGTGACACCAACTCTCCCGATCAGGCAGTTGGAGGGTCAGATAAATCAGGGATAACTCTTGATACCACTAAAGTGTGTCGCTAACTTCGGCATAGGATGTGGTAGTCACTCTTTTTTTTTTTTTAAACTTATAACCTTTACTTGCATATTCATATAATGTTAAAACAATTAACGTTATATTAATAGCGGATTACAAAATATATACAGCTCCGTATATCAGGAAGTGTTCAACATCTACAATATTTACATTGGTTACAAATGTCATATACAAAAAATAGACCTAAAGATATTCCGGTGAGCACCTATTCTTTGTGTAGCCTTTGGCCCATAATGTGGATTATCTTGTCCTTTGTTTTCCTCTTACGTACTACCGCGGATTGAACACGGAGTGCTAACGCTACGCTTAGTGGGAATATGACTTCTATTAAGAGTCCACGCACTTTATACAAATGCACATATAACACATATAACGGTCTGATTCTTGTCATTTCTCATATATATACTTATCATAGCAGTTTCATTTTATATCATCTTCGGATACTTTTCATGTAATCTTGTACTTTTACTTAACATTGCTTTGTTCATATCTTATCATCAGCATGCTTGGTCTTATGCTTATATTCTCTTCATTTCAGCTTTGCATATACATCATTTCTTTTATGTTTCATGCATAAACCTTAGGGTGAATACAGAATACTATAATCCATGAGGACCGAAGGTGCTATATTCACTTGTATGAAATAGTGATCCATGAGGGCCGTAGAAGAGCTATTGTAATATATTATACGAAGGTATCATCACTATCAGAGCCGTGACCTATTCCGCGGGACGGAGCGGCTGTGGTGATACTAGGGCCTGATCCAAGCAGGATCTATGACATTGACAAGCAGGTCAGTTTCGAATATATAGCGATATCTTTTGCAGACTTATTCTTCTAATAGGCATACTTATACATCCTACCGGGTTCTAAGCAGGACAATCAATATGTATTTTATATTCGATATATATTTCATATTTCGAATAATTATCATTCGGTAATCATACTGGTTATATATACAATCAATTATTCATATCTTTACATTTTCATACTTCATTATATGCATAAATAAGCTATGCTTACAGCCCATATTTATGAAATTTATTTATGAATTCGTAATAAGCTTCATGTACAAATAAACATGGTTACATGTGCTAGCCTCTTTGTTTTACATGTTTTCTGGAACTAATATCGAGTTCAATCCCATCAACTATCTATTGATGAATTCTTGACTCAATGGGCTTTCCATGGGATCCGAGAAACACCCCGAATCGGTTGGCTTGAAGGAGATACTGACCTTAGTTGGAGGTCATGCGCGATCAGTCTTGACGGGTGACACGAAGCGGCGGTGCACTGAAGTAGCCCAGCTCCAGTGCTCTCGGTCTAACATCTAATATCTTCTTCAGACATATGGATGGATTCTTGACTCAATGGAAGCTTGCCAGAGTGAGAACACCAATCGAGTGAACAAAGGAGATATGACCTTAGAATGGAGGTAAATGGTCGATCTTGACGAGCTGACCTGGAGCGACGAAGCTGCACTGAAGTGACAGGCTCAGTCTAACACCTCGGTCGACATCTAATATCTTCCCTCAGGCATATGGATGGATTCTTGACTCAATGGGCTTTCCATAGAGTCCAAGAACACCGTCGGAGTTCAAGCCGAAGGAGATATGACCTTCGAAGTTGGGAGGTCATGCGCGATCGGTCTTGACAGTGACTGAGCCCAGCGAGCACACGTGGCGGGCTCAGTCGCACCTTGGTCTGACATACAATATCTTCTTCAGGCATAATGGATGGATTCCGCAGCTCAATGGAGCTTTCCATAGAGTTCGAACACGAATCGGGTTCGAACCGAAGGATATGACCTTGAGTTGGAGGTCATGCGTGGTCGATCTTGACAGTGACCTGGGCGGCCGGTACTGAAGTGACAGGCTCAGTCTAACACCTTGGTCTGACGTTAATATCCCGCCATTGCATATGGATGTGTGCTTAACTCAATGGAACTTTGCCCAGAGTCGAACAGCGAATCGAGTTCAAGCAGAAAGTATGACCTTAGAAGTTGGAGGTCATGCGCGGTCGATCTTGACCGTGACACAGATGACGAGTGAAGTGGCGAAGCCGGTCAACACCTCAGTCTGACATCTAATATCTTCCTCCAGGCATATGGATGGATTCTTGACTCAATTGGGTTTCCATAGAGTCGAGAACACCCAATCGAGTTCAAGCGAAGGAGATGACCTTAGAAGTTGGAGAGTCATTCGGTCAGTCTTGTGAGGCGACTGGGTGCGAGCTGCACTGAAGTGGCAGGCTCAGTCTAACACCTCAGTCTGACATCTAATATCTTCTTCAGGCATATGGATGGATTTCTGACTCAATGGGCTTTCCATAGAGTCGAGAACGCAATCGGGTTAGACGAAGGAGATATGACCAGTTATTGGAGGTCATGCGCGGTCGATCTTGACGGCGACCTCTTGTGACTGCACTGAGTAATGAGCTCGTTCGACACATAGTCTGACATCTAATAATCTCCTCAAGGCATATGGATGGATTCTTAACTCAATGGGCTTTCCATAGAGTCAAGAACACCGTCGAGGAGTTAGACGAAGGAGATATGACCTTCAGTTGGAGGTCATCTTGCGATCCCGATCTTGGCGAGCTGACACAGGCGACTGAGCTGCACTGAAGTGACGAGCTCAGTCTGACACATGGTCGGCATCTGGCAAATCTCCTCAGGCATATGGATGGATTCTTGACTCAATGGGCTTTCCATAAGTCAAGAACACCAAATGGAGTCAGACGAAGGATATGACCTTCAGAAGTTGGAGGTCATGCGCTGATCCAGTCTTGGCCCCTTAGCCGACCTGGAGCTGACGAGCTGCACTGGAAGTGACAGGCTCTGTCGACACCTTGGTCTGACATCTAATAATCTCCTCAGGCATATGGATGGATTCTTGACTCAATGGGCTTTCCATAGAGTCCAGAACACCCAATCGGAGTTCGAGCGAAGGAGATTGACCTTAGGATTGGAGGTCATCTTGTGGTCAGTCTTGACCAGGCGACACGGGCCCGGCAGAGCTGCACTGAGTAGTGAGCTCGGTTTGGCCTATAGTCTGACATCTAATAATCTCCTCGGGCATATGGATGGATTCTTGACTCCAATGGGCTTTCATAGAGTCAAGAACGCAATCGGAGTTCAAGCGAAGGGAGATATGACCTTAAGTTAGAGGTCGTGCGTGATCCAACCACGACCAGTGACTCTTCGGGATATGACGACCTCTCTACGGGATCGACTGACCCCTCTGGGGACTGACGACCTCTGAGGACGGCGACCTCTGGGACTGACCTCTTCAGGACCTGACGACCTCCACGATTGCCACAGCTGACCTCTACGGGACACGACCTCTTCGGGACCGGCGGCCTGCAGTGCTGGCGAGCCTCATGGGACTGACCTCTATGGGTGGCTTCGCACCCATTGGTTGTTCAAGTAAAAAAAGACCATAACTTGGTCTACCAAAGTCCGAATTAAGAAATTCAAAAAGCCTAACATCAAGTTCATTGATGTGGATACAGGCTGAAGGACTTACTTCAAATTCTCTTTATTTCTGGTTCAAAAACTCGTTCTAAGGTCCGTCTAGTTGACCCGAATTGGCAGAACTGACCCTTACCAGATTTAGCTGGGCTGACCTCAATAAAAGGACTATAACTTAGTCTACAGAGGTCCAAATCGAGAAATTCAAAAGCCTAACATCAAGTTAATTGATGTGGCTACAATTTATCAGAAGGACTTACTTCCATATTCCCTTTTACTTATGATGACCTAAAAACTCGTTCCTAAGGTCCTTCATATGATCAATGAGAATTTCTTGGTTCAACTTGCGATAGACCCTTCCTAAAGCATATCTGAGATCGCTGTTTCTTCTCAACAATCCTAACAAGAAACTGGGTTGGGAGTTTCCAAACCCAAGACATATATTCATACACAAATATTCAAGTTCCATACAACCAGGCATGTCAGAGTACCCATACTCAAATTCCATACACTGTAATCTTCTTCTTCTTCTTCTTCTTCTTTTTCTTCGTATTTGCTCTCCTTTTCTCAAGACCAAAATAAGATATTTCTTTTGGTCTTATCCTTCTGGCTTGATCTTATCCCTTTTTTATTTTCTTTTTGGTCATATTTCTTATAATATTTAAGAATAATTTATAATATTTTACAATAGCCTCCAAATCTTCTTATTTGTAATTTAACTTATGCATATTCCTACTTTTGTTTTTTTATCTTTATTTTATTCGAATAAATATGCCTTCGTTTATTATACCCAACATGTTATAAAAGCTGATGAGTATAATTTGAGATATTCTGATTGTTTTGGATGGTTATTTCATAAATTATGAAATAAATTATATTGTGATGTGTATGAGGCCGGAAATGGCTATGAATTCGAGTTCATGAAGTGGAACCGATGTTTGATGATTGGCTATGAACAGTAAACCGAGGGTTTTACTGTTCATATGAATATTGCTCGCGAAATAAATTTTGTGAAATAATGTGTTTGGTTGAGTAATTCAAATCGAATTGCTCGTGGTTATTGATTAGCCCACGTGAGCTAATTTTTGGTGTAATGGATTGTGAAATTGCATAACACGTTTGTGTGATTTAAATTATGTGAATTTATGCATGATTATATATTTGCATGTGTTATATAAATTGGTGAAATGGCATGTGCATTTCATATGCAGGGGTAACACAGAAACCAGGGTGTGAAATGGGTATGACACAAGATTTTTACGAAAAAACCGTATGGTTGCAAAAGGAATTTCACAGGATGATTTTCCGGAGAATGGGGTTGGGAGACAGTCCAACAGATCACTTTGGATGAGGACCATGACTGTTCGGGAAGTTCTCCAACACATTCGCCTTAGAGGGTAGTCTCATATTTTTACCGACACGTTCGGTAGTGTATTCTCGAAAACAACAAGATTTGTTTTGAAAATGATGTTTTTCTCATACATGGCTAAGGCATGTGTAGGGGAGTCGGTGAGGACTCGAGACATGGGTTGGTCATGTAGAAATTCAAGTAGGATCACGCATTTACTTGAATGTGTTTTTACTTTGGAGCATTGCATATGCACTTAGGTGGAGGGTAACCCATTTAGGGTGATTCCACTACTAAGCATTAGCTCACCCTGTCGAGAGAATTATATATTTCAGGTACAGGGAGCGCGCGAGGAGACGACTCATCATAGAGGCCACCTTAGAAGAAAGTCGGGTTGTGACTTTGGTTTTATGATGTATTACATGTATTAGAATTCTATAAATTTAATATATGTTGTATAAGAGTAAAATTTTAACTCTTGTAACTATGGTATATAGTTGGTATATTTATGAGTATTGTTTTAGGGGCCCAAGTGGCCCTTTTTACTCATGTTATCTCTAATGATGTTGATGATTGGACGGTGTGCAGGTAGAGCTCCCATTACAAGGGACTGCCGATTTAAATGAAGTTATTGTCGGGTTGCAGGCAACATTCCACGAAGTTTTAAGCAAGTTGGCGGGTGATCGCGGACATCGATTTGGGCGTCTGACTGTATTGGAAGCTTAGGTATGTGGGCTACCTAGGGAGCTGGTTTGGGCATCCATCACCACTTGGGTGGTTCGTGTAGGTTGGAGTATGAGATTACCTAGGAAGGCACGAACAAAGTAGAACCACGCATGTGTGTTTGTGTGTGATCAGTATCAAGATTAATGAATGGTTGTGTGAATGGTGTGTATACCATTGTTATGTGTTGTGATTGTTGGTGTGCTTAGTGATTAGCACATAGGAAAAACATGATGGGTTGGAAAAAATTTTAGGAGTTTACAGTGTGTAAACTGGAACAAAGAAAAATAAATGATATAAATTTTAATAAATTTATTTGGTTTATAGGATAATGAAATAAAATTTTAATAAATTTTAAGGTTGAACACTAGGTGTAGTGTAGGGAGGTTGAAAAATTTTGGACAAAGCGAGTGCAGAAAAATGAAAAAATGAGGTGAAGAGAATTATTTTCTAAGGTTTACAATTTGTAAAGCGAAGAAAATTGAAGAAAATAAATTTTTATAAATTTATTGAGTATTAAGATATATATATATATATATATATGTCTCTCATATTTTTTTTAATTCAGTGTGAAAGAAATGAAAAAAAAATTGGTGTGGGGCCAGGTTACAGGTCTGCCAGTGTATTTTGGCAAGAATTATGTATTGAGAAGTCTTGTAGGGTGAGGAGCGTATTGCAATGCACGAGGTGTGTGCAAGTTGAGCGAGGTTTGTTTGGCTAGGGAAAAGTGTTGCAATACCACTTCAAGTGCATTAGCCAATGGGGAGAGGAGGTGTTGAGAATTGTATTGCAATACAATTAGTGTATTGTAATGAGGCGAACTTGAAGGCTATGTTGTATCTGCCCATAAGCGTATTGTGACAGAGGCGGCGGCCTAAGGAGTTGTATCCCGATACAATGTCTGGGATGTATTGTGAAACGAGGAGAGACTTGGTACAGCGGCTATATCGCGACGGTACGATGACCCGGTACTACTGTGCGTACTGCGTATGACATGGCGCGGCAGATACGGTCGGTGGCGGTCGAGACATATTTGAGAGGCTTTCTGATATCAGTGTGTGTATCTATTACAGCCTTGTGCTCTGTTATTTGGAAACCAGGTTAAGATACTTTATTGCACTTGACTCAGTTTTGAGAGTCACTAATTGGGCACTGTTCATGAACACTATTCATGAACACTGTTATCACAAAAAAATTTCGAAAAAAAAATTTAATTAAATCAAATCAAATGGGACAAAATTTTTAAAAAAATGAAATTTTCGAAAATAAAATTTTTGTGGATAAAAATGATTTGACATGTGAATTAATTGTCTCGCATTGCATTTAAATGCAGGGACATAGTATATGAACTGTATTTTCTGTGTATGAATAGTGTCTTGGGGCTGTGTTTATGCCTTAGAGATACTGCATTGTATTTAAGTTGCCATTTAAAATGTGTAGATGGCTAGTAGAAGAGCGGCGTAAATTAGATCCACAGTCTTGTTCAGTGCTCTTGGCATTTGATCATTTTGATGTTGGTGACGAGGAGCTGTAGAGTTTGTGGTGTTTGCGGCAGTTGCTGTCGCCTGAGGCCGGTCTTAGCGGAGTAATCGGGGAAGTCTAGTAACCTCCAGCGGGGTTTAGAAATGTTCTCAGAGCATTCCACGGGAGGAGATCGGAGTGGTGCGAGACCATTAGTTCATCTGCGGATCGAGAAGGTGTTAGAGGCTATGGAATTACCTCGACACTACGAGTTAGGCTAAATTTTGCATTCGGCTAGAAGGTGAGGCCAATGTGTGGTGGAGATGGCGAGGACCTCCCAGAGACCTAAGCGATGACATGGGCAGAGTTCCAGGCGTTGTTCATGGGCAAGTATTTTCCAGATATTGCGAGGCATGCGAAGGCTCAGGAGTTCCTAGAGCTGAAGCAGGGGACGATGACCATGATGGAGTACGTGGCTAGATTCACGGAGTTAGCCCGTTTTGCTGATGATTACGTGGCCACATACATGGCCAAGGTTAGGACGTTCGAGGAATGGGGGCAGAGTTGTCGGTCGGGTGGGGATTGGACTCGCCTATAGGATATGGACTCCATGGTTGGGACGGCCTTGACCATAGAGAGAGAGATCGAGGATGCCCGGAGCACTCGGGATGTGGGTGGTAGCAAGAGGAGGATCCCGGTACTAACACAGTTGGGAGAGGCGGAGAGACACCTTCACGAGTTTAAATTTAGGGCCGGGGATGGGACATCCTGGTCGGCCCGGGGCAGAGGATATGTTGCTGCCAACAACTGGGCATGTGAGACGGGATTGCCCCGGAGAGGCGGGGATCGGGACTTTGGGACAAGCCTTGATCCTAGTTAGTTGTAGGAACAAAGAGTGCTCACAGTTCATTCCTCCACGCACAGTACGCGGTCGGAGGAACCGGTTTCGGTTTTGGGGGTGCTATCTGAGCACCTTTGGCAGCCTGGAGTGGGCGGAGGGTGAGTGTGGGTCCCGAGGAGTCGGTGCAGGACTCACAAGCTGGGACTTCCTAGTCGAGCGAGGCGGGTGATATGTTGTGCGGTGACAGCGTATGAGGAGAGATTGTCCTAGGAGCGGAGAGGGTCTCATGGTTCTGAGTTGAGCATACGGAGCGGCCCGGATACTGTAAAGGTAGTTTCTCTTGCACTTGTTGACTAGAGTAGCGTTTAAATTGGATGCATCATATTCATTTATTGTTGCATCTTGTGTGATGGATTTAGGCTTAGAGATTAAGGCCTTTAGAGAAGCCAGGTATAGATGTTCTTCCACGGATGCTAGGGTGAGTTGACCCGATAGATTCGGGATTACGAGTTAGAGATCTGAGATTACGCTTTCCGGGGTGAACCAGGGAATGGGTTGTCACGATGTATGACATCATTGCGTTCGTATGCTGAGTAGCGTCGCGTCGAGTCGGGCGTGGGTGCCTTTGCATGGTCATTCACCACTCTTGGTGAGTGTGGGTTGAGTTAAGGTTGGAGTTTATCTTTGGGACTACGTCGATGAAGACTACGTAGTTCGAATCGGAAATAAAGTAATTAAAGTGGGTGACGAAAGAGAGACCGTTAAACCCCTAAGGTGAGAAGCCTGGAGTTAGGGTGAAGGAGACCCGCGGTAGTATCCGAAAGGTCCTGTGCGGGTGTAAGAGACCCGGGGAGATATCCCGAATTTCTGTGTGGGTGTAAGAGACTCGAGGGGTATCCGAATTTACGTATTGTGGGTGTGATACGTGTTGGTGTAAGAGACTCGGAGGTATCGAATTTATGTGTGGGTGTAAGAGACCCGGGGAGATCCCAAATTTCTGTGTGGGTGTAAGAGACATGGAGTTATCAGAAATTTCTGTGTGGGTGTAAGAGACCCGTAGGAGATATCAGAAATTTACATGTGAATGTAAGAGAGCCATATGATGCTTGACGAAGATTTATGTTGCTAGAGATGAAAACACATGGTCAAGTTATCTGGAGCTTGAAGTTAAATGATGAATTAGAGGTGACTCGAGATGAAAACACACGGTCAGGTTATCACGTAAACTTAGAGTTGAGTGATAGGAGTCGGGAGTGACTCGAGAATTGGATACCCCTTTGGAAATTGCATTGGGTGATGTTAAGCGGTAAGGTATAATTATGGATGTCATTCATGACATGGACTAGGCCCGGCCGGTCCATTGGATTGTCGGTGATTGTGACCTTGGTCGGTTACACCAAGCGAGGGGGTTGCGTGAGGTTTACATGTTGGCGTATGGATTATATCTGGTGTTAGATGACCGCGGCTAGCAGCGCGTGCGTCTGGTCATCGAGGTAAGTGGGATGACGATTGCCGCCCAGTGGTCGCTGCAATGATAATGATAGCGAGTATACAAATGGCCATGAGTCATTGTATGGGGCCATGCGGAGTCACCGTTATGTGGACCAGGTGGAAAGCTCATCCGCGGTCCACGATGCGATTAGAACACCTCACGAGAAGGTGAGCTTGATCTGACGGCGTCTTCTAAACCGAAGTCGGTAGAAAAGCTATGTTGATGTGCGACGTCGACCCTTAGAGTTCGAGGTTGGGGATCACGTCTTCTTGAAGGTGAAGCCTAAGAGAGGAGTGGTTAAGTTCGGTAAGTGAGGGAAGTTATCGCCGAGGTTCATTGGGCTTCCGGGATGCTCGAGAGGATGACCTTTGTTGCGTCTGGTTGGCATTACCACCCGGCATGTCGGTGTCCGTGAAATTGTTATATGCCATTCTCGTCTGTTTCAGGATCGGATCATGTGGTGGATTGGGGAGAGATTGAGGTTACAGCGATGGAACCTTCGAGGAGGACCGGTGTGCATTTTGGATGGCCGTGATCGGGTTTTGCGACCTTGAGCCAGAGTGAGGCTGGTGAGTCTTATGGCGGCCTTATAAGTGGAGGAGTGATATTAAAAACATGGGGACACGATGTGAGCCACCTATCCTTTCTTGTTTAGGGATGAAGGTACGTGGTTTAGTCGTTTAATATTTAAATGACGAGTTTACATGCATGGTATAGTGCACATTGCATATGCATGTGAGTGATTGTGATTGTCTAGAATTTCGGAACGAAATTCCTTTTAAGGAGGGGAGAATGTAAGACCCGAAAAAGTTCTTATTTTCGGAAAAATGGTAAAATCGTAATTTCAGTAAAAAAAAAACCCAAAATTTTTCTAGATCCCGGATGACGAAATGGATTTCACCGTTGGAATCATCTCGTAAAATCTAGCTACCACGTCGAATTTTATCGAATTCCGAGACAGTCGAAATTTGCACGTTTTTCGAGGCATCGAAATCAGTGCCGTAAGCAGCCCATTTGGCGTGAGGCAGAAAGTCTATAACATGTACTCATGTGACACATGTTGCATGAGTAGAGAGATGATGGAAATGGAAGGTCGAGATAGTACCAAATGTCGAAAATTCGAGATTTGAAGGCATTAGGTGAATAGTTAAATGATAATAAGACGAAATAGTGTATAGTGTGATCCTCTTCAAATTGAAAAGGGGAGAAGCGTGAGGAGAAAAGAAAATCGCCACAAGAGCTTTGATTTTCACAAAAACCTAGTGAGAGAGAGTGTGACTTCTCTCACAGGATTACGAGGGCGTCAGACGGTCGAATTCTTCGGAGACGAAGGAAGGTTGCTCACAAGCAGCGAGGCCTCTGAGTGAACTCCGGGTTTAAGGAGTTTAAACAAACTCACGAGTGGGTTTCATCATGGTTTGCTGTTTAAATGCTTTGATGCCAGTTGTTGAGGTGCTTTTATGACATTTGATCAGTCTGACTCTTGGGCCAGGGTGTTGTAATTCTTGAAGCCCATTTATGCCGGTCGAAGTGGTAATGATAGAACTATTTGGATGGTATTTCATAAATTATGAAATAAATTGTATTGTGATGTGTATGAAAGTAGAAATAGCTATGAATTCGGGTTCACGAGAAGTGCTGACCGATGTTTGAGCTGATTTCTTTGTGAACGATGCTTAGAGGTTTCTTTATTCACGTGAACGTAATGTTCTGAAATAAATTTTGCAAATGTGTGTTTTGGTTGAGTAATTCAAATCGAATTGCTCGTAGTTGTTGATTAGCCCACGTGAGCTAATTTTTGGTGTAATGGATTGTGAAATTGCATAACACGTTTGTGTGATTTAAATTATGTGAATATATGCATGATTATATATTTGCATGTGTTATATAAATTGGGTGAAATGGCATAATGCATTTCATATGCACTGGGGTAACCTAAAAACTAGGTGTATAGGCATGACTGTAGATTTGCAGCGACCATGGTTGCAAAAGGAATTTCACAGGATGATTTTCGGAGAATGGGGTTGGAGAGACGATCCAGCCAGTCGCCGGATGAGATTACATGTTTGTTCGGGAAGTTCTCCAACACATTCACCTCGGAGGGTAGTCCCATATTTTTATCGACACGTTCGGTAGTGTATTCTTGAAAACAACAAGATTTGTTTTGAAAATGATGTTTTTCTCATACATGGCTTAAGTAGGTGTGAGGGAGTCAGTGAGGACTCGAGGCATGGGTTGGTAATGTAGACATTCAAGTAGAATCACTCATTTACTTGAATGTGTTTTTACTTTGGAGCATTGCATATGCACTTAGGTGGAGGGTAACCCATTTAGGGTGATTCCACTACTGAGCATTAGCTCACCCTGTCGAGGGAATTATATATTTCAGGTATAGGGAGCGCACGAGGAAACGGCTCATCATAGAGGTCTCCTTAGAAGAAAGTCGGGTTGTGGCTTTGGTTTTATGATGTATTACATGTATTAAGTGCAGAATTTTTAATATATGTTGTATAAGATTAAAATTTTAACTCTTGTAACTATGGCATATAGTTGGTATGTTTATGAGTATTGTTTTAGGGGCTCAAGTGGTCGTTTTTACTCATGTTATCTCTGATGATGTTGATGATTGGGATAGGTGGTTCTTTGGTAGAGCTCCGTCTGAGGGAGGCTGCCGCGATTTTCATGAGGTTGTGTCAGGTTTGCCCTGACATTCCACGAGTTTTTGCGGGTTGACGGGTAGTCAACGGACACGGTTTTGGGAATAAGTGAAACCTAACCTGGGTGGAGTCGCTGTGTGAAACCCGAACTTGGTATTAAATCAATTTCTTGAAACCCGTGCATTTATAAGTTGATTTTCTTGATGATATTTATCTTAAGACTATGAGTTAAGAGGCACATTGTCATTACCCCACCCCCATTTTAGTGACGGGTTGTTTTTTATGGATGGCACACCCTTGAACCCTTACATTGTTAGACTATGACTTGTTTGCAGTCGAGGAGGTTAATTCGAAAATACTTTTACAATATGGTACATCTATTAGAGAAGTTAAATTGAATTTTGATGGGTATGCTTGTGACACACGCAACATGGGATTTGTAGTATGAATAGAATTATCAAGGCTCAATGATCCAAGCATACTCCAAACCTGAATTAGCTTATTTATGTGTTGTATGTGTTTTATACATTCTCTATTATACTAGTATGAAACCCTTGAGGCTCATTTGGTTCCTGTTTTTGGTAACTATTATCATCCCAATTTTTTTTTAATACAAGTGTTATATGAAAATTATTTTTATTATCTTATAAATGACATTTTGTGTAGGTAAATAATGTGTGATTCCACTATTCCTGTCATATGTTTTTATAATGGAAAAACCAAAATGATTGAAACATATGTGAAACATGTTTGGAACAAAGTTGTTATTGTGCCTTTGGATTTATCTATTGATTGCACATGTGTTGGGAATAAAATGTTTAAATTAGTTCTCGCTTGTAAGTATCCCTTAAAAAGAGGAAATAGGTTACAACCTTGTTCAATATGGGATGACAATAGCGTGTACCGAATGTTGAAATTGGTTAACACGGTTGAAATAAAGGAAATTAAATTGTATCTTGAGCTAATGCTTGTTAAGCAACAAGTGAATCAATCAGTTGAAACTTACACAGATTTATTACTTGAAGGAAATGTTAATGTTGCGGAATTAGACTATGGGTGTGGGCTTAATAGCGCTTCGATTGTTGTAACTGATATATATGAAGTATATGAAGATGATCAAGATTGTGAAGATGAAGAATGTGATAATGAAAGTGATGGAGATGGAGATGGAGATGTTTAAGCTGATGGACATGTTTCGTCTTTCTTAACTCTTCACCAACTATGGAGAATGAGTAAGGGAGATATGTCTATAAGGATGTGCCAAGTTGTGATGTCTCAAATAACCTAAATCCTAAGGACCTAGATGAGAAGGGAACTATTAAGTATTACTTAGCACCATCACCTCGGTTTGAAAATGTGGAAAACTTTGGTAATGTTGTTTCAAGTGATTAGGCTTCATGGAGTGAACCTAATGCGAGCTGAAGAGTGGAGAATTTTTAGTTGGCCAGGTTTAACTTCAAAATTGTTTCCAGATATTGTTAAGTTGTACTCTCTATTCATTACCAACATTATGTGGTTGTTGCATATTAGAAAAAATTTTTGATAATTTAAAATGTAAGAAGATTAAAGTGTTTATGACCTGTGGAACCTTAGATTGCTATGGTTATGAAAATATATTTATTCACAATTAATAAGAATAAAGGTCCATATACTTGTGTCAATCCTTGCTTGAATCGAGACCATCAACAATTAGACTCGACTTAGTTGTTGATGTATAGAGAGGCAATAGTTAAAGCACTGATTCACTTTGTGAAGTATTCTTATCGAAACAACCATTATATGAAATTTGGATATGAAATATCGCTTCAGAAGACAGTGGTTGTAAAACACTAAAGCACTTACAAACTTATTTTTGGGACTTCCATAAATTTATATATAGGCACAAAAGTCTTATATAAACGTATGTTCTTCATGGCATTAAGTATTAAATCTTGGTTGCGTTGTAACTTGGAAAATATTTGACAATAATATGCAAAACACCAAGGTATTTCAATGTGTTTTCTAGGCGTTTCATCCATATATTGAAGGATTCAATTATTATCGGCCCAAATTGAATTTTGATGGTACACATTTGTATGGAAAGTATAAAAGCACGTTAATGATTGTTATGGTAAGTGATGGAATGTTGATTGTTTCCTACAGCCACTATTAGAATAGAGAATATTGATAGTTAGGGATGGTTTTGGCATGTATTATAAACAAGTATCGATGTGGTAATTCCAATCTGCCTAGGCGAAAGAAGAGAGTACAACATGATGAGACTCCTTTACTAATTTTACGACATTGAGTGGACATTTCAATATATAAATCAAATATCATAATATAGCATAAAAATACCCTTAGTAGTAATGTGTTTAAAGCTATCTATCTTGTGTCATTAGTCTCATTTACTTGTACATAAACAATTATATTACAAAAAATATTATATTTACATTACAAAACATAGTCAAAAACACATGATGAGCTCTGTGCTATGTTGAGCTGTTGTATCTGAGTGCTTTGGATATTCTCTTGATTACCTGATTAAACATATGCTAAACATAGCTTAGTGGGAAACAGATAATAAATATGACCACTTGGGGGTGGTCCACATACATATAAAAAAATTGATTTATCAGATTTACGTATGACAGAAATCTATATCAAAGTTTTCATATAACATAATTTCTTATATGGGAGTTTCTCTCTAATGGAGTTCAAAGCAGAGATCTTATGCATAAGTATATATAACATTATGAACATCTTGATTCTTATACTTTCTTACATTGTTCATTATTCCCGGATTATTATGTATAAAATGTTTTTGTATAGACTAATAACAATGAATGAGAGAGACAGGCACAATAGTACCTGAAGTGCGATCTGATACGAATAGAGGCGTGCACGCCCACTGTGGTGTCGTGCCTGATGTAGGAGTGTTGTTGCCCAGACAAGGCGTGTGTACGTAACGGGAGTTTTGTAGCACTAACGGGAGTGTCGTCGCCTTTGAGCAGTACCTTACATAACAAGGTGTTGTAGCACAATGCAGGAGTATCATCGTACTCAACAAACGTGCCTATTCATTCACTATCCGGTCTTCTACGAATACAATTATATATATATATATATATATATATATATATATATATATATATATATATATATATAATGCAAGGCTTGTTATAATGTTCTTAATCATATTATGAGTGGAGTAAACATGTTTGCCCAGTATGACATGTTAGAAGACGGAGTACCAGCATTTATATTTATAATTCTATACATGTAGAGGCAGATCATGCCACAATACTATGTTTTTATAAATTATTTTATTTTTATATGTTTAGGGTACTTGTCAGAGTCAAATAAGGATTTAGTGATAAGTAATTAAATAATGTGGCAATTATATAGTCGAAAATGAGTATATGATTGAATGATATATGCTAAGTGATTAAATGATCAGAAGCAGGAGAGTGGCACAGTGAAAAGAGACGAGTGGAATTTGTGAAAATAAGACCTAAGGGTCCTAATAGAAAATGGACTTAAATGCTAAAATGAAAAATAAAAATGAAATAATGAAAAAGTCAAACACAAAAGGCAAGGAGGAAAATGAAGACTTAAGGGTCATTTGAGACGAAGTTATATGTCTAAGTGTGATTATTGAGATTTGAAGTGCAAAAAAATGAAATGTGGGCTATATAGTAAATTGAGAAAACTTGACCCAAAAATGGGTTTTGGTGAGCCAAACAAGGCCTTGAGGAAGTAGGGTTTAAAGGCTAAATTTTGGCCTAGGAAGCTCATTAAGAGCAAAAACGTTTTTGGAGAGAAAAAGGAGGAGAAGCTAGGGCAAAGAGAGACATCAAGTTTTTGGTGGCAATCTTTTCATTTATTTGCTAGGAGGTCAAACAACCTACAAGAGGATTTGAAGATTCTGAGCAAGAAATCAAACTAACTTCATCATGATTTTGATTTTAGGGAAAAGCCCTAACTTAAGTAAAATGGGTTTGTATTGGTGTTAAACCACTTTTGGGGTTGTTATGGGTTGAGTTTTGAAGAGTATTGTTGGTTGGATTGGTTTTGTGTAATGTTTGTAAAACCCCTATTTTTGTTTTGGCTATAGGTTAAGTTATAATCATCCAAATGAAGTGATTCCAGTGTTGGCTGCTCATAAAGAGTAGGGATAAGTATATGAAGAGACCAGGAGCAAATTGTAGCTCTACGCCTCCCGAATATGGGCTTAAAGGTGAGTTTGGGTAGTTCACGGGTATGCTCTATTATGGGTGTTGTTATGGTGTTTTGGCCATAAGATGAGTTTCACTCATCCAAATTGAGTGATTCAAAATTATGAGTAAAATAGACTTCTAGGGAAATAATTTACTTGAAATAAGTGTATACAAATTGTTACCCCAAAGTGCCCATAAATACGTAAAGTGGAGACTATATTGTAAGAACAATCTAGTGCAGCACGCAAATTAGAGTAGTCTGGATGTAAAATGCAATAACTTGAGTTTTGGTGATCCAAATTGGATGATTCTAAATGGAGAAGAAACCTTATAACCATAGCTTCAAATGCGTAGAAGGAACTATTACCAATTTATGGAGTTAAGACCCCAGAAATCGAAAAAAATAGTGGGTGATCCAATGAGATGGGCATATCGACTAGTTTTGCATTGAAATGCCGTAACTTGAGTTTGGGTTATCCAAATGAGATGATTCCAATTCCTACTGAAAATAGAACTCCTAGAATAACCGACTAATATGTGATTGTCATGGTATTTGAATAGGGGTTGATGAGGAGGAAAGCCCGCATTGAAGTCGAGATTCTGAAGATTGAATCAAAGTGACGATTTTTGGTTTGTTCTCAAACTCTCTCTCTATTTGTAAAATATTTGAATAATTACGAAATGATTTGAATTTTGAAAATGATTGACAAGAAAGTGTCTATTGATTTTTGTTTGAAATGATTTGTCTTAAGTGATTTGAGATAATTTCTTGTCAAACGAATTTGCATAAGAAAATTGCATGAAAGTGAAAATGTTTTATTTGCATACAAATGTATATATATACTATTGTAAATTGTATTGAATGATTTTAATTCCCTTAAAAGAATGTTAACCGTTACAATTCGAGTTATGGATAAATTGGTATATCAATAAGGAGTCGAACAAACGTACTATTGTGGCATCTTGTCCAGTAGCCCGATAGGGACTGATATCAGTATTATATATATATATATATATATATATATATATATATATATATATATATATATATATATATATATATATATATATATATATATATATGTAAACTGCTGAGCGATTAAGGACCCGTCTTCGGTGATTAAATTTATCATGTGCATCGAAAGCATAGGTTAAATTCGATAAGGGTAAAATGATAATGAGATTGAAAAGTGCATGATTTGCGATTTGAATGATTTAGTGCATATGAAATTGCATAACTTGAAATGACCAATGAATTATAATTGAATGTAATAAGTAAATATATATATATATATATATATATATATATATATATATATATATATATATATATATATGTATGTATGTATGTATGTATGTATTGTACTGCATTGGTCATTGAAAAATGTACAAAAACTTTGTTTTATAAACATTGCATGATTTGATTTAAACTGAAATGAAAAGAGAATAGTACATAACCATTAAGCATGAAAATGCTTAGCGCGTTGTTTTTGTCATTGCGTAGGTACCAAGTAGAAAGTAGCAAGACCAAAGATCGTCGGGCGATAAGTCATCGTCAAACAGAGCGGAGTATAAGTAAATGTTCCGTCTCATGCATATCATTCCATTCATGATAGTTTGTAACTATTTTGCATTGAATTCAATGATGTAAAAGTCTTCATGAGAAAAATATAGTTTTGACTCATTTTGTTTTGAATATTTATGGAATGTGTTTTAAAGAGAGGTGAACTCTAAGAATATCATTTTGTAAATGTATTTGAAAAGGCATGAAATGCCGACTTGTATAAATAAGTTATTGAGAATAGTTATGGACCTTATTTGAATTAAGGAATGTATATATATATTCTTTTATGTCAGAAAATGCATGTTTTAGGTCATGATATCATATACCCGCAATGATGTATTTTAAATGAATATTGTTATTCATATTAGAAATAGGTATATGAAATGTGTTTAAATGAACATGTCTTTAAAAA
The DNA here is from genome assembly GCA_016808115.1 of Tetrastigma voinierianum. Lineage (NCBI taxonomy): Eukaryota > Viridiplantae > Streptophyta > Magnoliopsida > Vitales > Vitaceae > Tetrastigma > Tetrastigma voinierianum. The sequence continues at coordinate 88,464 of JAEQBH010006211.1, forward strand.
GGTAAAATACATTTAAAATTATTGCTCAGGCCTAGGTTTAGACGGTTCTACAAAATGATTTTGAACTTTTTTTGTAAATGATTTTGAAATTGTTTATGACATGCATCGCATTTGCATATAAAGAATGACATGACTTTGATGCGGATCTTGTCAGTTTTAATAAGTAAGCATGGAAAGTTCAGGGCCTAATAGTGTCGTTGTGAATAGAGTCTATAGAGATTGTCCCATTAGAATACGAGAGTATGAGTTTAAAGAGATTTGATCAGTTGTCATTTAGAGTTTGATGTGATATTGGGGATGGATTGGTTGTCCTGACAGCAAGTGGTAGTTGATTGTAGAATGAAGAGAGTGACCTTAAGGACACCGAGTGGCGAGGAAGTGACTTTTATCGGCAAAAGGTCAAACCCCCTCTCTAATGTGATATTTGCCACTACTACTAGAACAATGGTTCGAAAAGGCTGTAAATCCTACTTGGCGTATGTGATAGATACGAAGGCGAGTTTATATGGGCAGAAAATTCATTTTTTCAAATATAGCCAAATCGTATTCGGTAAAAATCAAAATTCTCTAGATCTTGGATAATGAAACGAATTTCACCATTGGAATCTTCTCGCGAAATCTAGTATACGTTGAATTTCATCGAATTAAGAGACAGTCGAATTTGCGTTTAAAGGCATGGTATCGGGTGCGTCAAAAGCGAAAATGCGAGGTGACAAAAGTCACCTATAACATGTACACATCTTCACACATGTGCATGGGTAGAGATGATGAAACAGACGGTCGAGATGGTGCGAATGTGAAAATCAGCTTTGGGACATAATTGGCATTATTGAAATGTTTAAATGATAATAGGATAAAATGAGTGATGTGATCTCTTATGAAAAAACATGAAATGAAAGAATCACAGTGGCCGAATTTCTTGTGTTTTGTGAGAGTATCAAGCTTCTCCTCTAAATTTACAGCTACAATAATGATCGAATTCTTCGAGCAAGAAGGAAAGTAAACTCACATGGTGAGGCCTACAGTGGGCTCCGGTTTAGAGGTTTGACAATGACTACGTAGTGGGGTTTTATCCTACTTGAGTTTTACACTTTGTTTACGTGTTTTATGATGTTTCGGTTGGCTTGAGGCTTTGGCATGCATTGATGGTCTGAAACTTGGGAATGGGTGTAGAAGTGTGGAACCCAATTTGTGCGGGTCCGTGACCGTGAGAAATTTGTTGGGTTATTAGTGTATAATTTGAGAAACAAATCGTATTGTGATGTGTATGAGGCCGGTAATGGCTATGAAATTCGGGTTCACTAAGTGGAACCGATGTTTGGTGATTGGTAGTGAACAGTAACTCGAGGGTTTAACTGTTCACATGAATAGTGTTCACGAAATAAATTTTGTGAGAAAAATGCGTTTGGTTGAGTAATTCATCCCGGGTGCTCGCGGTTGATAATTAGCCATGAGCTCGATTTTTTGGTGTAATGGATGTCGATTATAACATCTTTGTGTGATTAAATTATGTAAATGTATATCATGTTATATATATTTGCATGTGTTATATCGATTGTATTGGAATTGGCGTCGTCGTTAGCTATGCGCTAGAGGCGCCCCAAACGATAGGAGTGAGTGCGTAGAATTGGTTTAACTACGAAAGACCATTTGGGAGGGTTGACTAATAATTATCGGGTGTGTCCATTCTGATATCGAAGGTAGTCCATATAAAATATCAATCGTCGGTCGTGAGTGATATACATCGGAGGATTGTCCTGATTAAAAACAAATACCTTTGTTTTGAAAATGTCTTCTCCATACATGAAAGCCCAGGCAAGTGTAGAGTCGGTGAGGACTCGGGACATGGGTTGAGTCATTTAGACATTCCAAGTAGGATCTTGCCATTTGTAGTGTGTGTTTACATAGGATCATTGCATATGCACTTAGGTTAAGAGTAACCCATTTAGGGTGATTCCCAGCTGCGGGCATTAGCTCACCTGTCGAGGAATGTTTTTCGAGGTGTAGGGAGCGTTCGAGAGAGGCGGCTCATGTTAGGCCGATTTTGAAGAAAGCGGGTTGTGGCTTGATGTTTGGGATAATATGTATTTGTATTAAGAGTAATGTTATAACTCTTGAATAAGCTGTGAGATAGTGGTTGAATGATATATTGAGTATTGATCGGGGGCGAGTGGCGGGTTGTTTATATCTGATTAGATCCTGTGTGGTCATATTGAACTGTTTGGGACAGGTTTTGAATTTGGGTCCCCATACAAAGGAGACTCTGCCCGATTTTCATGAGTGGTGTCGGGTTACCCGGCATCCACAAGTATTCCGCGGGTTGATGGGTTGTCAACGGACCCCCGGGGAATGGGGTGTCACAGTCTAGCCTATTAGACATCCCTACAGTTTGTGATTATCCGGACGTATTTGGAGGAATTTTGAAATTACTCGCCTGAGAGAGATTGAGTTCCCTTGTCGAAGTTGCTGAGGTACCGCCGACATCCATTAAGTATAGAATGGTTCAACAGAGTTAAAAAAAATTGAAGCGGTTGCAAGAATTGTCGAGAAAGGATGTCGTCAGTGTATCACACCATGGGGACCAGTGCTCTTTGTTAAGAAAGATGATACACTTCGGTTTATGTGTTGATTATAGGCAAGCGAATAAGATGTTGATGAAGAACAAATATCCGTTACCGGAAGGATTGATGACTTGTTAGAGCCCGATTGAAAGATCTGAAGTGTCTTTTTAAAGATTGACTTGCGATTTGGGTATCATAAATTGAGGATTAAGGATATGGATGTGCATAAGACGGCGTTCAGAACGCGGTATGAACATTACGAGTTCCTTTTAATGCCGTTTGGGTTGACAAATGCTCCAGCGGCTTTCATGGACTTAATGAACTGTGTTTTCCAACCGTATGTAGATTAGTTTGTCGTGGTGTTTATAGACGACATCCTTGTGTATTCAAAGGATCGGGAAAATCATGATACGCACCTTCGGGTAGTGCTAGAAACCTTGAGAAAGGATCAACTATATGCAAAACTGAGCAAATGTGAATTTAGGTTGAGAGAAGTGTCCTTTCTTGGACACATTGTATCAGAAGAAGGAATTCGAGTGGATCTAAAGAAGATAGAGGTGATTATTTAATTGAAACCACTGAGAAATGTCATAGAGGTGCGTAGTTTCCTGGGATTGGCGGGGTTACTATAATGGTTTCTGATGTTGAGCCTATGTGAGATTTACTCATTGAATGTGGTGATGAAGTGAAAGTGTATCGAGCAGTTTCGAAAAGTTGAAAACATTCTTAGCAGGGGCATCGGTTCTTTATATAGGCCTCTGTGTGCAGGAATCATGTGATTTTTAGCGATGCATCATTAAATGGACTTTAGTCGTCCTTATGAAAGGGTAAAGTGGTAGCTTATGCTTGAGGCGGTTAGTACATAGAAAAGAATTACCTACGCATGATATGGAGTAGCCGTTATTGTATTTGCATTGAAAATATAGGGCATTATCTATCTGGAAAAGTGTTTCGTCTGCGATCCACAAGGGAATCTTGCCATATCTGGATCTAAGACCCTTGCCATATCTTGAGAAATTTTTACCAATGCTTCAAATGAAGCATGTTCACTTCTAGCTGACCCAGATGGACTAGAGACTGATGGATCCAGATCCACAGGATTGACGCTTTCAATTGTTTCCTTCACAGCTTCCTGGGATTGATCAATTCTAGACAATATACAAAACAAAGACATCTGCATTAGGTCAACACAATACTATGTAGATACATTTTTAACCTAATAAGTTTTCCAGAAACACCTAAACCTAGGCTTTGATACCACTAAAACTGTCACGCCCCAACCCCCGCTTAGGCGAAGAGAGAGGGCGCGACATGGGACTGAGATTCCTTTACCTAATTTTCTAACATTGGTGAGCCTATTTCAATATATAAATCCAAATATCAGAATATAACTTGTAAAACTACCATCGTAGTGGTGTTTAAACTATCTTGTATATATTCATGAGTCCTATTTACTTGTATATAAACAAATTCCACTATTACAAAAATATTATATTTACATTACAAAACAAAGTAAAAAACCTACATCAATTAGACTCTTATTGCTGTGTTGACCCTGTTGTATGTGGAGTGCCTCATATGTCCTCTTCAATACCTACACGGATGAAACACCCATGCTAAGCTTATAGCTTAATGGGAGACAAATAACAGATATGACCACTTAGGGGTGGTCCAAATACATATAACAAAATGGATTTATCAGAGTTATATATAACATAAATCTATATCAGAGTTTTCATATAACATAATTCTTATAATGGAATAAAGGTATATGAAATGATCAAACCATTGTTGTGTATATGATTTGGTTTATATATGAAATGATCAATTGTTGTGTATTGGTTGTAATTTCGATGCAATTGGATTAATTTTGATGAAATGGTTGTAATACATGTGTAGTGACTCGGTTGTGTTTTAGATATGTGTAATTGGTTGTAATTTGGATATAAGTTAGTTAATTTTGATGAAATGGTGGTAACGCAGGTGTAGTGACTTGGTTGTATTTTAGATAGGTGTAATTGGTTGTAATTTGGATGAAATGATTGTAATGTAGGTGTAGTGACTTGATTGTATTTTAGATATGTGTAATTAGTTGTAATGTGGATGCAAGTTGATTAATTTTGATGAAATTGTTGTAATGCAAGTGTAATAAATCGGTTGTATTTTTTTATATGTGAATTTGGTTGTAATTTAGGCATTATATGTTATTTCAAATTACCATTTTTTAGCAAAATACCAATGTCCCAATCAGTGACTGTGGCATTAACATTTTTTAAAAGTTTAATGTTGTAGTCACTGATTACGACATCGTAATTTTTTAAAGTTCAATGTTGGAGTTAGTGACTGAAACATTAACTTAAAAAAAATTACAATGCCGTAGTCAGGGAACAAAAAATTGGTTTTTTCTGCCGACATATCGCCGAAAAATATGTTTTCGGCAGGCATCGAGAAGAAAAAGTAGAGAAAAAATAGATCAGAGGAAAAATTGGGGAAAAATCGATAAAATCGCTGATTTTTTGCCAAAAAATCGGAAAAAACCGATTTTTCAGTAGAAAAATCCTTGTTGTATGGGCTGTGTGACTTGTGTGTAGGAATTTACGAGAAAAATATCGGTAAATATCTGTAAATATCGGTAAATATCGGTAAAATATCGGTAAATATCGGTAAATATCGGTAATCACTATTTTGACTCCAAAATTTTTTATAAATACCCATAAAATCATACAATCTCTTTACAAAGCTCGTCATTACAACGTCAGAGAACAGTTAGCTCTTCGAATTATTTTTCTTTGTGATTTATCTCGATATTTTGAAGATCTTATTATGAATATTATCTTACGTCGAGATGAGATCCTTCATCAAATAATGTAATGGAGTTACATCGATTAACTACATTTGGTTTAAAATCTTATTGTAATGTAATTTCCCGATAAATTATAATGAATATTTAATTTTGATAAGTGTATATTTGCTTATTTATGTATTTTAAAGTTAAATAAAGTATTTCCATGAATTTTAAGTATTTTTATTAATTTTCGACTTTCTGGAATATTTTTGTCAAAATATGCACCCGATATTTACCGATATTTCCGATATTTCGTAAAATCGAAATGCAAATGCTCAGTAATTGCCGATTTTTGTTCGTAGCGTGGTGAGGAGCTACTGACGATGGCTCATGTGTATCTTAGAGCGTATTTAGGGCGAATTAGTTTGGAGGACATTATTTTTATTTTGACTTATTTATGCTTTTTTTAAACTAACCTAAATATGTCCAAAACTCTGGGTTATTGCTATGTTGGGTGAATGTTTGAACCTCTCGACAATCGATCCAAGCAATTTGCGGATTCAATCCTATTTTCAAAACATTGATTTAAACCAATGATTAAAATATCGGTTTTGAGTGATATATCGGTACTTGGATTTTACAGATATATTGGTATTTCTAATTATTCAAGGAAATTTAAAGATGACTAAATTTTGTATAATAAAATTGTTTAAGGTATGTGAAATGATAACATCGATTAGATTTGAAAAAAAAAATTTTATTATTTTTTATGATTTCTGAAATAATTGAGTTAAACATTTATATATTATGACTAATTTTTTTATATTTCATATTTATATTTTTAGAATATTCTAAAAGCACATAAGCTCATTTTTAAAAAATTTCATCTAATAAAAAATTTTCAAATTTGTTTGTATTTAAAAATTTGCACAATCGTTTTTAATTTTTAATTTTTTAATCAAAATTTAATATTAATTATTAAAATAATAATAATTAATAAGGAAGATTCTTCATTTTCTCTCATCAATTTTTTTATAATAAATTAATGATAGTAATTATTAAAGAATGCATAATAGTTAAATCGTCTTTTTGATCTTATCATCTTTTCTATAAATAGTTAATTATAGTAATTATTAAGAAAGACATAATAATTTTAGCTGTCTCTTGATCTTCTTCTATTTTCTATAAATAATTAATGATAGTGATTATGAAGAAAGATATACAATAAGTGATATTAATTATTAAGGAAATGTTAGTTCATTTTATCTCCTACATCTCTTCATATGCTCCAATTTCTTTGCTTCATCATGAGACACCCATCTTAAATATCGTTTTTTTTTTAATTTCAATAAATATAGGTAAACAATCGGAAATTGTTGACGATATATCACCCTTAAACCAATATATTGATGATATTTTTGATTTTTTTATCAATTGATTATCGATGTTGTATATTATATTGATTGATATTGATACACGATATATCGCAATATTTTAAACTGTGATTAAAACAACTAGATTACTCGTTGCTACTTAACTTCCAAATTGGACCTCTTAGAAATTCGTTAAAAGCTTGGTAATATTAGGACGGTTAATGAGTAATCAACTCTATATTAGCCATTTTATGTACGGCCAAATATATTCACAGTACTTAAAATTTAAAGACTAGGTACATAGTATAACAAACCACATAATCACCCACCACATATTTTGCCATATTTACCATCCAATATATATGAGAGTTGATTGTAGTCTCTTATAACTTAATTTATAGTCTCGAGTTCGAATTTAAAAATATAATTATGTTGTATGAGAAAGTTTTATCGTTTTTATGATCTTTTTGGATTTATATGAGAATTAATTTAGATATATTATGACTTAAAGGCCCATATCCTATATGTACGAATCCGCTTCAAGCACCTCATGCTCTAACAAATTTTTTTTTTTTTGTCATATTTCTTTTTAAAATATCACTTACTCAAAATAAATTGTTTAGGAGAAGAAATAAATGCTTGAGGGAAGGAATGAAATATATTCGTGGCCACTGTCTACCAACTTAGAAAAGGGGAACTTTTCGAAAAATAATAAAGAAATAAAAAAAATTATTTAAAAAATGTACGTTTGAAAAATAATCCTAAATATAATATATTTTTTTCCACTTACACATAATATTCAAGCTTGAAAAAGTGCGATATTGGGTTTGAGAGTAAAAAAAAAATGAAAGTGTTTCTTTTAGCTTCAATTAAATTTTTTTTAAATTATAGAAAATATATATTTAAAATACATTTTAAAGTGTTAATTTCAAAACTTTTCAAAATTATGAAGATGTTTTTTCAAAAGACACTTTTAGTTTAATATTTCAATAATTAGTAAACGTCTCTTTAGAAATCGTTTTAAAAGTCAGCAAAGTGTCTCTTAAAGACAACTTTTAAATGTAAATCGAAAATTTTAAAATTATAAAAAGTGTTTCAAAAGACACTTTTAGTGTTGATTTCAAAACTTTTAAAATTATGAAGATGTCTTTTTAAAATATACTTTTAGTATAATATTTAAATAATTAAAAAGCTTCTCTTCAAGAAATATTTTCTAAAAATTCAAAAATTGAAAGTGTCTCTTTAAGAGGCATTTTTAGCTTAAATTCAATTTTTTTAAAATTATAAAAAGTGTTTTTTGAAAAGACGCCTTTATAATTTTGAAAGTGTCTTTTGAAAACACATTTTTAGTGTTAATTCAAAACTTTTAAAATTATAAAGGTGTATTTTCAAAAGACATATTTAGTATAATATTTCGATAATTTAAAAAGTGTTAACTTAAATTCAAAAATTTTAAAATTATAAAAAATATATCTTAAAAACTGGCTTTTAGTGTTAATTGAAATTTTGAAAATTATGAAGACATATTTTTTAACAGACACTTTTAATATAATATTTCAAAATTATGAAAACGTTTTCTAAAGTTTTTAAAAAATATTTTTTTAAGAAACATTTATAACTTAAATTCAAAATTTTTGAAAGTGTCTATTTAAAATATATTTTTGATATAAAATTTTCAAAAATTTTGAAAATATGTAGACATTTATCACATGGCAAAAACTATGTTAGATTTAGAAATATGCATAAACTATATTATTTGAGGAATATTTTATTTTATTTTATTTTATACTAAATAATGTCTAAAAAGCCCCTCAGGCCGCCACCCGTGTTCTAAAGGCCACGCTTATTTTTATTTATTTAATTTAATTCATTACACATTTTTGTGCAGTCCTGTCCGCCTACACCACTCAGAATCCACCTTCACCACCCCCACCCATAGTGACACACTACTGATTCTCTCTCTCTCTACAATCTTGCACTTTCTCACTCCTGTCACCTCTCGATTCCGCCATGGACCTTGTAGCAACGGCGTCGCGGCGCGTCTCCAGCTTGTCTACTGCGGAATCGAGCCTCTCCGTCGCACCTGCCCCGCCGCTTACAAGAAGAGAGCTACGCCTTCTGGAATTGTTGCGTTTCGGCGACCCAACTGCGTGGTTCGGGCCGTCGCTACCGACCCTAAACCTACCCAAAATGAATCTTCTGGATCGTCTCCTAGGCGTGGGGTCGTCAATGGCTCTTCGAGATCTCCGCCTGTCAACGGCGCTTCGATGGTACTAGTAATTTCTGTTTGGATGATGAATGCTTTTTTCTTTTTTCCTTTTTTTTTTTTTTTTTGCTGTTGCTGTTTTTTTTGGTTGTATATTTGTGGGAAATTTAGGAAAACTAAAATTGTACCCATGAATTGATTGTTTGATTAGCCAACTTATGATAATTGTTGGATTTAGAAATTGATTGATTTTGTTGGATTGACAGAGAATTGGAGATGTTTCAAAAGAGATTAAAGAGTAAGACTCAGATGGAAGAGAATGAACAAGTGGCAATACTGATGAGAGGTCTTAGGGGTCAAAATTTACGGGATTCACAGTTTGCTGATGAGAATGTTCAGCTTCGGCTAGTTGAGGTATATGACATAGCTAATCTAATGTTTTTCTATGGCTTGTATTGGCTGATATGAACCATCATTTCTTTATTGATTTGCTTATGCCTGAGGTATTATTTGGTGGCTGACAGAAGTACATGCAAGATATGGTATTGGAAAAAACCTATCAGTTTTTGTGCTTACAGGTTATGAAAGTGACAGGAAAAAAGCATGCTAATGAATGGCTGCACAAAGTTTAAACAAGGTTTTTTACTGTGAATAGCTGTGTTGTCTTGTGTTGATTCATGCTGTTTTGTTCTCTTCCAGGTTGATGAAAGCAGTGAATTTTTGCCCTTGGTGTATGATCCTGCTAGTATAGCTGCATACTGGGGAAGAAGGCCACGTGCAGTTGCCACTCGCATCATCCAGTTACTTTCGGTTGCTGGGGGTTTTCTTTCACGACTTGCTGGGGATGTAATAAATAAGAAGATCAAGGAGGTACTTTTTGTCATCTTCGCAATATTGTCTCTTTTCTTTCCTTTTGTTTTTGTCTCTGTTTTGAGTTTTATTTATTTTTATTTGTTTGACTTATATTAATGGTAGAACATCAGTGCATTTGATATGTAGTGAAAATATATTTTTTCCCTAGTTTGTTTCAAGTAGTTATAGTATGGTCCTTTTGTCATTTGATCCTTTCACTTAATTAAACAAATTATCCAATATCGGTTGTTGATATGGTGAATTTTTTTTTTAATGGGTAAACAATCGGTATGTATTAACCACAAAAAAGAGGACAACCAAAGTTACCAAAAAAGTATACTAGGAGTATACTTCAAGGAGCAGGAAAAAAAAGGGAGCCAAATTGCTAAGAAAAACCCACCTGCCCAAAAAGCCATCTATACCCCAACCATGTTAAAAAATCTAGCAAAGACTTGTCAGTACCCCACTGTGTACATTGGACCAACCCCATAAATTACAAATGAAAGAACTCTTTAATCTGTACTAAGAGAAGACCGCATTATCAAAAGCCACTCTATTCCTTTACTTTCAGCTGCATCAAAAAAGAAACAAAAATTTGCCCTCAAACTTTTATCTTTTTCCTCGGCTCTTGCCAGAAAGAAGGGAAACCCGTCGAATGAGAAAGGAAAACCGTCCCATTACCAACAATTCTTAAAATAATATAAAAGCATCTGACTGCGGCAATCTGCTTGAAAGACGGCACATGGTTTCCTCTTCGTGCTCACAAAGATAACATCTATTGGCTAAGGGTCTTCCCCTTCGCTTGAGTTGATCTAGCGTCAACACTTTCCCCCAAGATGCCTCCCAAGCAAAAAAACCCACCTTTAAAGGAACCATGGGGTTCCAAATGGACTAGACAGGGAGAGGCGAAGGCAAAGAAGTAGGGCGGTTCAGCATCTCATACATAAGCTTAATAGAATAGTTGCCATCCTTACTCCCCTTTACAATCAGCTTATCCTCCCTACCAGGGATAACTTTCACAGGCTGGATCATGTGTAGGAAATTGTCCACCTCCCTCATTTCCCAGTCGTTAAAAGATCTAAAAAAACAAGGGATCCATCCTCCTCCTACCTCTGACTAGTCCAAAGCATCCCTTACCAAAGCATCTTTATGGACAACCAAATTAAACAGGGTGGGAAAAGACCCGTACAAAGCCTCCTCCCCACACCAAATATCTTTTCAAAAGCAAACTCTATGGTCATTACCTATAAAAAACTTGGCATTACCATAGAGAATCTCCCAATCCTTCCTTATTTCTTTCTATAAGCAGATCTAAAAACCACATTCTCCCCCGAGCACCATGCCCCTCGCCTCTCCCCAAACTTTCTACTAATAGTCTTCCTCCAAAGGGAGTTCCTCTCATTGGCGAAGCGCCTGTTCCACTTGCCTAATAAGGCTTTGTTTAGCTTATACAGATCTCTGACGCCCAAACCACCAAATTTCTTGTCTGAACACACAGTGGCCCATTTTACAAGATGGGGCTTTTGATCTAGATTTCCTCCTCCCCACAAGAAATTTCTCTGAATTTTTTCCAACCTCTTGCAAACCAAGCTTGGGATACGAAAAAGGGACATGAAGTAAATAGGAAGACTTGATAGAGTACTACGAATAAGGGTAACCCTCCCCCCTTTAGAAATATATTGGCGCTTCCAAGCCGCCGTTCTCTTCCTAAATCTTTCCTCTATAGGATCCCACACCCCCGCTGATTTATGTGGGGCCCCAAGAGGGAGGCCCAAATACATGGAGGGAAGAGAGCCAACCTTACACCCCAGTTCAGCCACCAAATCCTCCACATTCTCAACCCCCCCATCAAGGAAGATCTCACTCTTGCTCAAATTGATTCTCAACCCTGAGAGGGCCTCAAACCACATCAAAATCCACCCTAGATGAGTCATCTGGTATGGAATAGCTTTGTAAAACAACAAAGTATCATCAACATACAACATATGGGATAGAACTAGCTCCTCTTCCCCCTCGCCTCTTTTCCCAAGCTTACACCCCGACAAGAAATTGTCTTCCTCGGCCTTGTTTATCAAACGACTAAAGACATCCATGCCTAGGATAAAGAGATACGGGGAAAGGGGGTCACCCTGTCGCAAACCCCTCGAATTCTGAAAGAAGCCAGCCAGTGTGCCATTGATCAAGATTGAGAAGGAGGCAATTGACATACATCAACTGATCCAAGTCAACCATCTCTGCCCAAAACCCATTCTCCTCATAACCTCAAGCACGAACTCCCAACTCAAATGTTCATAGGTCAATGTCCAGCTTATAGACTAGCCTGGTGAAAATATAGGTCCTATTTGGTAACTATTTTCAAATTTGGAAAGTAGTTTTTGAGAGAACTTACTTTGATGCTTTGGTTTGATGTTTTGTAGAACAAAGTTATCGGAACCTAAAATGTTTAATCTTAATATTTTTTAATATGTTTTAAAAGCAATTTTTATATCTACTATTTTATTTTTAATTATTTACATGTTTGTGTAATTATTCATTAAAATAGTCATTAAGAAACAGGTGACAATGCTTAAAAATAGTTTTCTAATTGCCAAATGTGTGTGTTTTTCTTTTCTTTTCATTTTTTTTTGTGTTCTTGAGATTTGTTCTTGAAAATAGTTGCCTAACACACCCATATATTTTATTGCTTTTGATTACTCAAGGTCCTTCCTATAATTGACGGTTTACATGTATGGACTTGTCTCAACCATATATATGTATTTTAAAGTCGATAAAACACTTTTAGGTTTAGAGCAAACAATATCTACACAATTGGTTATGGGGTCACTATAAATGGTATCAGAGTTGATTGTTGGCACCATGTGGGGGTTTGTTTGACCCTATGAGAGGTATCTATTTGTTTAATTTTGTGAAGGGTGTTTGGGTATGCTCCTTTTTCGTTGAAAGAGCTGTTTCTAGGTTGGAACACCCTCGTTTTGCGGAAGGAGGACAGAAAACAGTGGATGATGGCGGCACTTTCTCTCCTTTGGGCCATTTGGAAGGAGAGCAACAGTATTGTTTTTGAAGATGAGCAGTTTTCTTTGGATAGGCTGAAATCTTTTTTCTTAGGACTCTTAGTTCCTGGGCAAGTGTTAGTGTTTGTTGAGCTGTTAATGTTCACATGGAGATCATTAGTTGGAATGTTAGAAGGCTGAGTTTTAGAAAGAAAGAAGGGTTGTTAAGCATTTTCTTAGTTAGAAGCTCCAAACATTGTGATGCTTTAGGAAACAAAAAGAGAGATGTGTGATAGAAGTTTTGTTGGTAGTGCATGAAGTGTTAAAATAAAGGATTCTTATAAAAAGGGTTAAAAATAAGGATTCTTTTAGTTGCTGATAAAAAAAAAAGAAGGATTCTTTTAGTTGCCTCCTGCCAATCACTCAAACTAGATTTTTTTGTTGGTATTTATGCAATCTCTATTTTCTTTAAATTTATTCATGTGAATGGTTTTATGTTTTACCTCTTTCTTGCACTTCATGCAAATTGCTCCCTATGGAAGTATTTTATCACATGTCCTTATTTCTTAGATATGCATCCAGATGAACTACACATGCAGCATGCCTTATTTTATTGTGAATGGTCTATTTTTTTGCTCCTTGAAGAACTTCCCTTATATTTGAGTAGTATTTATTTCATTTTGAATGATTCAATTATTGTGCCATCTATCTCCTGCTACCAGCAAATCCTCCATCAGGTGGACATGGAAACTCCTTCACTAATATTGCATTGAGCTGTTGCAATTTTGGGTTACCCTTCTTTCTTCCTACCTGTTGGTGATGTCTAATCTTTATTGCAGTTGAATTCTGTCTGATTTGTTGATGTTCACTTAAAACAGAATAGTAGCTAACACAGTTTAGTGTGATCTTCATAACTAACTGTCTATGGTGATGTCTAATCTTTCAAATTGCAGTTTTGAATGTTGTCTGCTATTTATTTATCCTTTAAAAATTAGAATGATTGCTCGAGCAATTGGTGAGATTGTGACATCTTTAGGTCCAGCCTATATAAGAACAGGCAGAAGCATTGAGCATTCGACCAGATATACTATCCCCTGTAGCCATGATCGAGTTGCAAAAACTTTGCTTGATAAGGTAAGTGATTGGATTAATGTAATGTTCTCCATCTTTTTGTTAGCGATAATAAATTGCTGAGGTTTTTGTTTATTTCATTTTTATGCTTCCATATGATAAGTTCTTCCAGATGAGCCAATATTATAGTTGTAAAATCATTAGGATCTAAATAGTGATTAGGAAAGGTTTTCTTGTACTAATATTCTTAAACAACATGGTTGATTATACCATCTAGCAAGGGTAGCTGATGCAGTTATCAGTCTAGAAGTCATGTCATGATGACAGTAGGTTATTTCAATGACCTGTTAATAGAGATGTGTCATGAGAGGGAAATAAAGAAACAGAGAAGCTAGACCTAAAGGAAAAGTGAGAAGAAGACCTCAATAGCAAGTTAGTAGGAACGTTAATGAGGGACCCATTATAAAACTATAATGAACTGAAACTAACAACTTTGACTTAGCTTACAGGACCCTATTAAATCTTGTGAAAATGACAATCATGAAAATGAAAGAAAAGCAATCCTTGAATATCATAACCATTTAAAATCACAACCATTTAGGAAAATGATACTAACTTATGACAATTGTCATCAACCCTTTATCAGCCATTGGTGGCTGCCACTTGCTTCCATCATACCTCCCCTTAGTAGTGTTAAAAAACATTTTTCTCGGGGTAAGAAGGCACGAGTGATAACAAGAAGATGACCATGTTCTTTTTTTCTTTTGCAACCTTGTTTTGTTGGGTTGTACTAATGCAAGATGACTAATGAATAAACCCTTCTTTCAAAATATATATTTTTTATCAGTAAGCAGAAGAATGTATTAAAAAGGGGTGAACCCTGAGTATACAGGGAGTATACAACGACACAAAAAAACCAAAAAAACACAAAGCAAAAGAGAGAGTAGGGCACATCAAACCTTGTACAGCTTACTAGACCCATAAAACAACCCAAAAAATAAAGCTATATAACCATGAAGTCTCACAAATCATTCATAGGAGCCACAAATCTAAATCTACAAACACTTTTTTTATCTGGACCACAAAGTGTAGAAAAGCTTTAAACTTTGAGTTTGTGGAAGGTCCCTTCTTCAAATCTGAAACACTATTCTTCCTCTATTAGTCAGAAAGAGACAAATTGGCACAACCATCAAATTTACTGTAAGTCTTCCTAATCAAGGGTCACACTCAGTTTTAAAGCTCTACAGTGTTGCTAGTGTAGGAGAAGCTTCAAAAGAGCAAACAAAACCTAGGTCCACTAGACAACTACTACTGTAGCAATAGTGATAATTGTTCTCTGCTGTCTTACCTTAAAGGGTGCATACATTAACAAGATGTCTACCCCTTTTTAAGTTGATCAAATAATGAGATTTTTTTCCCATCAAACTTCCCAAGCAAAACAAACTTTGGAGGAACACGAGGTTCCAAATAATCAATCGGAGGAATCATCCCCTGCCCTCTAGCAGCTCCGTAGAGTGATTTAACGATTGAGGAAACAACCTTCCTTGGACAACTTCCAGGCTGATCTTCTCATTGAGGTGGGGCCCTTTTATCTATGGTAGATGAAGCTATCTCCTCCATTTCTGATAGTTGAAGGGTCTTGTAAAGCGGGTTCCGATCTGACCTCCCATTTTTGACTCCAAAAGTCTACAGCCCACCCCTCTTTAAGACGACCGTTATGCTGGAGAATGTAGAGTCTCAGGGTTGAGCCACGTCAACAAATATTTAACCGGACCCTTTTACCATTACCAATGACAAACACACTATGGGTTCAGTCAACTGTTCCATCCTTATGTCTCCATAAGCAATACCATAACAAGCCTTACCCTGACGGGTATACCAAGCTCCTCTTCTACCATATTTATGATAATCCACCTTTTCAAAGGGGTTCATCTTCGACATAAAATCTCTAGTTCCACGTCTTGAAACGTAACACATAAAAGCTAACTTTTATGCAAACACCCTTCTCTTTAGCCATACAAACTGTCTTCCACCCTACTAGGTGAATCTTCTTGTCTAGAGCCCCCCATCCCCACAGGAAGTCCCTTGGAATTCTCTCTAACCTCTATTTCACTATGTTAGGCAAGCGGAACAAAGACATAAAACTCAGTCAATATGCTGAATGGTCGCTTAAATAAGAATAGACTTTTCCTCCTTTAGTAAATAATTTCTTTTCAAGAATGCGTTTACTTGTTGCTCTCTTGACACCATCTGATATACGGTTATGATTGGCTAAGGGAGAGCTGGTAGTAGGTAGTGAGGACACCTGTAGATTGATTCGAAGCCAACTCTGCCACGTGCCCCTCTCCCAGCTGGGAAGCAAATCACTTTTCTCTAAGTTGACTCTTAAACTAGAGATAGCTTCAAACCAGATAAGTATCCAACTTAGGAAAGCCATTTCGTCTCTCAAATCTTTACAAAAAAATAAAATCAAATAGCAAGTGAAATTGTAATCCTCTCAACCATGTTTCTAAGCTTATAACTGTGAAGCCACATTCGACCTTTCTGTCGATCTAGAAAAGAGCTCCATCCCGATACAAACAAAAAAAGGGATAAAGGGTCCCCTTGCCTCAAGCCTTTGGAGCTCCTAAAAAAGCATGTTGAATTTCCATTCAATAAAACGGAGAAGGGCGAAGAAATGCCTTAGTTTTGTCGGGCCATCCCTTCTTCCCCAGCCCATTTTCCCCGAAGAGCTTCTAGAAAACTGGTGGTGGTCATAAGCCTTTATCAATATCTAGCATACGAGACCACCTTTCTTTCTTTCACCATTGAATTGATAACTTCATTAGCTATTGTTGAGAGAAAATGGTGCAGTGATTCTCATTAATTTCTGGAGAAACATACATATTTATACTCACACAGTGTTAGGGAAAAAAAAAAAAAAGAAAACGAGTTAGAGTCCTAATTAGGAGACTAAAGGAAGGAAAGAATCTAATGGTTGGGAGACTAAACATAACACTCCTGGTGAGCATATAGGTAAAAAGCAAAGAAACATCGCGCCATATCTTTATCCACAGCACCTCTCAGAACTTGGTAGAATATCTGCTAGTTAGTCATTAGAGTTGATAAAACAGTGAGCATGCATCCGATGTAATATTTTCTTTGATAAGTCTGTCAAACAAATGTGTTTAATTCTCTCATGGAAGCTAGGTTAGATGAAGATGTAAAAGAACCAGCATAGATTCTCACGCATCTGGCTTCATTTGTTCATCATTCCCAAATCTTAGCTCTTGGAGAAGATGCTTCAACCATATGAGTTCATATGTGTTGCTAGACATAGCTCGATTACTTTCGCCCCATTTGGATAAACTTGCATCTTGTTTCTTACTCTTAGGGATGTTAAGTACCTCAATGAACACAATACCTACATTCTTAGAAGCAGTGCATGCGTGGGTGAGCTGCGGTCTACATCACTTTGTGACAACTGTAGTATGTCTCACGTTCTTATTACATTGACGTTATTCTGTTTGATATAACGGAGAATACGAACTACAACATCCCAATGGCTATCATAAGGTGATTGTAGGAACTGGCTAACTACGCTCACAAGAAAAGAGATGTTAGGCCGAGTGATAGTGAGATAGTTTCGTTTACCTACAAATTGTCGATATCTCCTTGGATCTCGTAGAAGCTCCCCCCGTCCTGAGTTTGACATTAGGATCCGCATAAATTAATACATGGGCTTGATCCCGACATACGGGTGTCTGTCAATATATCAATTATACTTCCTCTGAGAAATAATCCTCCGGAATTAGGCTGGGCTTCTGTTTTAGAAAATACTTGAGTTTCTCGAGTCTTTTGTCTGAAAAATTAGTGAATCAGGTGTTGTTTGAGTTTTTGAATACCCATCCTTGCCACTTGCACGTGCGACAATGTCATCCGTAAGCAAATCAAGTAATCTGATCCGATGTGTGTGAATAGGTAAGTCTGTGCGGCCGAATCATGCCAAACTCTGAACCGCGGGCCATGGCTAAGCGAAGCTCGAGAGGCTGTTTAGGACCATATAAGGAGCAGCGTGGTTTGCATACCAAACCAGGACTCCTCTTGAGCAAAACGAAACTAGGTGGTTGCTCATATAAACCTCGGCAGATCTTTGCCGAAAAACTACATTCTTGATTTCAATAAAGAGGTATGGCATGTGACCATGAAAACGACGAGCGAGAGGCAATCTTGGCCCATGGAGCTTCATCAATAGTACGAGCCATATTAGCTGAGTGTACCCTTGTCAGCAAAGCAGACGCCAGGCGTCAATCTTGCCATGGTCCATGCTGTGCATAAACCTGACAACTGACAATGAGGACTTGCTAGGAAGAGTGACAAGTTCCGTGTAATCATTGGAGTAAGAGCATCCATTCCTCGTATTCTTTGTTCAACTGGATGAAAGCACCATTGGTCTTTTAGGGGTAGAGATAGAACAGGTGGAGCAAGGCAAAAGTAGGGTGAAATAAATGATGAGAAAATTAAGAAGATTATAAATGGATCTGGGTTAGTGAAGCCAGTACCTTCCAGAATGGCAATAGGTGAATCATGGGCGGTTCTGGAACCGGAGCGGGAGATGGCTGCGACATAAGAGATGGTAAACACAGAGGGTACTGTGGGCAGGGAGGGGACAAGGGCCGGCCGGCGACGACGATTGGTATAGACCTGAAGTGGTCGAGTCATGACATCTGTAAGTGGAGAAAGTGGGAGATGGTAAGACAAGAGGAATGAATGAACATCAAGACGGGGATTGTAGAGGAGAAGGAGAATCGTGAAGAAGGTGACATCAACGGAGATAAAGTAGCGATTAGTGTAGGAGAGATAACAACGATAGCCCCTCTTGAAGCGAGAATAACCCGAGAAGACACACATACGTGGCTTTGGTAGGTTTGTCTTGCCGGGGTGAGAATGAACCATGAGACATAACAAAGGCCTTGAGGAGAACAAGAGGTTGATTAGGTGGCCAAGACCAGAATGAGGATCGTTACCACAGAAGCGGAGGGATCATACGATTAATCAAATAACAAGCATTTAAATAGCATCCCGAGAAACGTTTGAGGAACCTTATGATGGAGGAGGGGAGAGTGAGAGGTGTCTCTGACTAAATGACCAGGTTTCTTACATTTCGATCATCTAATTACGGTGGGAGTGTGAGATGATTGGTGAAGAATCCGTGGGAAGAAACAAAAAGAGAATGGGCGTAGAGGAAATGTTCCTTTGTATCATCATACTATTAAATCCCGAATAGAAGTATTGAATTGAGTGCGAATTTTAGCATGAAATTTTTGAAAGAGAATATAACTCGGCTCGAGTTTTCATTAAAAATAACCAAGTACATTGAGAATAATCATCTATAAAAGTAACAAAGTACTTGAGAATCCTGAGTGAGGTGAACTAGAAATACCCTAAACATCGGTGTGAACAAACTCAGGGAGACTTTGTCAGAAAGGATCTAGCGGCTTTGGAACAGAAGACATGAGTATGTTTCTCAGTACAGACAAGACTCACATAAACCGAGATAAACTGAAAATGAAGAACTAACCGAAAGTTGGAGAGAACTGGATGATTGAGGTATTTGTGGAAGGAAGGCTTAGTGGAAGTCTGACGGTGGAGCAATGGCTAGTGAGGTGAAAACCTTGTGACTCTAGTCAGATGCTGTCGTCATACAATACTCAGATCCTACAAGGTTATTGAGTTATTATTGAAAAGTAAGCGCACAATGAAGGTCACAGGTGCTTATAATGGAAATAAGATAAAGGAAAATCGAACATAAGT
Source organism: Tetrastigma voinierianum (assembly GCA_016808115.1). Lineage (NCBI taxonomy): Eukaryota > Viridiplantae > Streptophyta > Magnoliopsida > Vitales > Vitaceae > Tetrastigma > Tetrastigma voinierianum. Next base: position 108,095 of record JAEQBH010006211.1, read on the forward strand.
GAAGTGAGGATAAGGATGGGAGGGATTAAGCAAGGCAATGCTAAACATAGTTTGAGAACCATTAGTTAAGGTATTAGTTGGTAAAGGAGACGGAAAGGTGAAGAAAAAAGTCTTTGTTACTGGTAGTATGATCGGAGGCTCGGTATCGAGGATCAGTGTGAGATGAATGTGTACAAAGCAAGCAAAGGTAGTGCCAGTTAAGACGGCAGAAGTAATGGAGGAAGGTTGGCTCTTGGTGAGACCAGGTGCACTCCTCATATTCGGGTGTAAGGGCGGCCCCTTTGAGGTGTGGATGAGCTCCTTGAGACAGAACTCGAACATGCTGAATGATCAAAAGATTGAGCCAAATGAGCAATACGGGGAGGTCGGCCATGTAATTGATAGCATCGATCACGGGTGTATCCAAGCTTATGACAGTATGTGCATTGAGTACGTTGCCCTCTACCTCGGTTGCTACCTCGTCCACCCTTGGAATCACTTTAAGAATGAGACTGAGAAACCATCACAAAAGTGTCTGGTGTAATCTCAGATTGCATGGGCTAAGTGGCTTTGGAGGTATGGCTAAATGCAGGCGAGCCTCATCAAAGTTTAAATAGCTGCTCCAGGTAATTATACATTTAGGATGGTCTCAAAATAAACTGAGTTTAAGCGGGAAGAGATGATCCTGAAGACTCGATCCATGTTGGACGAGTCTAGGTGTTTGTAGACTTTAGAAAATGAAGATAAATTCATCCTTAAAGAGTAGACATTCGTCCTGTAAGAAGATATATCCATCACCAGAAATTGTTTCAAATTGGCAATGGAGGATATTATGTTAGAAACGTTGAATCATTAGTGTACAATTTCTTTACGATTCGAAGTGTAACAAGTTTTATAGGCCCTATTGTTATATGGTCTTTGACATCAATGAATTCTTGAAGAATATTACAGTAAAGCATTAGTTTTCCATTAGTCGTTTGTCTTGGGAATGCTTTGTGTCATGGTAGTAGATGATCCTCGTCATTACCAATAAATATAGCGTCCTGAGGTGATATAATGATAATTTCCTCACATTGGTTTATCCAAGGTAATCATAGGAGTTCAGATACAAAAAAGAATTAAGTCTTACCTTTTGTAGCAGAAGAGTCTTTTCAGCCTTGGGAATGTGAGAAATGGGTAGGAATAAACAAAAACAACTCCTAATGTCTTGAAGTGTGGTAGAAGCTTGAGAAAACATGGCTCCAAGTAGGATGTTTTAAGGGGACCAGAACGTGAAGCAGTGTTGGGAGAGAAAATGTGAGAGAGAGAAAAAAATAAAGAATCCTAATTTGTGTTACACAGAAAAAGTATTCAGTCTATACATTTACATATTGGACTTATATATATAGGACTCTGTCTGATGAGACAATAAGGAAAAAGCATGTGATATCTAACACTCACCTCCAATTTGGAGCATATATGTCATATGCAAGCTTGTTACAATATATTTAATTCTAGGACCTCTGAGAGATTTAGTAAAAAGTAATACGCTAGTTGATCATTTGAATTGACAAAACTAGTAGCACAGCATCCACGTCGATCTTCTCTCTAATGAAGTAGCTGGTCAGCAATGTGTTTAGTCCTTTAAATGGAAGCCGGATTGGATGCAATGTGCCGTGACACGGTTATCACGGAGATGACACAATGCATTCGTCAACTCTCAAAATCTCGCTCTCTGGAGAAGGTGTCACCGGCCGTATGAGTTCGGCGTGTTGAAATGTGGCTCAAATCTGGTATTTGATCACCCAGCCCGCGCTACACATATTGTTTCTTACTCCGGGATGACAGGTTGCCACTAATGAAAGCACGGTGCGGAAGTGGGCGTCTATATGATTGAGCCGGCTGTCTGCATCTGTGTGACAGAAATATACAGTGTGACCTCTCTTCGGTACAATACACCGACTTTTGTGGTGTACTTTTTAATATATCGAAGGAATGCGGATTACAACATCCCGATATTTATCGCATGGTATTGTGAATTATTGTAATGACTTCTGGGAAGAGGAGTATGCGGGGTAATGGTGAGATAATTGATTCACCTCTGGAGTCGTCGATATCTCCCAGGATACCAGAAGGCTGCCTGTCACTGATATGAGTTTGACATTAGGATCCATAGGATTGTCAGCGGTTCTGATCTAACTATCTTAGGTTTCTTCAGATGTCTAAGCATACTTAGTTGGGAGAGGACTACGCGACGGATTGGGCTATCTCAATTCCGAGAGTACTTGAGTTCCCAAGTCTGTTTGAAAGTGGGTGAAAAGATGTTGCTTTAGTTTAAGATAATCTGATCCTTCACAAAATGTGTGATGTCATCCCATAAACAAGATCATCATTCTTTGTGAGAGTTGTAGTGATAAATAAATAATTACCAACATGCTAAATGACATGCCGGTCTTGAACAACAGGAGACTAAAGCGACTGACCATGCTCCGAGGAGATTGTTACTGAGTCATGAGGCGGCGTAACACGCACACTAAACCCGAGGACTCTGAGCAACAAAACCGGTGGTTGCATCCGTATAAACCTGGTGGATCTGAAGAACATTTTTAATATCGTGGCGCGGCGAAGGAACACATAAGCGCCATGACGGACCAGACGGCTGTCGTGTCCACTATAATGACAATAAAGCAGTATATCCTTTGCAACCAAGCGGGCCTTAAGGCGGTGTCGACCATCGGGGATGACCTTAGCGTAGACGGCGGCGATGGCCCGGAAACTTGCCAAGCGGCGAAACAACAAGATCCGGTGCCCTGAGTGGAATCTGGCGACCATTTCATCTCCATTGCACAATCAGCCGACGGATGGGGAAAGTGCCTCATTGGTGTTCTTACGGAAAGCGGTGGAAGTAATAGAAACAAATCTACAGTAAGTGGAAGATAATCGATGGTAACTCAAAAAATTGTAAATAGGATGAGGGTTGCTAGCAGTAGAGAAGCGATTACCTTTGAAGAAGCGATAGGCAAGTCATCGACAACGGTGGCGAGGTGGAAGTGAAGAGGAAGTGAGTGAGGGCCTCGTGAAGGAAAGGGACAGCGACACGGGGACGGTGATAAATGCGAAGGACGAAGATAGATCATCAAATCTGGCGAGATGATAGGAAGGGGTAAGACATCGATACAAGGGGAAGAAGGCTTCCGAGGAAGAGGAAGAGGGTGAGTCCATGAAGGTGACATGGCGGAGAGAAAGTAGATGAGTCTGAGAGATGCTGCTGATAACCCTTACGAGTGATTAGCCTAGGAAGATGCATTTCGTGGCCTTGGGAAAGCTTGTGTCTTGTCCGGTGGGAATGTGAACAAACGAAATCCTGACCAAGAAACACGAGGAGGGAAATAGAGAGGTTGATTAGGGAAAGAGGGAATGAGAATGCAGGCATGTAATCGGAATAGGGCATACGATTAATCAAATAACAGAGGTGTGGAGCAGCGTCCCCCAACGAAAAGGAACATGATAGTGGAGGAGATCTGGCGTGTCAATAAGATGGCGATTCTTACGTTCGGCTACCATTTTTGTTGAGTGTGAGCCTGAAAAGGCGATGAAGGATCCATGTTTGAGGACATAAATGAAATAAGGAGTGCGAGAAAAAATATTCTAGAGACATTATCCTTTACGTAACACCACCGAATAGAAATATGAAACTGGTAGAATTTCAGCATAAAATTTAAAAAATAGAAAATGTAGCTATTGAGGTTTTCGTTAAATAATAAAATTTTATCGAATAGTCATCAATAGAAGTGACAAAATCTGCCGAGAAAGCCTAAGGCCTTGGTCCAAGCCAAGGGACCCGAGGCATCGATTGGACAAGGTGAGGAGATGTTGGCGATTGTTCAGCGTGCGGGAGCAGACATGATGTGTTTCAGGACGACGACCAGGGCTCACACGCCCAGTGGCGACGAGTGGAAACGAGGGACCATCTTGGAACTTAGAAAAGACTAGGGTGGCAGGGCGTTTGTGGATGAGAGTGAACATCAGTGCAAACTATAAGCTTACGAGGAGATGATTGCGGGTGGTGATAGAAACCTGTGACTCGTCCGTGCTGTCGTCTTCACAGTACTCCGTCTGCAAGGTCTAATTGCTCAGAAAAAATAATGGAACGATTGAAATGCAGTAGATTTCTTGATAGAAGAATAAGATTAAAGGCACTTTCCGGGAGTATAAAGGACAGAGGAGTGAGAGAGTAGGGAAGGGGAGAGGATGTGAATAATACCTTTATGATTTGAGAACAAATTGGCTAAAGATGCTTGATGGGTAAAGTAGGGGTAGTAGTAAGAGAAAAGATCTTTATTACCGGAAATGTGGTCGGAAGCACCAGTGAATCCGGGGTCGAAGATGTATGGTAGGCGAGGCGAGAGGCATTCTGGGATGCGGGCAACCGGAAGCGGCGTAAGGTGGCCGGGCGATGGCGGTGATCACTCCTTGTCAGGTGGGAGACACCACTGAGATGTGCGGGAGCTCGAGTGCGGGGCGGGCAGGGGAGAATCGAAGAAGCCCAGGCCACGTGTGCGATCGCGGGGAGGCCGTCCATGTTGATAACAACGATCTGGTGTGGCCAAACATTGCAATGGAATTAACGATGGGACGTTGTCTCGACCTCGAGTACCACTCATCACTCCACAGAAGGTTAGAGCAGAAACTAACTGGAAGAATGCAAGAAGGTATCGGATGCGAAGTCTGTGTGGAGGAGATACGGAGGCGGGCAAACACATCATCGAGGACAGGATGATGAACGCGAGAATCGATCTCGGAGGGTCTGAAGGTCGGACGGAGAGCTTGATGAGTGTAGGACCATGAAGAACTTGTCAACTGGTTGTTGAGCCCAGCGTCACTGGTAAGGCGTGGGTATTGGGAGTCCTATCCTTAAGAGGCAATCGGCCAATCTCAATTAGATAGATCCATGTCTTGTTGCGGATAAACCAACAATACGCAGAAGCCATCTTATAAAGGCGGATATCGATGTTTATTGGCATAGAGCTTTGCGATTAAACTTAGAACATGTCTTGTAAGCAGAAGATGAGCCAAAATTTTTGAATCCAATGAGCTAATGTCTTATTTACGTAGTTGTGCATCTATTTTCTTCAGTGCACGTCGGCACCGGGTATATCATCCTCACGGTGTAAGATGATCCTCATAACAATCCGTGAGCAGGAGGTTAAAAAGTTGACGGAGAGATAACAGTTCTCACTACAATCAATTTTTGATGTGACGTAGTAGGAGATCAGAGAGATATGACGTAAATATCATTTGCAGTTTGCCATATCATAGCTGGAGATTGAGACCACGTTTGGATTGAAGAGCCTAATAAGAGGCGAATCACGGTATGGAAGCAGAATGAAGAAAAAGGGACCTGACGGTAGAGTCACGACGGAGGCGAAGTAAAATTCCAGGAGCAGTGTGGCGAGGCTTGGTGGTGGAGAGGTGCTCGGAATGGACAGCCGGGCTAGAACACCAAGGCGGCGCCGGACCGACACTGGCTTGTGGAATCCCGATCCACTTGGGAGAGGAGCCACGCGCCCTCCCACCCGCCGCTCATGCCGGCGCGTGGACGACAAGCTCGCAGGAAGATCATGACGTGACCGGCGCGTGTGATCTTAGGTTCCGTGAGTTAATACCAGCGTGTAGATCGGCCCCTGGCAGCTTCAAATCTGTGGTTTTTCGTAGGAGGCTTCCGGGGAAAGTCGCTAGGCGGCAAGGACGAGCGTGAGCTGCGGCGACGAAGGAAATCGGTGGCGGAGAAGGAGATCGAGATGAAACACGATCGGAAAACAAAATTAGGTTTTTCTCTTTGGCTCTGATACCATGAAGAAAAAATAAATCCCTAATTTTATTATTTCCACGAAAAAATTATTCTAGTCTATACATTACATGGACTTATATGTATAGGACTCTGTCTGTTAAGGCCAAATAAAGGAAAGAGCATCGAAAAGTGAAAAGAGGGCTTTAGGCGACAGCGGGGTCTTGTGGAGTGGATGGATGGAGCTTGTCGTGGCCAGAAGCACCATTTGGAGGAGCGTGTGTTGAAACGGAGTGTCCTTAGCGTCATGTGTTCGTAATGCGTGAATTTGTCCTTGTTGGAGATCGGCTTGTGTGGGCGCGTGGGAAGGTATTTTCCGGTGAGGGTTCCACCGGAAGGTAGATCGGAGGGAGGCGCTCCTGGTGGTGTGCTCTTTGGCTGTAATGGAGGTCGCCGGAAAATCTTGTTGGTAAAAGTTGTTGGCGGCAAGGTGTTTCGACGATGGTTTGGCCGTGAAGGCTGTGTGCCTGACGAGTGTGACACGGTCTTTGGATGGTTGTCGGAGTTGGCCTGGGTAAACCCAACCTAGTATTCTCAAGCTCAGCACCCCATGGCTACGATACCATGTTGAGAGAAAATGAATGACAGTTCTCATTAATTTACAAGGAGGAAACATACATGTTATTCTCAGTGTTGGGGCGAGACGGGTTTGGAGTCTAATTGAAGGAACTAAAGAGAGAGAAAGAAAGATCTAAATGGATTAGGAGCCTAACCTTAACGGTATGAGTGCGACACCTGGGATTTACCTACACTGCAGGCATTGTGAGATGGGGATGTCGGTTTGTAGAGCTCTTCAACCAGTGTGACACAACCGCTGGTAGCTTGTAAATGCTCCCATAAATTTGGTGTGTTAAAGTCTTAAATCCTCCCCACCTCTAAACTTTCTTTTGGAATCAACTACTATGAAAATTAGAGTTTAGACTCCTTACAAATCTACCTTGCTCATGGAATTCCTTAAACATTTCCATAAATCATCCTTGACAAAAATCTCATTTGGTGCAACAATAAGGTAAAACCATTGGTCCCGAGAACTTCATCACCATTCAAATCAAATAAGGCTAGCGAATTTTCCTCTTAGCCGGTGAAGGGACTTTATCTTGCGACCTCGGTCTCGACAAATTATCAAGCGTAAGCAGGAAAGGAGGGCGCTAAACCTTTGGATTTGAGAGAAGCTTTTGGAAGGCTTTAGACACCCCTTGTTTTACGTCATCTTCTTCTGAGGGCCAAACCCCATTTACCTTGATCTTTGTTTGGAGATTCTTTCTCTTATTGAATTGACCATTTGTAGGAAGAAGAGTAGTATTCTGTCCACTTCTTTTGCAGTTGTCTAGACTTAGCATAAGGGAATTTCTTCATGAGGCCCTTTTAGATTCCTCCTTTGCATTACATTTGGCCTCTACCTCATCACTATTCAACTCTCTAACTCTCTCCTACTCGTCCTAGAAATCCACAAGGTTAAGAGCTGTACTTGTCTCCCACCTTTCCAAACACCTCCTTATTCGAACTTTTACGCTTTGTTTTAATGACCTTCATTTTCTGAGCAAGGATGAAGCTACTCAAGCCATGAAAACTCACTTCTTGCCAGCAATTTCTTACCAACTCCTTGGCATACTCTTCAGCCACATATTTTAAGAAAAGAAAGGGGACGACTGGTTACATGCCCTTGCCTCCTCGATCAGATGGGAAATGGTCGACAACAGGCCTTGAGAGAATCGTTGAAATGCACCATAAGAAAGGCTTTCACTCATCCCAAATGAAGCGGTCGACCTCGCCATTCTTTGATTATATAACCCCATGTCCCAGAAGCAACTTGCTGAGAATATCTATTAACTCCAACTCCTTGACCACTTGAAAGTCTCCTCATGGCTTGGGAATGCCACCCACCACTGTTCCTTTCACTTGGAAATCGATTACATTGAATCTCATGTGTCACCAGGTCCTCCCCTGACTAACCTAATATTCCCTAATTCCTCCTATAATAATTCCCTCCCCCTTCCTGAACACGGACCATAAACCCCAGTGAATGTCCATTGTGCTCCATTATATCAATTTTAAAGAGGTAAGAAATTGTAAATAGCTCCATTCAATAGAAATTTGAAACGACTTTAGTGTTACAACACAATGCGAAGCTCCGCAAACACCTCTGCGTGATGGCTCCCCTTTGGTATGCCCACTTTGAGCTTCACATGGCAGAGACATTTCTTGAAAACTTCCCCATTCACCCTTTGTGACCTCAAAGCCTGCTCTTTCTTTCTTTCTCATGACATACCTTTAACTGTTCGAGAAATTCTTTTTTTGAGGGTCATACAAGAAATACCTCTATTAGCCCCCTCAAGCTTCTCAGTACCACTCCTTCTGCTTTCCTCTCTTTCCTTAATATTCCATTCCAACCTTTTAAAGTTCTATCTGAACTTTATGATCAAGTCGAATCCCTCGACTTACGAGACAGCATCCTTCTGCACCGCCAGATTTCCTAAGGAAGTTAAAACCTCCCTCTTTGTGCACGATAGTTGAAAGCTCCATAAACATATTGAATTTTTTCCAAGCTACTTTCTCCCGATTTTCATATATGAAAAATCAATGCAGAAACCACAATATAGTTTACAGTCTTCAGGGCCTCCCCCAATTCCCACCGGCTTGAATAACACGAGGCTTGGCATGAAGCCTCCCTCATCTCCTCACGGATCCTTCCCTCACAAAAAGCCCCTTTTGCAAAGACAAGCACCTGAAATGGGCTCGGTCGAACAAAGTGAAGGAGAAGAGCAGGAATTAGAGGAAGAAGGGAGGGCATTTCTCGTACTTGGGGTTAGTAGAATTATGCTCCCAATTCATAGTTGCCCTTGTTAGCATCTTCTCTTTGCAGCTGCAATCTCCTTGTAACCCATTGCTTTCGATCTGAACCATGTCTGGAGCCACAACTGAAGCATCAAAGGAGAGAAGTGAGGCTCACGGCTGCTCTACACTAACGGAGGGCCCCATCAGTGTGGTTCAATCCCTTGCTAAAAGGCCCACCACTCACCTCCCTCACATTAGGGCTTAAGTCATGCCCATTATGGGCCTGTAACTGTGGAACAAGGCCCATTAGCCCCTCATTTTAGCATCCTCTTTCCTGTGGGGCCCCGAATCAAAACCATTTGAGCGAGCCCTCCTCATCCAAACACTAGCCGAACCTGTCCATCATCGTTGGGGCCAGAGACTGACCATCATCTCTAAGCCAGACAAGAGGTAGAGGATCCTGCCCTCCCACCCATCCTGTCCTCAGGCCTCTCCTTGTAGCCTTTGGTGTCGAGACGATGGGACAAGTCATGGGCCAGACAACGTCAAGCTTGCCTAACACATCTGTTGCTCTTTAGCGGAGAGGACTGCCGCAGGTGCTTGGCAGTTTGGCGCGTTGCTTCCACTCTACTTCGAACTTGGACAATCCCATTGTTGAGCGGATATCCTTCTTCTTGATGGCAGGGACACATAGGCCATGTGAGACTCCACCAAAGTTTGATCACATAGTTCCTCCCTCCCTCCTCTATTTGGACTAAATGAGGAACCTCTTTTCCTCCCAGACTCACTAAGATCCTTGCCCATCTAAGTTCTCAGAGAGACATCGTTCACGATTACTGACTAAACCTCCACAGCCATTTCCCCACACAAACCCCTGATCCTTACACACTTCACTTAGTAGAGTCTTTTGAGATAGCAACCCATCATTGGACTCCATTTCTCTAACAGGAGGAAGTTCTTCGTAAAACTTCTTCTTCTTCCTCTGGCCAGCATGTGATCTACATCACTTTCCAGTTCAAAACTAAAAATTAGAATACCCCTACCAAGCTCTTTGATTGAGAGTTTTCCTTCCAGCTTCCATGAGGCCATCGAGCAATTCTTTACAACCTCTATATTTAGGGGCAAAAATTTATTAAAGTCCTCCCACCTACCTACTAACTAGACTATGATTGAAGTTTCTAGAGGCCCATGGGGTTCCTCTCTCTGCCTCAGCTCAGTATCTTAGTGGTGCAGGACCCATTCTCTTTGCCGGTTTACCTCTAGCTTTAGGCAACCTTAGTGAGTGAATTGCTTAGGACCACATTCTCTTTACCAGAAGTATTCTTCTTGATGCCTCTTACTTGAAAGTGTTTATCTCTTTCTTATTCTGATTGGTATTCAAGTTGCCTCCTTTAGAGGGAAGAATCCCTATATCTCTTAACTTCTCTGCCATAAGGCAATCATCCCACCCAGAGCCTTTCCTTTGGAATGGCGTTCCCAGCTCTTCTCTACGTAATCTTTTGGAATGTGCTGTAGAGAGCCTTCCTTGCATTTTCTCCTGCCTCTAACACTTCCTTTTCTTCCATTTACCATATCTTCTACCATTAGTCACTTAGCAACACTCCTTCACTCCCTTCATTGAAATAAAACTTTCACGTTGAAGCAGCTAGCTGCTTTCACAGATGCGTGTTGTCCTTTCGATAACATATTCTCGATCTCAAATGATTTGGCCTCGGTGCGGGCCGGCATCTCTGAGATCTCACCATTCATCGGCATATAACTAACCTTTGAGTTACTTGATCGGAGTAAACCTCTAGCTTGACCCTAAAATGACTTGGATTAGTGACCCTTTGAGCACTCCAATTTTGGATGGTTACGAATATAGAGCTGAATCGAGGGTAAGTAAGTGGAGTAAATTCACTAATCAGTTGAGTGACTCCCAATTGAGCTGTTATGGCAATATATTTCTTTACATATAAAGTTTGAAATCTATTAGGAGCTTGTCTTATAAGGTTGTAATCTATTGGGAAGGGTTAGATTGGCTTTTGTATATATATATTCACAATGGATCAATGAAAAACACATAGAATTCCATTCTCAAATTCTTTGTCTTGCTTTCTGTGGTATCGGAGCAATGTTTGGTGCCTAGAAAGACAAATTTTTGAGAGAATTTTGAAGAACAGAGAAGGAGAGCGTGGGTGTTCTTTGAAACACCAACCAGGCGTGTGGGTGTACAACCCACCTAAGTCATGGCCATTCATAGACACCGCCGCCGTGCGGTGGTGGAAGCTGACTCGTGAGCCTGCGCCTTAGGCATTATGATTTTGCCTGTTTCTGGCGTCGCGGACGTGCGTGGGCGTGTGACATATACTGCGCGGCCAGCCTCCTTCTCCCGGCATCGCTAGGCTGTAAACGAGTCCTCCTAGCCATCTGCATCCTTGTCAGGTCCACTGCAGTGTTTAAAACATTTTTTGTCGACAACCTTCTTTTCGGGGTTTTGCTTGTTTTCCTTGGTTCTTGATGCAGGGTGTTTGTGGATTGTGAGGCCACGTTCTATTCGATGCAGTGTTTTTTTTTTTTTTTTTCGTGGGAAAGGTGTTCTTTTTCTGTAGATCCTATTTTAGTATTTTTATTCGAGTTAGATGCGCTTCTATGGTAACGAAACCTGAGAGGAGTTGTATTTCATTATTGCCATAATCCTAGGACATAATGCGTGTACTACATTTTGAATTTGTAATGAATCCATTGTTCAATTGGCGCTGTTGATAGAGGTATTACTTTGGACATATGATGGACTATTAATTTTTTTCATATTATTTAAGATAATATATGTTTGGCCTTTATTTCACAGTTACCACTTATAATTGGGATCATCATAGCTTGATAATTTAAGTGCACTCTTGTGCGATCTTTAGGAGAGTGTATGGAGCAACCTTTAAAGTTTGTTGCTCAGGGGGAGATAAGGAGGGTTTGTTGTCTTCGGAAGTCTTTGTATGGTTTGGCTTGAGTCCCAGTGTGTGGTTCAATGAAATTTAGTCGAAGTGAGGAGGTGGCGTCATGGCAGTGATGACATAAATCTTCACCTAAGAGACTGGAACTTTGGCATTTTTTGGTGTCATTTTGTTGGTAGTGTATGTGGATGATATTGTTATCGACAGGAGTGGCTAAGTGTCTCATCTCTTACGGTCCTTTTGGATCCAATTCTGTACAAGGACCGGGATCTTTAGATACTATTGGCTGTTAAGAAGTACTCATGACGAGTAAATCTTCTTATTTCAAAGGAAATATGTTGTGATCTATGAGGGTGGAAGTTCAAAGGGTAAAACCGTGGTTATCATGGTTCAGTGTATGCCTTTGCTGAAAAGGTGAAACATTTGAGATCTTTGAGAGATAATAAAAACTAGTTAGTGGGTACCTTACAGTCACCTGTCTTGATATTGCCCACACTTAGTGATGACGCAAGCCAGGTATATGTCTTTCAACAGAGTTGATCGTTTGGACGATTGTAAACGAGAATATGTTACTTGAAAGGGCTCGAGCGTGGTGGTACATACGTCAATTTATGGACATAATAGACTTGAGTGTTTCACGGGGATGTTGATTAGAAAGCTGGGATCAAGGAGGATGGGAGTCTCTGAATTATTGGGTCTTTGTTGTAGAGGAGTCTAGTCTCATGGAAGTAAGAAACATAGCGTTGTCATGGTCTGTGATGTGATCGGATATCGACAATGACATAGTTTGTATGTGAGATTATATGGCTTCATCAACCCTTGATGGAAGTAGGCATTAAAGACACAGTCTTTAACAAAACTCCGGTGTGACAATCGGCGCCCTTCATTGCTTCTAATCAGTATTATTAGACAGTAGCATGTTAAATAGTATCGTTTGATTGTGAGAAAATACAACTCGACAATTGGCCGGAAACAAATTGGTTGATATCTTGTTAAAATATAAATGGGAACAGGTTAGTTATCTATATATGAGAGTTGGGCATGATTAATATCATCTTCAGCTTGAGGTGGAATCATTATAGCGTATATCTTTTGCATATGTGGAGTTTGGCAATCTGGTGAGCTTGTCTTATGAGTTGTAATCTATTAGGAGTTAAGATTGGATTTTGTGTGTATATATTCTGATGGATGTGAAAAACACAAGGAATTCATTCATCAGAATTATTTTGTCTTGCTCCTATAGAGCTCATAGAGACAAAGGAATAATGACTTATGAGTTATATTAAGTGATGTCGAGCATTTATCGGACTTGAAGACTTCTTTGTGTATACATCAAATTGAGTTTTGATCATGTTGTGAAATTTGGAAGGACTTTGCTCATGTTAAGTTTCTATTTAAAAAGAAAAATCTCTAAGACCCAATATTAGTACAATCATTAATAAACTGTAAACCATCTTCCAAAATGTTAGGAACCTTGAGGCTCTCTAAAATTATGATACAGGATAAAAAAGGAATAGAGTATTGCGATGGAGACGAGCACGACCTGATTTACCAGAGTTTACAAACTTCATGAGTAAGCTCTCTACATCCAATTAGTGGAATAATAGTGAAAGTATGGTGATAGGGAAAATTAATCTGCAGACAGTGGGCAAAATCATGTCATGTTGAGATAGAATGTTTCGGTTTGGTATGATAAAGGAAATTTGTTCTTAATCTTACTCGTTTCCTAATATTTTTTGTAAAATTCAATAACTGATATTCTATACAAAGCAATATTTTATCCTTGGTAGCTTCAAAGGAAGAGGCTAGAAAATATGGAGGTAGTGCGTCTCGAAGGAGGAAACACTCTCATAGAAGCACACTCTCAAACACCTATTTTTATGTCCTCTTCCCAGCACCTAGAGGTGTAAAGACTGAGTTGAGGAGAAAAAGTCAGAGGGACTTTTGTGGATGAGTGGGGCGGAAGTAGCGTGGCTGGAAGTTCATTGTTGAAACAGGAAAATTAGGGAGTTGAGGTGATATCTGAAGGTTGAAAGAAGGGGGTTGGATTTCTAAGGGACACAGGCGACTGGTGTAGACCTTGGAAAGATATCAATGGGGCTGAAGGATCAAACAGAGACTGTTGCACATTCTGGAATGGGTGACAAGTCAAATTTTGGGAAGGCCCTTGGTGCGAAGAGGGCACTCTGTGTGAGCTGTTTCCTTCCCTTTATGCCTTGGCTAGGACTAAAGGTGCAACGGTCGTTTGATGTCTGGATACACCTGGTGAGTTGAAGGTGGGATTAAGGTTCATGAGATCACTAAAGATTGAGGTTGATATTGATTCCCCGGAAGCATTAATTTGATCAACAGTAAAAAAACTAACTAGTTGAAGAAGGATAGTTTACTCTAGAAGGGGGATAAGAGCGGCATGTTCTCAATTAAAGCTAATTTTGCGCTTCTAGAAGGGGGAAATATGAGGATAGTACCATGAATATACAGAAGCAGTTGTGTGCCACAGGGTTTGTTTCTTTGGCAGTTTGGTGGATGAAACTCTGCAGACAAATTAAAAAAGGAAGTTTTTAAATAACTAGTAAGTGTACTTTGATGGAAATGGGAGGAAGACTGGACCCTCTTTCTTCCAATGTGTTGAAGTTATGGGTTGACAGCTCCATATCTTGCACAGTGTTCAGTAGTGTTAAAGAATGATTTTTATATTCTCATTAATTTCTAATAATGGAGGAAAATACATGTATATACTCTAGTGTTATGGTAAAAGAAAACAAAGTTAGAGTCTAACTAGAACTAAAAGAGAAGGAAAAGAATCTACAAATAGTTTAGGAGGAGACTAATCATAACATTTCCCTGTTTGGAGCATATGATTAAAAGCATACAACATCGCATATATCACTATCCAGGACCTTTAGAGACTTGATGAAGATATACGCTGATTGGTCGTGGATTGACAAACCTAATAGTCGTAAATCTGGTGCAGATATATCTGACTCAGGTGGCGAGTCTAAGCTTAGATGTGGCAAGTTTCTCTCATGACTTGGGTTAGATGAAATATGCAGGCGACTTGATTATCATATAAACTTTATGTGTTCATCCCCCGTCTTAGCTCTTGGAGAGATGTAATGTATGAGTTCGCGTATTCTTTAAGGCCATAGCTGATACGGCTTTAGCATTAGATCACAACTATTAGATCTTATTGCTTACTCTTCAGATATTAGAATTATCTCACGTGAAACGCACAATACCTTGATGTAGAGCGTCTGTCAAGAAGTGGCTGTGGTGATCTCTTAGCCTATGTCCTTGGTTTTTTGATCCAACACATGCATCTACACTTTTTCCTCTGTTTTTTGTATCAAGTGTTGTACTTTAGGTTTTCTTGATTTCAGACACTAACAACATCTGAGGATTTTAAGAGTTGTTTGTTTGCCCCCTCTGACCTGTTATCCTTAGGATCTCTTACTAATTTGTGATCTCTTACTTTTGGTTTCTATGGCTGCTAAAGGTTCAATCTTTTCTCCCATTTTGGTTGCATACATTTGTTATTACATGGAGAAAATTAATTTGCATACCCTGTTGCACTCAAGCACATCAAATCTGCATCCATTGCTTTGTTGCTAATTGTGTGTGCCTTTGTACCTTTCCATTCCTCTGGACCTTAGATTCTTGATTCTGGAGCCGCTGACCATCTTTCTGGTAATAAGGATAATTTTTCTTCTTTTGCCTTTATTTCTCCTTTACCCATGGTTACTTTAGCTAATGGATCTCAAATCATAGCTAAAGGAATCAGTTCGACATGCCCTCTTCCTTCCCTACCCCCTTACTTCTGTCTTTTATGTTCTTGATTCTTCTTTTAATTTGATTTCCGTGTTAAGTTAACTGTGATGTAATTGTTTGATTACTTTCCCGATCACTCTGTCAATTGGAGATGAGATGCAGTGAGCGATTGGCGTAGGATGTGAATCTTAGGGCCTCTTTCATCTTGGCAACTAAATATTTCTTCCTACTTGTAGCTTCCATGGATACTCTCATATTCACAATCATTTTGTAGTGATCGAACATTTAAAGCTTAAGGAAAATGGTTCCTCGTTTTCTAGTTTGTCCTCAATTAAAGTGTTAGTCATGTCGACTTAGAAACGCATGCTGCGTGTCTCATTCCTGATGTACAAGATCAGCGAGGACGAGAATCTCATTTAGAGCTTGTCCACAGCATTAATTGGGGTCCTTCTTGAAATTTGAGTCTACCTTAGGGTTTCGGTGCTTTGTTACTTTTATAGATGATTATTCTCGATGCTTGGCTATTTTTGTGAAAACTGCGTTGCTGGAGTTATTCTCTATTTTCGGAAGTTCCATGCTGAAGTCGAACTCAATTTAATACTTTAATTCGCATCCTGAAGTGATAATACCAGAATATCTTTACATCCCGAGTCTCTTCCTTTATGTCCTCACCATAGGATTCTTCACCAATCTACTCGTAGCCTCCTCATTTAGTTAGAGCCCATAGCACTCTCTCTTACTCATCATGGGTTCTCAGCGTTTTGGGGAATCTTTATCTTAACTGTTTTGTTTATTTTGATTAATCGTGCCATCCTTCGTTTTGATCCTCATTTATCGTTTTTCCTAATCAACCTCTTTTCTTCCTTCCTCCTTGTGTCTTTGGTTGTGCTTGTTTTGTTCATATTCTTACTCTTAGGCAAGACAAGCTCTCTGCCAAAGCAACTAAGTGTGTTTCTTAGGTTATTCTTGACCGGAGGGTTATGGGTGTTGTTACTGCAGGCACAAATGCGGTCCTTCATTTACCTGGCGATGTCGAAACTTCTTTTGAGGGTTCCTATGACTGCTCCCTCTGAAGAGCATCCTCATAGCCTAACTAATATTCCCCAGACTCTTCTATGACTGTGATACCATGTTGGGAGAAAGAATTTTGTAATTCATTAATTTACAAAGGAGGAAAAATACATATATATACTCTAGTGTTAGGACAAAAAGAAGACAAAGTTAGAGTCTAATTAGGAGACTAAAGAGAAGGAAAAGAATCCTAAATGGATTAGGAGACTAATCCTTAACAAATGGGTCTACCCCTACTTGGTGAAGGACTTGTTACAAGGCTGAGCTGATTTTCCTATCAAAAAGAGTGCTAGAAAGGTGTGGGGGGCGATGCCCCTTAGCCTAATCTGGGCAATTTGAAAGGAGAGAAACAAAGTGGCCTTGATGATGAGTTTCCCTAATAGTCAGTGATACTCTTTTATCAGTCTTGATTATTTCTGGGCAGAATATTGCTAATGAGTGTTCTATAGTTAGAATTCTTTGTGTATTCTCTGGGGCTTTGGCTCTGTTTTTTTTGAGGTTGTAGATATTTGTTTTACCCTTTCTTGTTGTCCCAGGTTTTGTGCCCTGTATACTCCCTGTATACATAGGGGTTTTCCAAGCTCTTACTTTTTTTGGTAATATATTGCTCAGTTTACCTAGATAATTTTTTTTATCCTTGGTAGCTTCACCGATTTGCAGAGAATATCATCATTAATTTTGCCTGAAAGTATTTTGTAAATATGTGCAGGAAATATCGTTCTGGGTGAATTACAATTTTTTCTTGTCATCATTATATAATTTTCCATTATTTTCATAGCCAACCTTGATGGATGGTACTGAAGGTCCTTCAATGTTTCCATAAACCACAGTGTGGCTGCTATCAGTGGAAGGCTTGGCCCGGCAGCAGCATAACATATTCTGAGCTTACTTCATTACAATTGCTGCTGGTAATCTCTTAATTTGGTTTCGTAGGAGTCCACTCTTAGCGTGATGTGAACAGGCATTTATTTGTAATAAGTTTTCAAGGTTTAGTGGAAAAATGTTGTCTTTCCTTTGCCGTTTCTGAAGTTTCATTAATTACTATTTCTTCATTCCGAGAAAATCTGTGGCAGCATCTCTTGGACAGGTATATAAAGGCCGACTAAAGAAAATGGGGTTGGGTGGCTGTTAAGAACACAAAGACCTTTTGTTCTTGAGACTGTGACAGTTGATTTGTTCATCATACGAAACTTGGGGTTAGTTCTCCGGAAGTTTCCTCAGGTAATGTTTTGCTAAACTGGTAGTCACTTCTCTCTTTATTAAGATTCTGCTGTTTTTAGTAGTTACTATGATGATCGTATTGGGGTCCTGGTTCTGTCGCTTACTGCTCCTTTTATTTCAGATGTCTGTTGATGGTGGTTTGGTTGATGAATGGTAGCCCGTTGCACGGGAACTGATTATGTTAATGAGGGTGAAAATGGGACACGCTTTGCTGAAATGATGAGGAAGGACCTTCCGCAGGTGCATAATTATCATTTTTGTAGTTTTATCATTCTGGGTTTCTTGGGGACGGTTGGTGTAGCTTTTTGGATGGCAAGTTTGCCTACAAAACTTGCATTTTGTGTAACTATTAGAATTAAACACTAAATTACATCAAAACTAAAAATATAGAGGGTCCAAACTCAGTAGTTCTAAAAACCTGGGCCTGGTGAGACATGTAATCAAGGGTTTTCTAGATCTGTAACTCTTCTTTCCTCCGTGTTCTCCTTTAAATGGTTGTCAGTGAATTTTCTTGTAGTATTTAACTGAGTCCTTGTTTACTGAACTTTTATTAACCACAACTGACTACAGATGTCACAACTTGGTGTCAACTGATATTTTATTAGACTAGACACATTTTCCTTGAAATGAAATGGCAAGAAGAATAATCCTCATAATTGACAAAACCTAATCAAAACAGTGGAAAAGAATTACTCCTTAATATTCATCCCTTTAGATCAACATGTTGACATCAAAACAAGTTGAATTATGTTGAGTGGAATGTCTGGGAGTTGTAGATGCTTAAAAAGATTAATAGAAGTAGATTAGATCCATCTTGTTTGGTAGATCTCTACTTGTCCTCAAAGATCCTTGTGTTTCTTTCTGTTCATTTTATCCAAATTAATGAAAGATGAGTTTTGTAAAACCTCTAAAAAAGGTCAACATCTTTAACACTTTCTGGGAGGCAGACCCCATGATTGGAGAGGGAAAGATCAGATAACAAACACTATAACCTTCTAAGTTGTTGGGCAATGTAAAAAAGAAGTGATCTATCAATTCTCCATTACCAGCACATAGAGTGCAAACATCTCACTTGAAACAAGTAGTTGATCTTAACCTTCTTTTTTTTAAGTAAATGTATTTGTTTTATGAAACGTATACATGGTCTAAATAAGGACAAAATATAGGTGTAGACAAAAACACCCTCTAATCATTTAAAACTCAGCCACTCTATAAGTTCTAGCAATGACAAAGAATTTGGCTCAACAAGTACCCTGTTTCCCACTCCAAAAACATATACATGAAGGATCATAAAAATGTATGACCTGTTAGCTCAAAATCTTCAAAGCCCCCTTCATTTTCTTTCCTTCCATAAGGACTATACTAAGCACAAAGGCGTTGCATTCCAAGCCTCTTCCTTTTATTCTCAACAAAGTACCCCAACTACTAATGAGGAGCTCCTTAAATAGAAAATGTCATTGCAGGCATAAAGATAACAAAATAAGGTGTGTTCAATATATTCTGACAGTAAGAAAGAAAAAGAATGTGGTTATTGACTCATCAACCTTGCACAAATAACATCTATTTGGAAGACTCCAACCTCTCCTTTTAAGTTGATTTAGGGTAAGAATTTTTTGTGAAACTGCCTCCTGTGTAAAGCCTTTCCATTGGCGCGAGGGGACAACAGTCTTGCAGGAATCTTGAATTACAACTTGTTGGGAATGAAAATTTTAATTGAAGATGCCTCCCTTAGCCAGTGTAAACTACAAGATCCTCCACCACTCCCCACCCACCACCCACCCTGCAGATCTCTTAATCATACGATCTTCTAATCAACCTTCCACATCACCTAACTCTTAATCATTTTATCTATTTTGAGAACAACTAGTTCTAGCAACCCTCTCTCTAACCTCTCCTGATTGGTTACCTAAAGCTTCTTTATCAATTGAGGTGAAGAGGCATCGAAAGGTAACCACTAAGATCCTCACTACACCACCTATCTTTCCAAAAGCTCACCCTCTTGCCATCCTGCTTTAAAGCCAATCTTATCATTATACCTCCTTCCACTTTAACGGTGCATTCTACAGACCACTCATAGCCTTTAGAGGATATGGAACAAAATCTCCCTCAAACCTCTCATCTTCCATACATCACCTATGATTGTAGCTGTTGCATTCTACAATCATACCTTACAAAGATTAATTTATGGTGAATCCTTAACACCACTTTTAGACTATTATCGATAACAACTTCTAACCGTAAGAACCCCTTTCCTCTTTTCTAATTCAACAACTGACCATTTAAAGAGATGAGACTTTCTTTTTAATTCCCCTTCCCCCTAAGAGAAAGTTCCTTTGAATATTCTCTATTCTAAAACTCACCTTACATAGAATCACTAATAAAGAAATGATGTATATAGGTAGGCTAGATAAAATGCTCTTTACTAAGGTTAGTCTCCCTCCTTTTGACAATTATTGTCTCTTCAACAACGTGAATCTTCTCTGAAATCTTCTCATAAATCCCATTGCATGAATTGATTGAGTAGGATCTAGAAGAAGACCCAAAAGCATAGTCAATGGAGAACCCCTTTGCTCTATTTTACCATAGTCAAGTCCTATATATTTGAAACTTCTCAAGTGGGATTAGCTCCAAGTTAATTTTTAAAGCTAGATATTGCCTCACCAACATAAGTGTTAGCTCAAAATTAAAACTATTTGTCCCTTTGAAGATTAGAGTGTCATCCAGTAAGATGAAGCTTCCTCCCCACCACCACTCCATTGAGTAAACCAGCTATTGGCTCCTCCTTCCAGCACTTTCTTCAAAATATTAGAGAGAGGCTCCATTGCCAAAATGAGAAGCTCAAGCTTCTAGAGCTAGCAATGAAACTTGTAGGTACTCAGTAATTTAAAAAGAAAAAATTGAACAGAAGTACACCACCTCATCCCCTAATCTACTTAGATCCACAAAGCCCATTTTCCATGTTTGCATAAGAATGCCTAGTTTACTTTGTCATACGTCTTTTTAGTGTCCATCATGAAGATGACTCCCTTAATTGACTTTGTAGCAGATCAAGAACCACTCCAGTAGGACTGCGACTAGATTTGGCTATATTCTATGAAAGCATGTTGGGAGTTTGACACTGCTACTCATACCATTTTTTAACCTGTTAGCTAAAACCTTGCAGTCAGCTTCTGCAAACTCCCTCATAAACTAATAGACCAAATCTCTCAAATCCTACATCACTGTTATTATGAATATGAACAATTAAGCTGGTAGTAAGACTTCTCTCAAAGCAACCTGACTAATGAAAATCAACAAAGAGGGCCATTCTTAAGGCTTGACAAAAGCCCCTATAGCATTGCCAAAAGGCCATAAAAAACCCCATTCAAATTGGCAAGTGCAGCAAGGACCTCTTTTCTATAAAGGATTTTCCATCATCCTTGTTGCTACCATGTCTATAATTGGGAAGGGCAACCCACTAATACATGGCCTCTACTCTTGTCGACCACTACCCAAGAAGATGCCTTTACCTTTGATGAGCTGAATTCCATTGAAATCTAAAGGAGAAAAGGAGTAAGTTGACTAATTAGGTTAAGAAGATATTTGGTAAAACAAACCCTCTTTTGAAGCTCCATCCTTTGGGTACTTTTATTTTAAAAGTCTTGGAATAGAAACGTGTATTTTATAATGGAGAAAGTACCTAACCTAGAACCATTGTTGGGCATGAAGTGAGTGTGGTGACAACATAATAGATAATCTCAAAATTTGTGTGACAAATGAAGAGTACTTCTTTGACCAGGCTATTTAGTTCTATTTTCCAATATAGGTCTTCAAGTGTGTTAAGAGAAAAGGAATACTCTGAATCTCATTGATTTACAAAGGAGGTAACATACATATTTATACTCTAGTGTTGGGGTAAAAAAGGAAACAAAGTTAGAGTTTAGTTAGGAGACTAAAGAGAGAAGGAAAGAACCCTAAATGGATTAGGAGATTAAACTTTAACATATCCTCAAGTGGAACATATAGATCGTATTGGGATTGGTTCACAATCCGTTTAGAATCCTTCTTTCTTTAGTCTCCTAAACCATCACGAAGTATCGTGTAATCTGGATCATATGGATTGAGTGGCAGTAGGTATAGCAAAGTAATCAAGCGAAGCCTCGTCAAGTTTTGAATATTCTCCAAGGGTATTTGTTCGAATATTCTTAAAAATCTACTTTGAGGTTAAGGAAAGAATGATCATAAATGCTCGTCCATCTTTTGGTAATGAAGTCTCGGTATTTGTAGATTTAAACAAGATAGATGCAAGTTCATCCTTAAGAATGGAACATCGTCTACCTGAGAAAATACATCCATATCATTTAAATTAGCAATGGGGATATTGCTTGATGAGAGGCATTTGAATGTGTCACTGATACAATTTCTTCTGATTCAAGGGTAGCAAGTTTATAGACTGATATTATATAGGTTTTAACATGATGATTGTGAAGAATGTGCCTATTAATATGATTTTTTCCTTTGGAGTACGTTTATCTTTGGGAATACCCGTGTCAGTTGTAGTAGATGATCCTCCTGACCATGACCAATAAACCAAAGGTCCACGAGTCCACCATGGCTTGATAATTTTAGCTCCCTTGTGAGTTTATCAGTGCAGAGGTGAGTTTGACCTTTTCCCAATCATAGAGGCGTCTTTTCAGCCATCAGATGAGAAATCGATGAAGGTCAGCAAGGTAGCGAGCAACTTCCAGGTCTGGTGTCATAGGCTTCGAAAACACAAGAAAGGAGATTCGGGTGCTAATAGCTCAAAGAAAGCAGTCCTTTGGAGAAAAAAGTGAAAGGAGGGCTTTTCTAGCGGCGGCCAGGCGCATGGAGTGGTGGATAGCTCGTCGACAGCAGTTTCTTATTGTTGGAGGAGGCGCGTGGCCAAATAGTGCCTCATGCGCTGCCACGTGTTGGCGCGTGAATTTCAGCGTCGGGTGAAGATTAGGCGCATGAAGTGTTTTTACGAAGGAGGCTTCCGTGGAGAGTAGATTGGAGAGGCCTTTGTTGGGTGTGCTGATGTGGCATGAAGGTTGTCACAAAAAGTTCTTTAGTAGCGAGGTGTTTTTGGCAGCGGCTAGCAACTAGTGAGCCAGTGACAGCCTTGTGATCGGGTGTGACACGATCGTTGGATGAGTTCTTTGGAATTGACCACTGGCCGAAATCTAACCTAGTATTCTCAAACTCACTATGTCTCTACGTGGCATGTTGAAAATAAATACTTTGAATCTCATTGATTTACAAAAGAGGTAATATGCATGTTTATACTCTAGTGTTTGGGGAAAAAAGGAAACAAAGTTAGAATCTAATTAGGAGACTAAAGAGAGAAGGAAAAGAATCCTAAATGGATTAGGAGATATTATGGTAAATGGGAAATGACATGCATAGATGGTTTTGGGAAAGCCTTGATCATCCTATACCTAATCGCCTATGGTCTTTAAGATGCTAGCAATAACCATTTGACTTGTATCACCTAAGCACTACCATTAGAGTTGAGATTTAAGGTCTTAGTTGATAAGGCTGCAACTTGGTGCGTTAGAATGCTAACTTGCAAAACCTACCTTCAACCTATGCTGAATATTAGGTGTCTCAACCCACTCTAGGTCTGCGGACAACTTGGGATCCCGTTGCTTATCTTTAGCCAATTATTTTTTCCTCTTTTTCCCTACTACAAAAATATCATAGACTAAATGTTTTCATCTCAAAATAGAATGCTTGAAACGATTGCCTCCCCGATAAATGAAACAACTGTTTCAAGTATAAACTCAAGTTACTCATCAAAAGGAAAAAAATATAAACTCAAATCTGATATAAAAATGTTTAAAAATTTCAATATGTTTAAGCTATAAAGTATGACTTTCAAGCTGCTCTTTTCTATTTTATATCTTCTGCTCCAAGAACGATTTTATAATTAAAAATATAATATTTTTCTTACTTGAATATGATCAAACTTGTTCACCCTCAACTATCACACTCTAACTTGTTCAAACCTACCTATCAACATGAGATCATGGGCAGTTAGGCAGGATTGGATCTACTAACAGACACAATATGCTTCCTTAAGAACAAGAAGTTGATTCTCTGTCTAGAAAGATGATAATGCTAGATGACATGTATTTTAGAGGCTCATAAGAGAGCATATACTCTTTCATAGACTCCTTCTATCTTTAAAGATTCAGCATCCCTTTCAAGATAGCTTATCTTCTGTTTGTGTCCAGCTTTTAGATTTTCCATTGCAGTGCTCTTGCCCAGACTGAGGACAATCTTACATAACTTGAATGTGAAGTGAGAACAACATGGCCTGTAAGGCTTGGTTCAAGTGGTATTGGTATCAGGAGAAGTTTATTGGGAGGTTTCAGGTTTAAGTCCCAATGGGGACAAAAATTTACCTATAAAATAACTAATAAATAATTAAAGAACATGGCCAAGTAAAGGCAAGAGCACATTCTGTTGCTTGTTTGGCCTACTCTTGATGGCACATACACAATTATTGTTGAAGTTCTTGTTAACTAGCAACCAAGTGAGAGCTTGAGCTTCTAAGATAATCCTAGATTTCCATAATTTCAAAATGAATTTGGCTTGTGGGAACTTTAATGTGATAAATTTATTCTAACCAATGAATACAAACAGGTCATGACACAAATTGGGTTTGGGTTGAGTACAATTGTGTTTATGTTATGATTCTATTAATATGTAGAACCTCAATTTAATAAGTGAGACTTTTTTGGATTTGGATGCTCAACTTATTTGACCTGTTTAATCAATTTAATAGGTATTTATATCCATTTATGATTTGTTAAACTCATTTGGTTAATTATATTTATTGACATGACATGTTTGTGATCAGCCTCACATACAGCTTGTTTAACTCCTTATGGACTTATTAATTTTATATATTTTAGAATTTTATTAAATTTGAGCTAATAATTCTTTGTACTATAAATGTCTTATAGTTGAAAAAGATATAATTGAACTAATTAAGTAAATTTTATATGTTTTAGAATGATAAAAATAAAAAATATTTTTATAATTGAAAAGATAAAAAATGAAATAAAATCACAAAATTAAAGTTAACTTTTTAATTTCTATCTTATGAACCTCCTATAATTAGAATATTGTAACAGATAACCCTCTTGCACTAGAATTTTATTTATCTCTTTTTCTTATTTTCACCTCAAGAATATGTGCACTTCTAATAGAATCACAGTATTTCAGGTTGTTATTCCAAAACCTACGTAATAAATATACTTCAAGAAAAGTTCTTACCCACACAATGGATGGGTGACTTTGTCTGGTACAGAAAGTGATGTTGGGGATCTGGTGAATGTTGGAGTCATATGCTACTAAAAACCAGGAGTGGCCTCATCAATTTACCTTGACTGAAAATGTTGTGTTCTACAGGAATGAAGGTTAATTCTGCTTTTCTTCATTTTGTGCAAAATGAATCTTTTTGTTGCATGAAACATGATTATAAGCATCTTTTTATAGTTTTTCTTTTCTGTAATTGATATTTAGTTAAACAGATGATATATAAGCATGCCTGAAGTGTGTGTCTGTGTTTTCTGCATGCGTGTGTCTGTTTACACTATAACTGAAGTGGAAATTTATTTACAGAAATTATAGCACAAAGTTTGATGGTCTTGGCTCTTTGGTTCCTGAGCTTATATAGCGTATTAGCACTTAATCATGTGACAGAAGGGTTTGGTTAATGAAATTTATATTTCAAGAAGAAGAAAATGAACCCTAAGCAATTATTTACTTGTGTTGATGTCAAAGATTTTAAATGGGAAAAGTGGCCTCGTTGATAATTGCCACTTTATTTTAAGACCTGTATCTAATACTTTACAAATATATTAAGCAAAATATGGAATAGGCAAGTTGGATGAAATCTTCATGGAATGATGCATCTTCCTCATGGAATGTAGTTTTGATCAATAGTAAGAACCTTGATTTTGATTAAGAAAATGGGGAAAACTTGATCAGGAAGATTCAATTTGATTTTTGTCTGGGTTTCTCAAATTGAGTTGAAATATCAGAGATATAATGGAACTACCATAATCATCATACACACACTTCCAGTATACTTGTACATGCACATCCATATGCTATTCAGAGATCATTGAAATGAAATGATAGCATAGAATTATTAGTTTCTTGGACAATCCCTCAAACTCATTAAGGAAAAAATAATTTCTGATAGGTACTGCCAAAATATGGACATTTTGCATGACAATCTAAAATGTGCATGGTTACATGTTCTTCCATATGCTTATATGCATCCCGACTATTTTTACATGTATATTGTACTTGCACCAGGCGCAGAATGCAGCAAGCAGAGTACATATACCATTTTATTTAAGATTTGTCTTTTATTGACAAAAGCTCTTGATATCACCCCAACTCTAATTTTTGTCATTTTTTATTAACAGTTGCTTGATACTGGTTTTTTCCATGCTGATCCACATCCGGGAAATTTGATCCGCACTCCAGATGGGAAGCTAGCTATACTAGACTTTGGTAACAATTTACTGAATAAGAATATATGGTGAAAGATCATCTTTTAACATGGTTAGCAGCACCATATACATTTTTTTAAAGTACTTTCTGATATGTCAAGTTATTACCATGATTAATTTCATAAAAAACTGAAGGGGTATTCTGGACAAGAGACTTTTAGGTAGAGGACATGAATTTTGAAGTCTTTAATTTGAGTTTGCCACGATAAGAGAAGATTTTTTATAGGTAAATTCTTTTTTTTTTTCTATATTTTGTCATTGGGACTTGAACCTGGACCTCTGTGACCTGATAAGAGAGGTAGCTAAAATTCACCCAGGATAATTGGAATGAGATTTGATTGGGGCTCTCAGTTTCTTTGCAAGAATTTCCTGCCCTTTATTTTTACTTGAGGAAAAATTTATGAATTGCATGAAAAATTTGAAGAATCAATCTACTCTTAATTTCCACTTATCTGGATTGAGAGAAAAGGAGTGTATTCTCATTAATTTAAAGGAAAGAAATACTATATATACTCTAGTGTTGGAGCAAAGAAAGTAAGAGTTAGAGTCTACAACAGAGGAGACTAAAGAGAATGAAAGAATCTAAATGGATTATGAGACTAATCCTTAACACACCCGTAAGTGGGACATATAGATCCAAAAGCACGTGGCATCACATATACTTTATCTGGGACCTCACAGAGACTCCCAGTAGAAGATACTCACACTAGTTGGTGCATTGGGGTGACAAAACTAGTGATCTGGCCCATCCCAGATGCAATATTTTCTCTTAATAAAGTGACAATCCAGGTCGACGTGTGGTCTCTAGAAGTGAGGTTAGATGAAATATACAGGTGGCTTGATTATATATAAACTGTCTACATTCATCCTTCCCAAATTTTTAGCTCTTGGAATGCTTCAATGCATTATGAGTTCACATGTTGCTAGAGTATAGCTCTATAGTGCACAAGCCGATTACTAGATCTAGCTACTGTCTTGTTTCTTACTTTCCAGAGATATTAAATTACTTCAGATGGACACCTGATAGCGCTGATGTGAGGCGGCGTCTATCTGGTGGGTGGCGCATGGGTTAAATCAACGCCAATGGGGTTGTGGCCTCTATTCTCATAACCACAACATCAGTATGTTCATTGACATGTGAAGAATACGCCTTTGCCAGCATTCAGTGGCGTGAGGTGATTGTATTAGTGACTAATTACGCTCATAGGAAAGGAAAGAAATGTAATTGCAAGGTAGTGGTAGGATAGTTAAGTTTCTCTGATGGAGTCGATATACCACTTTGATCTTGTGAGACTCCCCACTTGTCCTAGTACCAGATTTGACATTTGGATCCATAGGGTGCTTATGGAGCTTCTTTGAGTCAACATATCGGTGTCTACCCATTTATATTCAAGAATTATACTTTCTCTAAGAAGAATAACTAAATTTCAGGTGGGTGAGCTACCTCGATGTCTAAAATACTTGAGTTTCCTGATCATGCGAAGTGGTCGAAAGGTGTTGTTTGAGTTTACACGAGATACCATCCTAGTCACGCATGCTGCACATGTGACAATGTCATCCACACTAAACAATCTAGTAAATACATTGGCGATTGAAGTATGATGATAAAAACTGAAGATAGATACATTATTATTAGCTCCGAACATGCCTAACTCACTGAACCATTGATAAAATCCCGAGCCTAAATGAGCTCAAGGGAGTATTTCAGGACCATATAAGGAGCGCGTAGCTTGTACTAAACCCCGGACTCCCCTAAGCAACAAAACCCCGGACGATTACTCCATATATACCTCCTAAAATGAAGTCACACCACATGAAGGAAGACATTCTTGATATCAAGCTGAAAAGCGACAAAGGTGCATAGCCGTAGAGAAGCAAGCGAACAAAGACAATCTTAGCCATTGGAGAAAAGGTATCATAATAGTCAAATCATATTCTTTGTATCTGTATTAAGACGGGCATAAGCCAATTTACTTGGCCATTAGGTCTCACCTTCGTTGTATAAACCCAATGGCAATATAACCATGAGACTTGTCGGGAGGAAAGTGACAAGGGCTCTGTGTACCTGTGAAGAAAGAACAACCATTTTCTCAACCATTGCCAGTTTCTAGCCCGGATGAGAGAGAGCCTCAACTAGTGCTTGTAGGGATGAGGCGGAAGACAATGTAGGGAGGCAGGCAAAAAGAATGATAAAGATAAACGATGATAGCTTAGAAAATTATAAATAGAATGTGGGTTACAAGTAGAGCGAGTACCTTTTCAAATGGCAATAGGTAGATCATCAGGTGGTTGCGGAATCGAAGCAAGAGATGACGGTGGCATAGAAGATGAATAAGCAAGAGGCCTTGTCGGAGGGACGGGGATGATGAGTAAACTTGGGGAAGTGGTGAGTCACAACATTCATTGGGTGGAAAGGGAAATCTGGAGGTGAGTAGATAAGAGGGACTTATCAAGACATTCAAAGCATAGGGGATACTCTTTAGAGGAAGAAGAAGAACCCTCGAAAGTGACATCAAACGGGGATCGTCTGGGTTTGTGTCGATAGGATAACATCTATAACCTTTTGAGTCGAGAATAACTTTAAGAGAGCCTTTGACTTGATTTAGCTGGGTGAGGCTTGTCTTGCTGAAGTAAAGAATATGAACAAAGCATTCGACCAAAGGCGCGAGGGAGGGAAGGACAAAATAGAGTTGATTACTTGGCCTTAGAATAGAGGATACATTTGATATTAAAGAAAGCCAGGAGGATGGAATACTATTAATTAAATAAAAAGTAGCTAAGATAGCATCCCCCCAAAAATGTTGAGGAACCTTATGATGGAGTAAGAGAGTGCAAGCGGTTTCAACTAAATGATGGTTCTTGCGCTCAGCCACTCCATTTTGTTGAGGAGTGTAAGCTACAAAGAGGAATTTGGTGAAGAAGTCATGCTTGAGGACGCAAGGAGGAGGCGATGTGAAAGATGTTACCTTGGCATTATCATGATTGGATACTAAAGTGAGTTCGAAAAACTTTTGGAAAATAGAGAATAACTCAGCATGAGTTTTCATTAAAAATGGGCCCTGAGATTTCACATCCTATGCCAATCGTCTGCCTCGTACTTCAATCCTGCAATGTGACAAAGTGATTATGAAAGGTAATCAAACAAATTAAGATCATGAGTTAACTACTTTGAAATCCAAATTAAAAGGAAAGCAGGGAAAATAAAGAAGCCCAGTAAGGGAGTAGGAAGGAAGGGGCATGCTAGGCAGAGTTCCTTTAGTATAGTTTGAGATCCGTGGCCTTCTAAAGTAACCATTAGGGTAAAGGAGAAGTAGTAAGAGAAGAAAAAATATCGTATTTTTCTGGGAAGACGATTAGAGCTCTAGAATCAAGAATCTAGAAGTGGGAGGAATGTGAAAGCATTCAGAGTGTTCTGACGACAAAGCAATGGATGCAGATTTGGATGCTTGAGTGTAACAGGGGTATGCAACTAATTTCTCTGATGTAATAACAACAGATGCAACAAAAATGGGAGAGAAGATTGAACCTTTGGTAGCCATAGAAACCAAAAAGTAAGAGATCATAGCTATAAGAGATATGAAGGATGAAACAAGAAACTAGATAGGGCATTTTTCAACTCTGAAATCTGCAGATATATATAGATTTAGGTATCGGAAAAATCAAGAAAACCTAGAAAAGTACACCTGTCGGATACAAAACAAAGGAAAAGATTAGCAAGAATGCGAGTGTTGGATCGAGAAGAAAACCAGGGGATATAGGCTAGTAGATCGTTTGTAGGCAGCTCGGTAGTGAAGTCGTATTTGGAGAAGGTATCACTTGCCAGCGCGTGAGGGACAACGGCCAGTCGCATTAGGCTTGCTTGTAAAATGTGAGGAACCTTATACCGGAAGTTTTTGCAGGTGGGAGCTTAGACTCCGTGATCCTAGTGGAGTGTCCATGCATGAGTACGGGTTGCGGGAAGTGCACCCAGCGACGGGGTTGTTCAGACGGTGGCTATGGCCAGAGAGGCTTTACGACCTGGCTGTTATATGGTAGGTGGGGCCACGGTCTAAGATTAGTGGAGTTCTGGAGTGACCACGGCGAGCCTAACCCTAATATTCCCAAACTCTTTTATGGCTCTGTGACTCACCATGTTGAGAGAAAAGGAGTGTATTCTCATTAATTTACAAGGAGGAAAAATACATATATATCTCTAATGTTGGAACAAAGAAAACAGTTAAGAGTCTAACTTCTAGGAGACTAAACAGAGAAGGAAAAGAATCCTAAATGGATTATGAGACTAATCCTTAACACAAGTGTCACTTCAAATCTTCAAATTCTTTACTCAATACCACAATCCACCATCTACATCTTTCCAGAATCAGTCTTGTTACTTCAATACCTCCAAACACCACCCCAAATGCCAGTGTCATTCTGCTGCCCCTTCACCTATCCCATATATGTACTCATTGTTTTTCTTTCATCACTTCCCCCACCCTTCCTACCACTTTTTTTGGAACTTGATATACTGATCCAGAGAGTGATAACGTTCTCGTATGCAAATCCACATGAAGTGATTCAAGGGAAGGAAATTAGGGCTCAACTTGTTGTATATTGTAGTTTCATTAATCCTAATATGTGAAGTACAAGCTAGCCACACCTCTTTCTTCTGATCACTTCTTTGTAGTGGCTGCTGCCATTCAAAAATTCCTCAAGGCTTTAGCATGAATTTCCCCCTTATATAAAAAGTTATTTTGGTACTCTATTGAATTCAAATAAAAGTTTGTACAATAGAAAGAAGAATGAGAAATTATCCAAAAAAGAAAGCAAATATGGTGCAAAAAAGAGTGAAGAAATTCTTTGTAGAACTGCTTTGGTTTCTCATCCTCATGAAAATATGCTAAATCTCAAGGGGGAATAAGATCCTCAGAAAGTTCAACAAGAGAAAAGGCTCCTTTCAGCCAGCTTCCTGACTTCCTAAGTAGCAAATCCAGTCTTCCATGAGAAGTATCAATCCATACTCTTGCATCAATCCATACTCTAGCCAATTCTCCAATCCTTGATATCCTGTGGTTGTATCTCCGAGACCTCTATAATTGTTTGTTATCCAGAACAAAATTGTTGTGGAACCCCTTTGAGACCCTTAACTAGAACAGACGTTTTCCACTTTGATAGCTTAAGGTACTTGCTCTCCTCAAAAGAGTCGACTAATCCTAGACCTCTTAGTTCAAAGGAGTCCTCGGATGCTATCTACCGGACTACTCAAGGAACAGCCATTGAAATTTAATTATTAAAACTCCAAAAAGAAAAGGAAACAATTCTGCCCATATGCCTATTACTCCTAACTAGGAGGATCTATCTCTTACCCCTCAAAATGATACTCAAGAACACTCCTAAGAACTCCTTGGTTATTGGCGTATAGAGGGAAATGAGAAAATAAAAAAAATTCACTTTTAATTCAGCCGTAGGTTTCTTATAACCTCAAAGATCTATACTGACCCGGTCCTTCCCGTGTAGGTATTGCTTTTTTAGTTCTAATGAGCTCTCATGGTTGTAAAAACATGCTTACATAGTTAAGATAAAGTTCCTACATACATGATGTTGGGAACTTCTCCTGTTTGATGTGGGATATTTGCAACCAACCCCTTACGCAAATACATTATTCATTTTGTACTCAATAAGATTATGGAGCTAAACAGATAGACACTTTTTATTTGGGCCGAATAGATAAAGTCTCAAACCAAGGTCAAGGATCAACTATTATACTATTTGTAAAGACTTCCTTTGATGTAGGAAAACCAGATGGTTGGCTAAAATCAAATAGGTGGGTTAGGGTTCAGGGAGGGACTGAGGGATAAAGTTCATGGTTGTAATGTAAAATATAGAAAAAGAATATGAGGAGAAGCAGGGACAAAACCTTAGAGTCACATTAAGGTCTTTTGGAAATCTTACCTATAAGAAAATCAATAAAGTCCGGAACATTAAAGATTGCGAAGTATGTTGATTGCATTTTCACACTGTGTCTGCTTGTATGCTCAGAGTTCAGGATCAAAACAAAATTTTTTGAACCTCAGTCTTTATCCTAAGTGGCTTGTATCTGATGAAAACAAGTATTGATTCAAACTACTAGCATAATGGTTCTAGGGTTGTCCATTAGAATGGGTATTCGAGTAATTTAAAGTGAGATAATGGTGAGAGAGTGAGGTGGATGGAAATAAATTAAATTAAAGTAAAAATAATGATGAAATTGAAATTGATTTTTGGATTTTATTGATAGAAATCAAACCAAAACAAGATAAATGATAAAATCAATGTAAAAAGGTTCTTGGAGTCATAATTTATTAGAGAGTAACATCTATGGTGCACTGAGGTTAGAATCTTAAAATTGAACAAATTGGGAATAAAAACACAGAGATTGGTGTCTGACGTGATTTTAGATTTCAGGGACGAAGGAAGTCCCGGGGCTTAATTTTTTAATGGATAAATCTATTCAATTACAATCTCAATAATTTATAAAATCATCTCGGAAATTAATTTTCAAATGAATTACATACTATTCTTTCGTCCACAATTGATCTCATTTGAATCAGAATAAGCACTCAATGGATTCTTCTTACTGCTTTTATCGTGCCAGCCGCTCAAGACAATTTGAAAAGAATAAATTCTACAATGAAAAAGTAGATAAATCTATTGGATTTAATCACCTTCTAATGCATGCTTAAATCCCCATTTTGCATGTGGATCTTGTCTTTAATTACATCATTCTCGAAGTATGCACTTAGCCACTACACTTAGGGTTTGAATCCACAAAAGCAGCTTGGTTAGATGGAAAATGAAAGAAAAATTGAAATAGAGAGAGAAAAATGGTTTTTCCACTCAAACTTGGAAGTTATATTTTACAAAGATTGTTTTAAGAGAAGTCTAACTTTCTATTTATAATTCCTAGATGAATAGTCACGTGAAAAAAACCTGAGGGCTCTTAGAAAATCATGAGAATGGAAAGAAAATCCAAAATGGCATGATAGTAGGAAAATGTGCAACAATATAATATTTCCTAGGTGTTTGTGAAATCTACATGTTGCTGCAGGTAAATAGGACCCTATCCAATTTTTCAACTAGGTATTTAGATTTTGCTACCAGGTTGTGAAATTCTTGCAACCATCCATCCACACTTTGCTCCTTCTCTAAACAGTTTGGCAATGTGCTTATGAAATTTTGCATTGTGAATGCCTTGTTTTGTATCCATTCACAGCTTTTTCACTTCCTTTCCCTTCATAATATTCAATCATACTCAACATCATTGGGACTTAGTTGCTGCATCAAAAAACTCAAAAGAACCCTAGAACTTGCACAAATCTATTAGTATTTATAAGGTAGGGCTATTAACATGCTAATTGGGTATGTTAAAAAGGCATGATATTCATATTAAACCAAAATCCTATAAGCTTGAGCTTCTAGGAGAGTTGGTCGTTTAACATGGTATCAGAGCTTGGTTTGGCAAGAGGTCCTAGGTTCGAGACCTTTCTCTGCAATTTATTCCCCATTTGTGTATTTGAATGTCCAAAGTGGACTTTGTGATTTGTTTGACTCTCCACGTGTGGGTATGGGGCCGCACGTGAGGGAGGGTGTTAAAAGACATGATATTCATATTAAACTCAAATCTTACAAGGTTGGCTTTTAGGAGAGTTGGTCGTTTAACAAGGCATAAATTATTACCAAAACAGGTTGAAACCATGACAAATAACCCTGTAAACATGCCCCTTTGGAGTAGTAATCATCTGTAAGAAAATGTAATATTATTAATCATTAAATCACTTTGTCTACAATAGCCTTATTCTTCTAAGAAATCCAAAGTTTTCCCGGATTTGACCCTATTTCTCATTCTGCTATGATCTAATTAGATACTCGTAATTTGTCTTCAATAAATAATTCTTGTTTGATCAGATACCAGATTTTTTCATCCCTTGGAAATATACTGTCTTACATTCTTCAAAAAATTATATCCTAGTTGGCTGGACCAGTCCCGAATATTCTAATGTTTTTTTTTTTTCTGGGCAAGATGGTGGGTTTGATAATTTTTTATTTTTTCTGTGGCAGGCCTAGTCACAAAATTAACTGATGATCAGAAGTA
Organism: Tetrastigma voinierianum; assembly: GCA_016808115.1. Classification (NCBI taxonomy): domain Eukaryota; kingdom Viridiplantae; phylum Streptophyta; class Magnoliopsida; order Vitales; family Vitaceae; genus Tetrastigma; species Tetrastigma voinierianum. The sequence continues at coordinate 142,310 of JAEQBH010006211.1, forward strand.
TGGAATGGTTGAGGCGATAGCTCACCTTATTCATCGGGATTATGGAGCAATAGTAAAGGACTTTGTCAAACTTGATTCATTCCAGAGGGGGTCAATTTGGAGCCAATCTTGCCAGTGCTACAAAGTCTTTGGATCAAGCACTTGAAGGGGGAGGAGCAAAGAATATCAACTTTCAGGAACTGGCATCAGATTTGGCTCAAATAACATTTGATTATCCATTCAGGATACCTCCGTATTTTGCTCTTATAATTAGAGCAATAGGGGTGCTGGAAGGCATAGCTTTGGTGGGTAACCCTGATTTTGCGATTGTGGATGAAGCTTATCCTTATATAGCTCAGGTATGGATGTCCCATTGCTATTAGTGGTATATTTGGGGCAACTTTAATTTTTATTATTTGGGTGCTTGAATCATCTTGGCTAGATAACTCAACCCACTAGTAGTAAGTGAGAGCTTCTACTCAAAATATATGGAGGTTCACCAAATCAAAATAATCAACCACAAAAGGAGCTAAGGACCAAAACATTGAAAATCATTAATATTGAGGCATTATTTTAAGATTCTTGCTCGATTCATGTAACCACCAAATCAAAGCGATCCTGTAACTGATTTCCAGGGGTTGCTTTAAGTAGTTGTGATTATCTTGTTATTAGGACACATATAAAAAGGTGGATATGGTAGGTGCCTATGCCACAACTTGAAGCTAAGGAGTCTTAGAAGGCAATGAGAGGAGATCATATTCCATGGAATGCTCTCCTCTCTCAATTCCTTTCACACACACACAAGCATCACACAAAATTTGGGAGAGATGTTATAAGAATTTAAAGACAAATATGTGGATTCAGGAAATCATATTCCATGTAGTTTATGTAACACCAGGGCTGAATTGTGAAACATAATCCTGAGAAAGTTGTGTATAAAAGTGGTTTTCAGATTAACCATGAAAATTTTATACTCAATTGATATTATTATATAAGCGAGCGAAATCCAATTCAAGTTCCAAAAAAAAAAAAGAAAGAGGCATCACCTAGTTATATGTGGCATATAAATGGATCGCCCCAAGAAAACAAACAAGAAGTCCAATCCATACAGGTGATGATCACCCATGGGGTTGTTCATCCTTTGTAACAACCAACAATAACTTCTTTAGATGTTTCATCTCTTTCACACAATCCCAACTAACTCCCTGCTGCAAGGATAATTTTTGAGAGCTCAAATCTTCTCCTTTCAAGTTAGATGAGAAGAAAGTACCGCAAACTCTAGAGTGCTTCTGATTATAACTTACCTTTTTCCCATAATAAATCTCTTTGTACTGATTATATGAGTGTCTTGGTCATCATTGAGTGAAAGCCCTTGAGGTTTGGTTTGAGCAGTAGATGGTTGGGGAAGGTTTGTGAGAGGTTTCAGGTTCATGTTCTAATGGGGACAAAATTTACCTGTTAGGAAAAAAAAGAATAGCCATCATTGGTTGTGGGGGGTGGTACATGATGAGTGCCAGTAACACTACATTAAAAGTGGGACAATTCACACTTCTGGAGGCTTAACTGCCTGACTACTCACCATCAATAAAATGCCAGGACCACCCACTAGGGTGTCTCAGCCAGCACCCTGGGTGGCTGGACCCACATCCTTAGTGGTCCATAGTGAGGTCCAGCCCAAGCAAGCCCATAAGGCAGCCTTGCCTCACACACTGATTTCCTCTAAATACCTGAAACCAAACACTTTGAATTGAATAGGGTCTTCACCTTTATTTTCCTCTAGATAGTTGTTTTTCCCTCAATCCATCTTAATTTAAATATCTTGGAATTCATTTAGCAATTTCTCTAAAGCCCCTTTTTCCAGTGCTTTTGACGAAAGCACTGCAAATTAGCTGAAAGGAGTCACAGTGATGGTCTCTCTTTCCACTATTTTATGGTTCAGTCATTGCTGTGTTTTCATCAATCTTAAATTGAATTTCTTGGAATCAACTTAAATATTTTGAGAAAGCACCATAGGTTATCCACTAGCTTACAGTGATAACCTTTTTTTCTTTTTTTTACCAGTCACAGTGATGGTAACTTTTAGCCTGATATATTTAATACTCCGTAACTGAACCAAATTAGTTGTTTTATGATATGCTAGTTCAGGTTTCTTGATGTGTTTCAAATATGAGTTGTTCTGCTAACATACTGTGTCAAATTGGGTTTTTACAAGTAACTAACAATCCTAAAGAAGTATAAATCTTATGGAATGAATTATAATCCTTTGCAAAGCCCTGTAACTATACCTATCGTAGAGTGATAATTCAACCAAAACTTCTAACCTGATAGGGACAGAATAGATGGGAATTGGAGGCTCCTACTACCTTGTAATTCTAATCATTCATGCTAGTTTGAGGGAAAAAGAATTATTAAACAACAGATAATCAGAAAGATGATATCTTTACTGGCCTAAGTGTTGATTTATATCCACTATTGATGTTCTTGCATCTGAGTCATAGTTTTGTATGGTTGTAGTAGTTAAACCTAATAAATGCTTAATTAGGATGCCATTAAGTATATAATTTGTATAGTTATATTTTTCTGAACCAGTTTTGTATTAGCTATATATTATTCTAGTTGGCTATAATTTGGACACATTTTCAGGAGCTCTTCTGAGAATAAAGCATATTTATTTTTCTTTTTTCTTTCCAATGTCAGAGGCCTTGACTGATGAATCACCGCTTTAAGGAATGCATTACTTATATACAATTTATGGAAAATCTGGGGTTTTTGATGCTGAAAGATTCATTGATGTCATGCAAGCCTTTGAGAATTTCATAACAGCTGCTAAGAGTGGAGGTGGAGAAGATATGAACGGGGATATGGCTGAACTTGGAATCCTGCAAAGTCAAACTAGTTCTATCTTTTCTGGATTTCCTTTCGGTATATCTCAACCACAGGAGCCAGTTCAAACAAGGGCAGCCTTAGCATTTCTACTATCTGACAAGGGAAACTTTTTTCGAGAATTTCTTCTGGATGAGGTAGGTAATTCCAGAACATTTTAAAGTAATTGTGAAGTTTTTTTTGTTGAATGCTACACATAATTTTTGGTAGCCTCATTTCTAATGTGTACAATTGATTAAGCTTCTTGATGTTTTATGGTATTATATTAAGCACCAAAATAATAATAATAATAAATAGTAATAATAATGATGATGATGGTAATAATTCTCATGTCGGTATTAAAAGCAATAAATTTCATGTAGGTATCAAAATCAATAAATTTCATGTAGGTATTGAGAGCATGGCCATTGTTAAAATACTTTTCAGCTGCCAAACATTAAATGATGGAGAAAGAGTTAAAATTGATTATCATAGATGATATGTTTTTTGTGCATGAGGACATAAACAAATCAAACTTATGACATTGTAAAATTGCTTTTTATCTCTCTCTCTCAAAAGAACATTCTGATGATTGAAATTTGCATTGGTATTTCTTTAGTGGGACTCTGCAAACAGCCTTATATACAAATGTGTTGGGCACGGAAGATATTGAGTCCTCGTATGGGTATAGTTCCTAGAAGAAATCAATGTTCTGCCCTCTGTCCCTTTGCTGTTGTTGACAGACTTCCTTTTCTCAGTATGGTTCCTTCTTAGGAGCTGAGCATTTCTCTTGTTTCACAAAATGCAATTGATTTAACTTCTGATGAATAAAGGAAATGACAGATGGGAAACTGTTTCCTCATCCTCAATAGTTGATAGGGATCAGCTTTGCCTCAGTCTGTGACAACAAACAAGTCATGTTATGTTGTGTCTGTCTATGCTTAGTAGTTAGTTTCTCATCAGTATAGGGATATATCCATGGTTTGAACTAGATTTAAATTCTCAGTGGTGTGGTATGCACAGGGATTTGTTTTAGAATCAGATGAGGGAGGGAGGGAGCGAAGGGTAAACAAATATGCGATTAACACATTCTTTCTTGGGGCATTTAATCAGATTGTGAAGGGCATTGATGCTGTTGGAAGGGAACAGTTGGTACAGTTAATGGCAGTTGTAGGAATGAGTAATGCTGCTCCAGTATTTAGTAGAATGATTCCTGCTTTTGGACCGATCAAGCCTGCTGCACTTCTACCCACAGTAACTGAGGAAGACAAAGTCATACTGAATAACGTTCAAAAAATTGTTGAATTTCTAACTTCAGGGAGATTAAAATCAAGATCATTGAATCAGGTACTATTATATCCACAGCTCAAGTTCATTGATTTTGCCTTTTATTTTGAAATTGAGCCTACCCTCACTCTCTCTCTCTCTCTCTCTATATCTATCTCTCTTTTGATTACATACATTTTCATCATTATATATATATATATATATTATATATATATATATATATATATATATATATGTTGAAGTTGGAAGTTTGAACACAGAGCACAGTTTTTTGTATTAAATAAAGCACTGAACTGAGTGTGAGTTATGTTGTTGGTTGTTTTTGTATGTGGGCGGAACAGAGTGGTCAGATTTTGCAGGAGTTGATTCCAGTAATGCCAAGCATCTCTGCTACAATACTACCTGAAGTGCTAAGTCGATTATCTTCCCGGATTGCAGCTCGCATCATCCGGGATTCTTTTTTGTAAATAAATATTGGAAATTGTAGTAATAAATAAATGTATTAATATAATACATTACTTAATATAGCCAACCAGCCAGCAATTGTTACCCATGCAAGATCTCTGCTCCCCAAACCCTCATCTCTTATTGGTTTGTCACACGCACGGCTAGTATATCGATCTCTGTCCTCAATATCATGTTATTATTTTTTCAAATAGAAATATCAAATGTCAAATTTGGCCTCCTGTCAAGAAATACTATTATTAGTATACGGTAAATATATATAGAAGTGAAGAAGCAGGTTGAAAGACATCAAATGCCTTTTTTTTTTTTTTTAAATTTTAATTTTTAAATTCCAGTTTTCTGTCAATGCTTATTATATATATTTCCTGATCAGGTTCCCTTACGGGACGGTGGAACTCTTTGACAACTTAGATAGAAATCTAACTCCACAGTAAATTGGTGAGGGGGTTCTATGTCTTCCTACATGAATTGCACAAAGGATTCCATGTTTCATAGGTGAAATGGGGGTAGCAATAGCAATCTCTCAGACAGAGGGAACCTGATCCTGATTTGGGCTTTAGAGGAGACAAATCTCTCAGCCCTTCATTTTCTTTTACTAGGCCAATAAATCTAAATTAGACCTGCAATAAATTTCATCTTTGTCCGGTAGATGAAATACTCTGATTATGTTTTTGTGATGCGGAACTTTTTTTTTTTTTTATTTATCACAAGAGGCCCCTCACGTTCATCGTCATAGCTCACTTTAACCCTCCCATCATAGGCAAACGAAAATAAAAGTGGCTGTTAAAAAAGCAAGACAAGACAGGCATACCACGCGACTAAACTTATAACCTAAAATTATTTTGGGTTCCACTTTATTCCCCAAATCTTATAAGTTTAGTCATGTGGTGTGCCTATTTGGCTCTTTTAACAGCCACTCTAACTTCCGTTTACCTATCTGGCATTTTCAGGAGGGGTTTAAGTTACCTATGACGATAAATATGAGGGGCCTCTTGGGACAAAAAAAAAAATCAGATGTAAATGGGATATTCACGAAACATTAGCATGTTGTATATATATATATATATATATATATATATATATATATATATATATATATATATATATATATATATATGAGAGAGCCAAATTATTAAAAGAAAATACATAAAAAGCCGCTTGTGTACAAAATCCAAGAATATTCTAGTTTATAAGTTGATTGGGGGAGAAGTTTTGAGAGACAGTGGGAGATTCTTTAATGGTCACCTGAAGCAGAGGCATATGAGATGATGTTCCTCTTTAATGGTGGAATATATTGTGCCCCATGCAATGCAGCGGCTCTTAACACATTTAGAGGTCCAAAATCAACTGAGTATGCCTTTTGAAAGCCGTCCAGGAAGCCATTATCACCATATTTTCCTGTTTTCTCATTGCTTCAAATCTTTTTAACAGATGCACCTGAGTATTTAAATCACTTAGCATTGGATCAAAAACCACTTAAGAAGAGCCTATTCAAAAGTATAGCTTTCTAACCTAACCCCCTCTCATTTCATTTAAGATCACAAAAAATGCAATTTCAGATTATCATTACTGACACAGGCAAAAACTTCTTTTACCATTATTTTTCTGTATGTTCTTTTTAGCTGCTGCCATGTTTGACCTAACCTAAGGTCAATTTAGCAGCATTTCACTTTCACAAATCAGGAAGCATTATGAAGAAAAAGTCTACATCCACAGAATATTATTATCCATTATGAATATGCAAAAAGTATCTCAAAGTTTTTCAACAAAAGAGAGCTTAGTGATCGCCTCTTTAGACTGACTCTAAGAAAGGTTTCCTTAAAGCTGATATTAACTATTCTTCTAAGAAGAACCAACTTCAAGACTACTAGATTACATGCATTATACAAAAGAGATCTTATCAAATTAGGATGATAAGCTTAATTCCAGTGGCTTGGCTTCAAATCTCCAGGTGGCTTTGATGCTTGAATGTATATAGTATCTAGTTGGCCTTCAATGTACGCAGGTCTTACTTTAGGGGGGGAATCAGAAATCAATATTGCTTTAGGATCTAGTGAACCTTGAAATCTTAGTGACGAGTCTAGGAGCTTAAAGATGTCTTTTTCAACGGAGGAGGTTTTTGTTACCTTGTATAATTTGATCCAGCGACAAAACTTTGAGGCCACATGGTTTTCACTATGGCTTTCTACAAAACATGTTGAAAAATTTTCAAGACAAAAATGATGAATTTTTAGGGAAGTTCTATGATCATGGCACCTTTTTAGAGAAGCTTAAAAACAAACTTTCTCGGTTTTAATCCCTAAAAAAGGTGGAGTAGAGGATTCCAAAGATTTTAGACCCATTAGCTTGGCTAGAGAAAGTCTCGACTAATTATAGATTAGAAGAAGTGATGGAAAAGATGGTTTCAAATTAATAACATGATTTTGAGATGTGTGGACAAATTTTCGATGTTGTGCTTATTGCTAATGAAGCAATTCCACTCAAGACTAAAAAGCACTAACAATGGGATCATTCACAAGATAGATATAGAGGTGTATAACCATGTCGATTAGGATTTTTTGATTTTTTGATCAAAATAGGCGCCTTTGGTGAAAATTGCATTAGATATTGATAGAGTAAAGCATAAACACAAGATTTCTAGTTAGTGGATTACCATTTATTTATTTATTTTTTCAAATCTTTAAGGGTTAACGTGTAAAGAATCATCTACCCTTCTTCCTATTGGTTCATATTAGCGATAAAGGGTCTCAATCAATTTGAGTATGTTAGGGAATGAGACTTCTATTTAGGTTGCAAGGTGAGTGAAACGGGGTGGAGGTTTGCTAATGACACCCTAACTTTTTGTGACGACAATCAAGAACATTTAAGTTTGAGCCTTATGTGAATTGATGCAATATCTCATTTGAAGACAAATTTGTGGGGGAAAAAGTGAGCTAATTCCATTCAAAAAAAGTTAAGGAAGTTGAAGGGTGGGCTAAATTATAAGGTGAGAAAGGCTTCTTACCTATTTGGGCCACCCTTCGGGAACTCCTCAAGTTGACAAGGGCATGAGTTCAACAAGTGAGCTAATTTCAATTGGAGAAGTTAACGATGTTGAAGGGTGGGCTAGATTATAAGGTGAGAAAAAGTCTTTCTACCTACTTTGGGGCACCCTTTGCGAACTCCTCATAAGTTGACAAGGGCAAGGGATGGAAGAAGAGATATTTTGGAAAAGAGGAAATACATCTCAATAGGAGGAAGGATCACATTGAATTAAAAGCATGTTGTCAAGCCTTCTAATTCACATATTGTCTTTATTTGTCATTCCAACAAGTGAAAGATCAAGACTGGAACAAATCCAAAAAGACTTCCTTTGGGGCAGCGATGCTCTTGGAAAGAAGTCTCATTTGGAAAAATTGGTTTGTTGCCTATTCAAACAAAAAGCATAGAACCTTGCAATTAGAAATCTATACGGTTTAAATAAGGCTTTGAATGGTAAGTGGAGTTGAAGATTGGAATTTAAAGGACAACCTTGTGGAAACAAGCTATAGTAGGAAATGGGGAAGTTGTTTGAGGACTGTGTGGGATGGTTATAAGGTGGGGTGTAGAGGACTATTAGAAACGAGTGGTAGGTCTTATTTACTTGTTAGGAACAATAGGAGGGTAAATTTTGGGAAGATGGATGGTGTTGTTATATGACTTTGGTCCTTACTTTTCAAGACAACTCAATAATGATTAGGAAGCTAAGGGAGCGGAGGCCAAGGTTTTTGCATACAATCTTAACTAGAAGCAATGACAAGGATAGTATGAGTTGGAAGGAAACCAAGAGTGGCATCATCTTGGTCAAATCCCTTTATACTTCCTTAGCCAAGGGTGGGAGAGCACCTTTTCAAGACCTTTTCCCGTAAACATAGTTTAGAAGACTTCCATTATATAAGAAGCCTCTAAAGGAAAGGTTCTAACAATTAATAAGGTCCCAAGAAGGAGATAATTCATGCTGAATGGATTCTACTTGTGTAAATGTGATGAAGAATCAGTTGGTCACTTCCTGTCATTGTGCCAAAAAAGAATGTTATAATAGCAAAAGAATCTTGTAACAAACTCGTTTACCTTTTTACTTGGTTTCACTCTTTGGTTGGAGGGAATATTCCAAATTGACATGGTTTATTTGTGGGGAAGAAAGGAAGAAAGCTTAGGGGGGTGCTCCTTTATGCCTATTTTGAGACTCTATGAAAGGAAAGGAAAAGGAGGTTATTTCAAGATGATAAGCAATCAAATTAAGAATTAAATGTTCTTTTATGGCTACTTTTTTTTATTGAGCTAAAGTATATGTAGATCATCACTAAATGTCCATGATAGGCCTTGTTGATTAATGGAGCTTCTACTTAGGAAGGGGAGGAGGTTTTCTTGTTCTACCTCCTTGATTAGCCTTTTGGCACATAAGGAATATATCGTGTGTACCCTAGTGTTCCTTTTCTAAGGCATAGTGAATGTATATATATATATACACACTTTACATATATATTTACTTTACATATATATCTACTTTACATATATAATTGTAATCTATTAGGAAGGTTAGATTGACTTTTGTATATATATATATTCACAATGGATCAATGAAATGCACAAGGAATTCTTTCCTCCAATTCTTCCTTCTTGTTCTTTACATGGTATCAGAGCCTAGGGCTTGGATTGAGAAGAGTTTCTTGGAATACACAGTAGAAGGTGTAGAAGGCATGAGGGATGTTTTTGAAACACCCAGTTCGAGGGTGCGTGAATTGACATCGCCGATAGTGGAAGAAGTGTTGGCCTCTGACGAGTTAGGCCACCATTTTTGGTGGCTGGAATCCTAATGCATGACGCTCACGCGCCCATCTGGAAGTTCTTCTCTATGGCACACGCGCAGCACATGGAAAGCGCATGAGGGCGCGTGGAGAACCCGATCCTCTTCCAACAACCACTATGTGGTGTGTCTTTATCTTAGGGATCAATTGGTGTGGTTTCTAGTGTTAGACTCCAACTATTTTGAGGATTTTTGAGACTTTTTGTTGGTGTTAGACTCCAACTCCAACTCCAACAACAAATTACCCAACCTTATTAATCATTGTGAGTTTGTTAAAGAGTTAATGAAATATTTGGAATTTGTGTATTTTGGCAAAAGGAATATCTCTCTCATATTTGATGTGTGTAGAGCCTTTTATCACATTGAGAAACAAGATCGGTCCCTTACATAACTCTTCATGGATTATAAAAAGACATATGAGGAACTGAATACACTACTACCATTTAGTCCCAATGTTAAGGTTCAACAAGCTTAACTAGAAAATATGGTAGTCATGGGTTTCCTTACTGCACTCCCTTCGGAGTATGATTCTATTAAGACATAGATTCTATCCAGCCTTGAGATCTCATTCTTCTAAGAAACATTCAGCATAATACTCCTCACAGAGACCTCCTCATATACCCCTCCTTCTACCCAAATGAGAAGTGCCCTTGTTGGTCGGAACAATGGTGAGTTAGAAAAACAACTATACAAAATAGCGGCTTGTGCAATAATCGTAACACTCCCAAATATACCCTGCCAGCTTTCTGGACAATGCTAGAAAAGATAATAAAAGTAAAAGTATAGTTATCCGGAATAAAAATAAAATAAGCAAGAATTTGGAATTAATACAACAATTAAGGGTAAATTAATAAATTACCAATTCATGACCAAGGGTCATAATTTAATAAGTGTATATGCCAAAGTAGGATTTGATAGTCTGAATAGAGAATAAACCTAGGTGGAGGACCGTTAATGTAAAAGAAAGATATCATAATAAAATAAGGAAGAAAATTGTAGATGAGACAAGTGTGGCTTGAAGGAAAGAGGAGGAAGCTCTCCCGAAAGTGAAATAAATAGGGGATAAGATCAAATAAGGATAAGACCAAAAAGAAATATCTCATTTTGGTCTTAGGGGAAAGGGAGAGTAAAAACGGATAAGAGAGAAGAAAAGAGAAAGGAAGAAGAAGAAGAAGAAGAAGAAGAGAAAAGAAAAGAAGAAAGAAGGAAAAGAAAAGAGAAGATCACAGGTATGGAACTATGATTTGGTATAGAAAAGTACGGATACATGTCTTGGGTTGTATGAAAACTATGGGTTTGTATAGTTCTGGGTAATAAAAGTATAGATACATGGTTTGAAACCCTCTATCTCATGTATACTTAAGCTTGAAACTCCAACCTCATTTCCGGTTAGGGCTGAAGGAGAAGAGTTCTAAGGCTCCAGATGCTTTGGGAAGGGTCTAGTTGCAAATTAAAACCAAGAAAATTCCCTATTTCATATGCATTCGACCTTAGAACGGGCTTTGGACCAGAAATAAAAGGAATTTGGAAGTACTTAGTAAATTGTAGCCACATCAATGAACTTGATGTTAGGCTTTTGAATTTCTTGGGATCCTCAGAGTACTGCTATGGTCTTCTACTCTGAACAGTTAAATGGGTGAGACGTCACCATAGAGGTCAGCCCAAATAGAGGTCGCCAGACCATGCAACAGAGGTCGTCCCAATAGTCAAGAGACCTCATGCAGCCAGAGGTCACAGACCATGTGAAGAGGAGGCTGCCAGACAGTACAGAGGTCAAGGCACCTCATGCAATAGGAGGTCAAGCACCTCATCCTATAGAGGTCAAGAGAGTTTCGTCCTCGAAGAGCTTCCGCCTGTCCCGTAGAGCCTACCATCCGGCCGTATCACCGTCAGATTTGACTACATATGACCCCCCAACTCGAAGGTCATATAACTCTTCTGTCCGAACTCCGATTTGGGTGTTCTTGGATCTCTATGGAAAGCCCATTGGGTCAAGAATACATTCATATGCCTGAGGAGATATTAGATGTCAGACCAAGGTGTTAAATTGAGCTCCGCCCAGGTCAGATCAGTTTGCCATTTCAGTCGCTGTCTCGGCTGACTAATGCATGACCTCAAACCGTAGCGCATCTCCTTCGTTCGAACTCGTTTTGGGTGTTTCGACTTTCTATGGAAACCCCATCGAAGTCAAGAATCCATCCATATTCCCGGCGAGTGATAGATGTCAATCATGATAACGAGCTTGTCCAGGTCAGTCACCGCCGCCCAGTCGCCTGTCTGCTGACTATGTATGACTCCAACCGAAGGTCATATCTCCTCGTCCGAACTCTCGATCTGTGTTCTTGACCCCGCTAAAGCCCACAGTCAAGAATATACTGATATGCCTGAGGAGGATATTAGGCATCAGACCAGAGGTGATAGATCCAGCTCGTCCAGTCGTGTTAGCTCGGTCCGGGCCTGTGGATTTGATTACTTTTGACCTCCAATTTCTGGAAGGTCATAACTCCTTCGTCCGAATCCGATTCGGTGTTCTTCGACTATGGAGCCCATTGAGTCGAGACGACATACATAGGATGATAAAAGTGGAACTCATATTAGGTCCAGAAATAAGGAAAACAAGAAGTGATATGATAATCATAGTATATCATGCATAATATAAGATATATATGAACAAGAAATATTAAATATAGTGAAGTTTTGATATGAAAAGGAATACATAGAAGAAAAGAATAAATGATAAGTCACAGAGAACACGAATTGTAATAGGACTGCTTAAGACCCGATATCAATGACAAGACATATATGATCTGCTTCAAGACCTCTCGCTTAGCGTCTATCACGTACGGGCATGCACGTACATACGATCGCCGCTTACATATACATGACCGCGCTTCGCACTCCCGCTAGTGTTTCGAAGATTTATATTATGTGGGCAGCACGTCTGCTCAGACTGCATCAGACTCCTTCTCGCAGCATAAGAATTGCGTCTCGTTTCATTCTTTATCCGTCCAAGCAAGCGAATGTTTATACGTGTGTATCCGAACAAGAAATGATAAAAGATAAATAGTCGAAGGCACTCTAAGGGTATTAAAGAAGAAGTCTATGTTCTGCACTCCTATGGGAGATGTAATACCGATAAAGTACAAGTAAAAAGTACAAGTATAGAAATGTATAAGTATATTTCATAAGATATGATAGACTAATAAAGTACATGAAGATATAAGTTAATAAGATATAAGATGTTACTAGGAATGAGTACATGTACACGAATGATAAGCATATACGAATAAGAATTGCAAATGTACATTTATAAAAGTACGTGAATATATGTATTATAGAGAAATATGATAACCGTAATATGAAGCAGATAAGGAGAACACATATTTAAAGTAATGATAGTATATATTGCATAGCGTCGTGATAACAATAGTTATTCGTACTTATGTGAAATATGCGAAAATATAATAAAGCGGATTGCACATTATCGACCCAGTAGAGGGGATAGATTGGCATGTCGGTATTAGGAAAAATAAAGTCTGCGGCATACGAGTTGCATTTATGATATCGAGGCCCAGTTTGGTGATGAGCGTAGATCCGTTTGGATCGGTGGCCCGAGGGTCACCAGCGTACTTGCCGGCCTTTATAAGATGATCATTGTCTGTGCAATGATAACGGCGCCTCAGGGCCACTAATAAGACCCTTTATCTCGAGCAGTGATCACCGGTAACGCCAGGCCACTGATAAGACCAGCGTTTTGTATAGTGATCTGGCGCCTTAGACCTTTATAAGTTCAGTTATCCACTTCTTTGGTATTCACAGGTATGAAACATAAAATAAATAGTTGAATATGACATGTGGAAAGATATATGATATGATATAGAGAAGCATGTATTCTTTATGTGATGATAAGTTCTATGTAACGTGAGATTATACGATCGGCGTGATATATGAAAAAGTATAAGAATGTAAAATGATACGAAAAGTTAAGATGATAATACGATGCGTGGAAACTTGTATCACGATGTGTGAGTACATGATCACGATTATATGGAAGCGATTACCTTAGAAATAGAACATAACAAATGGTGGTATATAGTATATATATATGAAAGTAATATATGTATAAAATTATGACATACCTGAGAATAGGATATGTAATATGAACCATTAGAGAGAGATAATAGATCAAATGAAATAAGATATAGAATAAGAGAATATATAATATGAATATATGATAGACATATCTAAATGAATAGAGGAACATGCTATGAATACATGATAGAAATGCATAAGTGCTAAGGGCAGAAAAAAAAATCGGAGAATTTATTTGGAATTTTCGGCGATTTTAGGTTTTCGGTGAGAGTGGAAAAAAATCCATGGAAAAATCGATTGAAAAGATTTCGGCAAAAATGCCGATTTTTGGCAGAAAATCGGAAAAAATTCCGATATTTTCGAAAAAATCGATTTTCCCAGAGATTTTGGATAAATTATATTTTTTAGGTCACTAAGGAAAGGGGTAAAAACTGGGGCACTAAGGAAAATTAAAAGCTGGGGCCAAACAAAGCTGTAGAATTAAAAAAAGTGTATTTTGGGAAAAATGAATTCATATTTGGTGCGTGACAGCAATTGACCGATTTACTTGCGACACGGTGGAGTGCATATCTCTCTCTACTCTCTTTCTCCACATTTATCATCTCTCCATTTCAATTTCTCTCAGCTCCTCTCTCACTCAAAAATATGATATTTTCTTTGAAATTTCTTATTAAAAATATGAAAAAATTAGTTTTGAAGGATCCCACAAAAATACACAGGTAACATGTGTGATTGATTATGTGTTATATATGGTGTAAACTTTTATATTCTCTTATTATTTATTTGTTTATAATCCCTTTATAATATTTTTATTTTAGTTTTATTTTACATTATAGCTTTTATAATATTTTATCAAATATTAATTTGAAAAGAAAAAGAAATAAAATAATATCATTTAAAAATTTAAAATTATAATATATAATATTTTGAATCTCCTCATTATCTACATAATATTTATAATAATAACAAAAACAAATAAATAATATCTCTTTAACATAATAATATCTAAATAATATATTAAATATAACATATTTAATTTAATAATTAATAATCCATTTGATTTTAATCTACCTTAATTAAGATATGAATCATTTCTCATAATCTATATAATTAAAATATAGAAAATTTTAATAACCGATGTTTTAATATGAAATATCCTGCCAATATTTTATCGATATTTAGATATTTAGATATTTACGTAAAAATCCGTTAGATATGTCCGTGTTCACCGGAATATTTTGATCCTTGCTAAGAACGATAGAGATAAGTAAAAGATGACAAAGCTTACATGAATACGATAGAAGTATTAGATAGGAGATATGTCAAGACGAGAAAAGCATGTAACATCTGACTAGGAATGTAAAGATGATAGGAGTCGTAAAGTTATATAGTATGTAGATAAATGAATGCATATGTATAAGCTTGTGGCGGTCACCATTGGTGGTTGTCCATGCTTATGTTCCCACTAAGCGTAAAAAGCAGCGCGGTGTTCAATCGGGTGTAGGTACAAAGCGAGAAGACAGGGATAGAGGATGGGACATCCACATCGTGAGGAAGCGGGCGGCTCGGAGATAGGTGCTCCGCCTTAACACTTCCAGCGATCGATGTTTTGAATTAAAAAAAATGTACATGTATAAGTAAATGGGACTCGGTATATGTATATAGATGTTGGGGACACACGCTCAGGTGGTAGTTCTTTTATATATGAAAATGATTTTGTTACTCGAGAAATTGTTTGTATAATACAATTTAAGTTCGGCTCGAGAAAAAACAGGTCTGGGTCCCGAGTATATAGTCTCGCATCGGTTTCGGTTCGGATCCGCCATTCAGGTCGGATCGGGAATGGGGGGCGTGGCTTGATGGCTTCTAGAGGGACGAGAGCTGCGGAGGAGTTGTTTTGTTGTGCTAGCAATAGGCTTAGATATGAAGTCTGGTATAAGAAGCTGATGCAATCGGAATTAGAGATTTTCGTCCTCTCATGTAGCTTCCACTAACGAGGCATTAGATTAGTCGATTCGGTTCCACAGCCAGGAAGGGTGGCTAGGTTCACTTGCATCGAGAATCATTGAAGTCTCCGTTCTCTAATTAGTCTTGTGCGGTCAGTAACTTGAATAAATGTCTTGTCTCTTTGTCGTCCTCCGAATGGGTCATTGATTTTAGAGCCACATCACATGACAGTTAATTCTAGCCTATTCTCTACCTTTCAGTCACAACCTTCAACTTCAACTGTTACTTTGGCAGATGGGTAAAAATCATGTGTTTTTGGGTTAGACACAATTTTTCCCACTCCATTTCTCTCTTTATCATTCATCTTGAGTTTACCTAATTTCTCTTTTAATTTGATGTACGCTTGAGCAAATTAACTTGAGCACTTAAATGTTATATCTCATTCTTCAGTGATTTTGCCTCTTTCAGGATCTTATGACAAAGCAAATTATTGGTAGAGGATGTGAGTCTGCGGGTCTCCACATTCTTGATCATGCAGTACCGAGACTTGTCACTTGTTTTGAAGTTACTACACCATTTGAGACGCATTGTCGATTGAGTCATCCCTCTCTTCCCTTGTTGAAAATTGTGTCCACAGTTTTCAAGTCCGTCGTCATTAGATTGTGAGTCTTGTTAATTTATGAAGCATCATTGTCTTCATTCTAGTACTAGAGTCAATAAACGAGCTAGTACTCCATTTGAATTAGTCCATTCAGATGTGTGGGGGTCCATGTCCAGTTGTGTCCTCAACTGGGTTTCGATACTTTGTCACTTTTGTTGATGATTATTCTGAACCTTGGTTATATCTAATGGCACATTGAGTTATTTTCTCGTTTATATTACCTTTTATGTTGAGATGCACAAATAATTTCATGATTTTGTTCAAAGTTTGATGATAATGCTAAAGAATATGTTTGAAACGATTTAGTCATTCATTCTTCAAAATATCTCCATACTGCATTTCAATGATGGGAATATTCTGATATGTTCTCTTACCAAAATAGATCGCATTCCACTGGTGTCTTGCTTCGGCTGCCTAGATTTTTTATTAACGGATACCTTCCCGATCTTGAATTAGGACACTCTATCACATCCTTTTCTTTTATTGCATCCCATAGACTCTTCGTTGTATAGAAGGTTTAAGCCACTTGCTCCACTGGTTAGTGTAGTGTTATGATAGAGGAGATGGATGCTTTGACTAACAAAGGTACTTAGGACTTGGTTCGTTTATTTGCTGGAAGAAGTCCATTGGTTGACGTTGGGTGTTTACAGTGAACGTTAATCTCGATGGATCAATTGCTTCCGATTAACGCGCTTGTTGCTAAAGATGCTATAGACTTATGGGGTGGATTATTCGATACCTTATACGGTTGTGAGGTGGCTTCCATTTGCATTTACATTTATATCTTTGTGACAACTCATGGCTAGGACCTCCACCAACTTGATATTAAAAATGTTATTCTTCATGGGGATCTTACAAAAGAAGTTTATATGGAGTAACCTCCCAGGTTTGTTGCTTAGGGGGAAATTGGTAGAGTTGGTTGTCTCCATAAATCATTATATGGCTTAAAACAGAGTCCATGCGCATGGTTTGAAAAATTTAGTGAAGTGATTGGGAAATTTGGCACAGAAGAGCCGTCGATAACCTTTCATCATTTATGAAATTCTCAAAAGCGGTATCATCTTGTTAGTTGTGTATGTTATTGATATTGTCATTTATTGGAAATTGATGCAGCGGTGTATCTTTACCGAGTCCTTTCTTCATGGCCCGATTACCACTGAGATTTAGGGATGCTAAAATACTTTTTAGGTGTTGAAGTTATGAGAAGCAAACATGGAATCTTCTTATCCCAAAGGAAATATGTGCTGAACCTATTGTATGAAATAGAAAAATTGGCAGTAAAGCCATGTCATTCCACCTTCTTCGCTTTACATCTTACTAGAGAAAGCGAGTCATTTGAAGACCAAGGAAAATAAAGAAATTTGGTTGGGAAGGTGAACTGCACTTCTGATGCTCACGCCTTTATATTGCATACTTTGTTGATGTTGTAAGCCGATTCATAATATTCTCTAATGGTGTCATTGGGCAGAATTTATTAGAATAGATTCTATGTTACTTAAAAGGAGCCTCGAGACATGGTATTTTATACATTAATAATCATAGGCGTAATAGACATGAGTGCTTCACGAACTTAAGACACCAGTCCTAGCAAAAATCTAGTGTGACAAGTAGGCTGCCATTCATATTACTTCTAATCTGGCATTCCATGAACGAATTAAGCATATTGAGATAGATTGTCATTTCATTCATGAGAAAATACAACTCTGCCAGTTCTACGGGATATGTGGCGGAGAACCGGTGGAGTGATATCTTCACAAAGGCTTTAAATGGGGACAGTTAGTTATCTTTATGTCAGTTGGACATGATTAATATCTATGCTCTAACCAGGGAGATGTGTAGCATTAGTCTATTTTATAGGGTTATGGTAATTAGAAATTTGTCTTATAGAGTTTTTAATCTACTAGGAAGATTAGAATTATTTATAAATGTATATATATATATATATATATATATATATATATATATATATATATATATGTCTCTCCCTCAGTGATCTCAGAACCATGAGGTGTCATAGGGGCCCACAATATGCACATGGAAGGTGCCTTTAAGTTCAATACCACACCCAGACTAATCCCTATACGAGCCAGGAGGGACCTTAAGGGCGGTAAGCTCACCCATGAGAAACAATATGTCTCTAAATTTGAACTTGAGACCACTGGTTAAGTTAGGAGAGACCCTAACCATCTCACTTATATATATATATATATATATATATATATATATATATATATATATATATATATATATATATATATATATATATATATATATATATATATATATATAGGCAAGGCCTGTGAATATATGGGTTACCAGGTTTGATCCACTTTGAAAACACCTACTTTTCCTTATCTGGAGCGCCAATTGCATCAAACATCTACTAGTTCTTGATAAAGGCCAGTAACTAAAATGTGCATGCATCATATCATGATAAGCTTAATAAGATATAGTAGAGAGAGAGAGAGTTTGCTAATATCATATTTGCTACTAAAAGGAATGTGTTGGAAGGTATAGCTACCATGATATACTGATGGGTTTGAGATGGCATTGGTACTGATTCTTCCATATGCATATATACTGCATCAGGTAAATTTCACTGTGCCAAAGTTTCCTGGTATTTAATCTTTATTTTATCAAGAATAAAATAGTCTTTTCTCAAGGTTCAATCAACGGGAGACGACGAGCAACAATCAACGACTTATGTGTAGCGATTGCCGACGACGGTAGTGTTGACAGAAGTGGCAAAAACTTCGGTAGTGCCTATGGTGGTTGTGGGAAGAGAAGAGAAGAAGAAAAAGGGTTTTTTTTTTTTTCCAAACTAAAAGGGGTTGTTTTGGAAAGTGAAAACATAATCTTTCTAGGAAAGAAAAAGAAAGAAGGTGACCCTGGGTTGCTTGGAGAAGAAGACAAATGGTTATTATTTTGTGGTATAATATTTTTTGGTGAAGGAAGAATGAAGGTTGGAGGTTTGAACTTGAAGATGGTGGGAATTTTTCTTAGGGGATCAACGGTTGCCTTCTCATTCAATCTGACTTGACTCATTCTTGCTCTTGGAACTCAAAACCATGGGCCGAGAGCTTAACTTTGGGTCTCATGATGGAGATAGGCCCAAGAAAATAGTTTTTGGGGCTTTAATACATACAATATGGCCCTCGGGCCATAATTCATGTAGGGGCAATTGTTTGCACCCAAATTAAAATTTGGCCTGACCTAGTATTGGGTTAGGCCTAGCCCAATTCCATGAATAAAAGTTTAGATAAAAGGGGCCTAAATCCATTTGAGTAAGCCCATAAGAAAACTCTAGGGGTATTTCTAAATTTTTTTAATTTTTTGGAATTCAAATGAAGCTTTTTCTCAAATATCAGAAGTGACAAAGAGTTGGGTTGGAGACGTGGAATTTCCTTGAGGAACAAGCCTCCTAATGGACACGTGGATAAACACTCGAGGAATAAACTTCCCGAATGGAAGACGTGGGCTATGGCTTAAAGAAGTGGGGAGAGTGAAGAAAATTGAGACTTGGGTAGCCAGTTGTTAGGTTGCATGCGTGTTGTATAAATTAGGTAAAAAAGCAACCTAAACCAACAAGTGCATAGGCCACAAGTAATATAGGGCTTTCAAATTAAAAAACCTAAGATATCGAACCCATAGGGAAGATTTATTTGAGTAGGGGATTGAGTACCCCTACTACTTAATATTTTCACTATTTGAGCGGATGAATGATTTGAATTGTTGATTATCTAAAATAAAACTAAATTAAAGCAAAACTACTAAAGTCTTATGAGAACTTGAACAAGTGACTAAGATATTGAAAAAAAGACTTGTAGAGAATTGAGGGTTGGTTATCGTCGATGATGTTTGACAATTCATCAAAATATGGCGCGAGTTGATTGATTTATACTTGACTTGATCCTAGAAATTGGTACAAGGATCCCACTTTTGTGTTCCTCCTTGTATTTTCTTGTACTATCCACCTATTCGCAGTTACGTCCTTCTAGGTTGATAGTACGATACTTTTCAACAACATTTTTCCTAGGGAGCTCTATTGGTCACTGTTATGTTCTTGCAATAGAGCTACTTGGACTAAGTTTTGATTAGTCACAATTACGAACATGTAATCCGCACTTAATGGGTTTGATGTCCCCTCCTAGTGAAATCCACCTAGTACTAGACTTTTCTAATTCTCTAGGTTTCTTTAACTAGGTTAATTAGTATTCTAATTAATTAACTCACACCTTAAGAGAGTCGAGTGTGACGCCCCAAATCCCGGGGGTCCGTTGACTACCCGTCAACCTGCGGAAATCTATATGTCTCGTATTACAAGACACACACATGAGTAAAATAGCCACATAGGTTTATACATCCTCACTCATAAAACAAATATCTCAACTATATTCTCCATAGTTTTCATGTTTGTTCTACAAAAAGATTTATACATATTTACAAAATATTTACTTAAGCCACATTCGACTTTCCTTCTCAAAGCTACCTCTATGGTGCTAGTCTCCTGGATAGTCCACATTACGAAAGGGGGTCCACAGCAGGGGTGAAACGAAACCCGATAGAAGAATCTTCCCTACAAAGGTTACTCCCACCTAAAATGCATATGCAATGGCATATATAAACAATCCAATCACATTCCATACGATTATGTACCATTATATGAAATGTCTATAACATGCATGAGATGCAGCCTCATGCTCATGGCTTCGAGTCCCACCCAGGCTCCCTCACACTTGGGCGCCAAATTAGCCCGAGCTACAACTAAGTCATCTATGATATACCGACTAACCATTGGAAACCCTCAATTTATTTATCAAATTCTTTTCCTTTATTTTGTGGGCCGCAGTTTTCAGGTTTACACCGTGGGACGCCGCCTTTTCAACATTTTCACGAACTTGTAAATGAGTTCATGTCTAGTAATTAGTATGTGGGACTTTCACCACGGGAGGAATCCTACCCCAACTTGCTCCCATGAGAACATGTAATTTATCATTTTGATCCATTTACACTCGTGAATCTCTATCTTGGACTTTGTCCATTTTCCCGAGTTCCGACCCATTCCTGCTTTCACCGTATACCACTGTACCCACACAGACGACGCGATGTGGCCGTACATATGAAATGCATGAAGTGCCAATGCATTTCCTCATGTTACATCCATGAATGAACACTACATGAAACATTTTTTCAAACCATGGAACATTATAAATTTATACATATAATCCCTCCCGTACCCAAACCATATCAAGCACATCAAATAGCATGCATCAATTTCACATTTCCACACTTGGCATGCCTTTATTCCGAAGCAAGCCATAACACACAACAAGGTCTCAGAAACTTGGGAC
Organism: Tetrastigma voinierianum; assembly: GCA_016808115.1. Taxonomy (NCBI): domain Eukaryota; kingdom Viridiplantae; phylum Streptophyta; class Magnoliopsida; order Vitales; family Vitaceae; genus Tetrastigma; species Tetrastigma voinierianum. The sequence goes on from JAEQBH010006211.1 coordinate 163,779, forward strand.
CATTCAACGAAATTACCTCACGGCCCCTTCCTGAACATGAACCCGGTTGGTTCCAAACTTCCCACACACTTCAACAACCCGTAATACCACAAAAACGCCCGGTTTCTGAGTTCAAACCTAACTCATAGTCGGGAAGCCAGGTCGTGAAATCCATGCCATTAGTCCGAGGGTACCGGGCCAATTTATTGGCCTCTCATGGCCTCCCACAAGCAACCCCTACCATTATAAAGCGTTTAGGCTAAAAATAAATCAAGTAGGAAAATATCCTACCTCTTGAAGTTTGTCGAAACTCCAACTTTTTGGTGTCCACCGCGTGAATCGCTGCGTGCCTGACTTTAGTCACTCGAACTTTCGAGCGTCGTAGCCGAAACGAAATCTTCCCTTTCCCTTTCCTTCCTTTCATTTTTTATCACTTTCTCTCTACGGATTCTGCTCTTTTCTTTCCTTCCTTTCTTTTCTTTATTTTGCTTTTCTTTTCCTTTTCTTTTAAATACCGTTTCATTTTCCATTCTCACTCGTTTCACTGCTTCTCCTTTGGTCCTTTTCTCCCCCTTTTGGAAGATATCGTTACGGTCGATGGGAGGAAATTGCCTCTAAATTTCCTCAAATTAAAGGTGTGGCTCTACTTTTTAATCATTCTTTTATTTCGTAAATCACTTCGTTATGACATCATCACCACATGGCTCGATGTGAGCCATGGGATACACCCTCACTTCTGGCTCATTGTGTAGCACTCAATGCCAAGTCAATAAGCGCTTTTGAGGTCTGTGTGGCGTCTCGCTTCACCTTCTTATGTCGTCGGCACCTCGCGCCTCCCGAACAGCGTGAAATCCGAAGGCCACCTCGGAATCCCCTTATGAAATTCGACGTGGTAGCCCAATTTCGTGAGACGAATTCAACGGAGAAGTCCGTTTCGTCATCCGAGATCTAGAAAAATTCCGGATTTTCAACCGAAATTTCTATTCTACCCTTTATTCAAAATCTTGGATTTTCTGGGGTTTCACATCGAGACTAGATTTTAGGGCGTAATCCAAGCGTCACCAAGGATACCCTAGTAAAAGGATTGAAGACCTAACTCTTAGCATAAATTAATTAACCCCAGAAACATAATATTCCAGATCTAACACCAAACACAACAAATCAAGCATATCTCAATCAACCAAACAAAGATTAGACAAAAATAAACATCACATCTGATAACCAACCCTGTATAAAAATTAGCCTAAGATTTCAACTATCAAGATCCAAAATTTCATATCAATAATCAACATGAAGTTGTAGAAATTGAAGAAAGAGAAGGAATAGAGATACAAATCAGAGCTATAAGCTTTGAATAACTGCAATTCCCAACTCTAAGATGAAATCCCTAATCTACAAGGTTGTATTTCTTAGTGATCTTCAATTACAAGTAGAAACCCTCACAAAACAAAACTAAATCTACTCAAAACTGGAAAACTAAAGCTAAAATGGAACAAAACTTTCAAGAGAGGAAAAGAACCCTAAAAAAGAGCCTCCCTCTCCAAGATTTCGAACCTTAGAAAAGTGTGCAAAAGATCCTTAAATAGCCCTCGAAAAATGGGCCAAAACGAGCCTAAAATGGAAATGTTATATGCTGGAACGTCTCATGGTCACGATCGTAAATGGCTTGCGGTCGCGACCTCACATAAAATTGAAATTAACAGTTGTAGGAATAAGGGACTACGGTCGTGACTGCACAGAGAGTTGAAAATAACAGTTGTTGGTAGGACTATCTATGGTCGTGACCTTGCTGCGTGTTGGCTCAAGATAAGCTTCGTAGTCGCAAATGGGGTCGCGACTTCATCGCATGTTGGCTGCGTAGGACTTCTTCCTCTTTTGCTTTGCGGTCGCGACCATGGATGCTTCACTGCACAACTTCCTTATTTCTTCACCAATTTGCTTGCTTCTTGTCTCATTTTCTTCGTTTCTACAAAATACAAACATTTAGGGGGTTAGATATGAAAACAACTAAAAGGAGTGCTTAGTTAGCATCAAAATTTTAGATTATGCTATGTTTTGCATTAAGAAAAGCTAACCTAAAGTAATCCTAAAAAATTCCCCCAAACTTAGTATTTTGCTGGTCCTTAAGCAAAGCAATGGCTTAATACTCTTTTTGCAACTATTTGAAATGTTGAGCATGTATAGAGATGTTGCATGATAATTTGCCTCAGGGATTTTTACCTTCATGCAACACAAAGAAAACTTCGAGATAGCTTTTTCAAACATAATGAATAAATCATAAGTTGAACAACCTAAACCACATTTCTTAAGTGTGTGTGTGTAATCACCCCTTCTAGTTAATTGCAATTCAGATGGAATTAGATGAGTATGAGTGGAATGGGATCTCTTACACACTTGGTGAGTGTGTGGGACTCCATAAACAGTGGGCATATCACTCCTCTCCGCTAATGTAGGAAAGCACAACACTTAGGATCACTTAGGTCTCTAAAGTTTGTAATGAATAAAAACCTTAGGTAGAGTGGTTTTATTAGGTCATTTAAAACCAAATTTACCCAAAGCCGCCCATGTTTTACTTTTTCTTCGCTTATTTGTTCATCCTTTAGCATATTGCACTCTTTTTCAATTGAACCTCTTTAGCTTCCCCCCAAACATAGCTCATTCCATCTTTTCAACACATATCCTGCATTTAAAATAAAGGGAAAAAAAAAATTTAAATCCTAAATATACACTGGACTGAACCAGATTATTGTTGGAAGTAGACATTGGGATTTCACTGCTGTGAAATTATCAATTCACCGCATGTATCTAATTAATTTTCTCCACGAGTTGGAATCTGAGATTTGTAAGAGGCAAAGGTAGTAGTATAGTTTGGATTCCTCCTCTAACCACTTTTCAACGAGTAGAGATTCATGTTTCATTTCTGAATCATAGTTCTAATTAATTACTTGTATTAGAGGAGATTTCTGTAAGATGCAGGTATTTTCTTTCACTTCATACCCATTTCTTATGACGTATATTTCTTGCTTCCCAAAACGAGGAGTGATTCTAGGTTATACAAAATGAATGATGTCTCATCGTTAAGATCTGAAAGTTTTCTCTTAGCCAGTTAAGATCTCACATGCTAACCACCGGGATCAAGATCATTATTCAGGACCGGAGAAATCTCTAATTGATTAAATTGATATATCCTCAGCCCGTTTCTCGAACCATGAGCAAATTGAGGATTTATCTAGGCGCTTTTGAAGAGCTCAGTAGTTCCTTCATTATTAGTCTAGCATACCCCCAAGTAACTGGTCTATGCTCTCAGGAATCACCATTATGTGTGTGTCACTTAGGGCCTCCACGGAAGTAAGGCCAAACAATAGTCCTTTCATTAGGTATAAGCTACTAAAATTAGAGACAATTAATTTCATAACATCACCGTCAAATAAATTCAAAACCTCCAACTCGGAAATTTTCTTCTCATTGTATACAGAAAGACCACCAACTAACATCGAGATCTTTCCAGAGTGGAAGTTATATTTCTCCTTGGATTAATATACCTTTGAAAATGCGTCGGGAAAATTACCTTTGTAACTACAATCAAGCGGAAATGATTTCCAGCTAGCCCTTGGGATCATTGAATTCAAGCGATAATCATAAATGAATTTCTACATTTAATTTCAACTTGAACCGAACAATTTACTGTTGAATCCGATCGCTAATCAAACATCTCGCTAAATATAAATCTAGAAAAGAAAAGAAAGAAAAATATATCCTAGAAAGATTCCTCGGCTCAGTACTCACGGATTCGTCGAATCTTGTACAGTTGCCTCGCTTTCCACAGTCGTTTCTATTTATAGAGCCTTAAAAGTTTGGGCCCTAAAATTGAGGTTGTGTGTGAATCCCTAAAAATTATGGCCCAGATTTTCTACATCGCGACCTAGAAGTTGTGTCGACGAGTTTTGTGTCTTTTGTTGCGGTATGCGGTTATGCATCGCGACTTGAAGATCTTGTACTCCTTCTTGCCCGATTGCGATAAGCGTATTTTGTTGCGCCAGTCTTCCTTCTTTTCGATTATGATAACTTTGTCGTGATTTCCAGCTGTCGTGACAATATTTTGTGCATTCCTCAAACAGTTATGTCGCAACATCGATAATCATGTCGCAACACAGTTTTAGTGCAGCTTCTAGAAGTTGGTGTCGCGACCCAAGTTTTCATGTCGCGATAGAATCTTTGTTCAAGTTATGTTGCAACACTGTCTTGTATTATCTGCATTTCTGTCGTGACCTAGAAAGTCTTTCGCGACAAAGGCTTGTTTCCACTGAGCTTGACTTCTTGTTGTAGCTTTGTTATGATGTTACGACATGACTTCTTGGTGTTGTCAATATTTGCTATCGCGACCCAGTTTTCATGTCGCGACAAGACTCTTCTATGTTTAGCTTACTCGTTCTATTGCGACCCAGTTTGTTATGTCAAGACAGAACTTCTTTGCATTGTGTTGAAACCTTTGTCACGACATATAAAGTCTATCGCGACTTTATTTCTCTATGTTCAGCTTATTTATGTGACAACGTGCAAGATTCATGTGTGACATGGGTTATCTCCTCGAACGAAGTATGTTACGCGTTAGGTTGCTGACTGCGGCCAGGCCAGTTCAAATAAAGCGTCATTTGTCGCGACGCAAATTTTCTTGTCTTGGCCGAACTTCTTAACGATGCTCTCTTACGTATACCCGGTTGCTCCATGTTGCAGAAGAGTTAGTGTCGCGACATAGTAGATTACATTTCGTATAGGTGCGCCTTCTAATATTTCATTATGTCGCATGAGAAGCTGATCTTTTTCTTAAATTTGGCTTCTTCACTGTTTCTGTCGCGACTATCTTTGTATTTTGTTGCGACATAGCTCATCTGCCAATTTCTAGATCTTGTGTTGCGACAAAGAAAATATTGTTGCGACACAGTTCTCTAGCCATTTGCTTAGACGTTTTGTTGTGAGCACACGAACTGCATCACGATAAGGAAGCTGTGCATTTCTTTGTTTTTCTCTTCTTTCTTGCTAAAAATCTCACTTTTGAATTAGCTCCCTCTGAAACACAAAAGTTTGTAAATATTCCATAATTTGACATTAAAAGCGACTTTGAAAATACTAAACAAGCGGAAAAATGGATTAAAATTGATGAGTTTAAGACTCATCAAATTTCCCCAAACTTAAAAGTTTTGCCCATCCCAAAGCAAAAAGAAAAATAAAACGTTGTTTGTCAAAACAATTTAGCTTTATTTTAAGGACATTTTTACATTTTGCACTACAATTTTTTTCTAAATGCGCAGCAGATTGAAACTGGTGATTGCGGCTTAATTCTCAAATTTAGATTTTAGTTCAGACTTAAGAAAAAATTTCAATTATTGTCACAAACAAACTAATGAATTAAATGTAAACAATTTAGTCAATTTATCACCACGATCTTTGTGTGTGTGATGGTTTCTTTCCCTTCCTCCGCATGGGATTATCTATTTTCTAGGACTCTACACAGTGGCGCAATTTCTTTTAGCTCTTCAAAGTCCATATGCTTGTTTTCATATTAGTCTCCACTAATGTAGATGAGTACCACCTTGAATCCAATTAGGTCTTTTAGGCTTGTAGAATTTGGCTTGCGTAATTGACTAGATAAGTGGGGAATTTAAGCTAAAAATTTACCCAGCTTTCACTGTTCAAGTGTGTATCTTTGCCTCTATCATTCATCCTTTTCTTTTCTACTAATGTCTGAAAAATATATTCCCCCAAACTTGTCCTTGATGTATCATATTGTATATTCTCAGCTTGGCATCTTTTAGGGAGAAGTCCCCTTTTTGCTTTTCTTTTACTCTTAGCTTGTCTTCTTAGGCTTTCTACCACTGTTAGAGAACTTTGGGTTAGCAGCTCCCATACCAGTTGGCATTAGAATACTAGGTGTTGAAACACTCTTAAGAACTTAATTGTTCAAGAGAGGAAGGCCACAAGACAAAACTTTATCCCATTTGACAATTTACAATATTGAAAAACACTTCTGCATTCTTTTCATTTCTTCATTTTTCTTTTCTTTTTCCATCCTTCATTCTTGTTTCCTTTCAAATCCAACAACATTCCCCAAACTTGTCATTTTTGTATTTGGAAGTTCCTATCACGAAACACATGGGCAAATATGGTTCTTTCTTTGTGAGATTAGAATAAAGGAAGGGTTTGAGGCTTCTAATTCTTTGTTTAAATGAAAAACTAAGACAATTTGGCTCCATCAAAATTAGATTATATATGCATATTATGAGGTAGGCAGAAGGCTCAAAACTTCAAGGATGACCTATATCACTTTTCTGTTGATGGTATTTCCGGGATTTCACCTTGACTAATAATCTAACAGAGTTCTAGGACCTTTGGCTATTTGATTGTGGCGAACCAGAAGATGTCCCTAATCCTTCCACAATTTGTTAAGGAACATTTGACCTTGTGCATTGTTTTTCAGGACTTTCCATGACCTTATTGTTTACTCTGGCTTGGTTTCCAAAAATCTTATTTGTGTTGTCTCTTTATTACATTTTCTTAAATCACAGACATAAACTTCATTCAAGCTTACATACGCTTCCTTTTCAATTCATTGAGGCCACCACAATTTCAATTACACTTATTGTTAGATTATTCAGTAATTATTATGCCAAATTTCAAAACATCATTTTATCATGCAAACAAACTAGGAATGACATGATAACTTAATTACATTAATCGATGTATCGGACAATTCACCATCGTTGACCAACTCATTTTTCACATTAGATTCATTCATTTATTCAAAACAAAAATATAATCTAATAAGAAATTAACACTAGACAAAAAGAATTTCACACAGAATCATTCTTTTAAATTGTTGTTGATCTTTTATTAAGAGGGATGGTTACAATTTTTGGTTTGGAGAAAGAAGGCTCTGAGGGGTTCATCCTTCTTTTGTAGGATTTAGATTTTAGGGTTAGGAGGTTCAAAGTGAAGCTGGCTAAAGATATAGAGGAAACTTGGAGTATTGAGATGTTTGGTTTCTCTTTCTCTGGAGTTCTTCCCTATTGAAGAGGCAATGATCATTAGTATATTCCACTTAGGTAGTCAATTCATCTTGCCTCATACCTATGTGATTCATGGTTCCTTCAAGTTCAGTGAGCATAGTGTGCATGTTCACTAAATTTGAATTCACCTGATCCAGACTGTCATTCCACAATTTTTGTCTATAATTGTTGTCCATCTCTAGCTCCTTGTCCCTCTTCTCCACAAGCTTCCCAAATTCCTTGAACTATTCATTGTAGAGATACTTGAACCCCTTTGCCTTCTGCAACATACTACCTTCTATCTTTTCTTCTATTTTTTGTAAAAAGGTTAACACATCTTTATCCCTTTTTAGTTGTTAATTTTAGAAGGAATTTATCTTCGAATCTAGCCTTTGCATTAATGCTCTTTCTTTCCTCTCCATTTATTCCTTCCACTCTTCATCCCTCTACTTGAGTAATTGTTCCCATCTTGCTCTCTTTTACGAATTCGACTTCGGTATTCTCACGATCCTCTGTTCTTGCTCCACCTTTTATCTCTCTCTCTATTTCTTTCTTCTATTGGCCTGTATGTTCTATAATCTCCCTGCATTTCCTTCATTGCTCCTTGAACATGGCTGGTTCAAGATTTCACCATCAAGAGGAGAATTAATCACTGGACTCCTTATGTTCTGCATTTCGTCCTCAGATGGAAATTGGCCCCCAACTGGGATTTATTCCATCCCTACTGGTTCATCTTCTTTTTCCTGGGACTCATCTGCTAGTTCCATAATTTCCATGTCCTTCATTTTTCTACTCTTTGGTCCCTTGATCACTCCTGTCAATGTCAAAGGAGAAACCTTAGGATAGGTTCCTCCCTGCGCCCTTATCCTTTTCACTCCCGGCCAGAAAACTGAGGCACAGGTGATGGATTCTTTGGATGGGCGATCAGTCCCCTTTTCATAATCTTATGGAAGGTTCTGATAGATGTTTCAATAATTTTCCCCACGTCAAACTTGTATCCCTTTAGTAGGGCATACAAGAGAATGGCTTCATTCTCCCTTATTGTGCTCAAATGCTTAGTAGGAATAATAACAGAAGAGATAAAATAAAACCAGACCTTGAAATTCTTCTAATGAGATCCCACATTGGATGGATTCATGAGGATTTTTCTTAGTTGAGTTCCATTTCCCTTTTCCTCCCGTCAGGAAGTTGACAATCTTGTCATGATTGGGTTCTCCAAGCAGTCTTTTGAACTTAGATCCATTGTTGGGATCTTTTATTTGGAGAACCTCATTGATCCTTTCATAACCCATGGGGACCTGTACTCCTCGGCGTGGCGAGTCCTCCGCCGTATCTATCATGTTGGAATAGAACTCCTGACCCTTTGGAAGCTAGAAGCCTGGAGTATTTTTTGTGCTTCTTGAGCAAACTCTAGCCCCTTTTTTTGATTGTCTCAACAAACGGTGAGATGAACGTACCAAACCCCCTTTCTCTAATAAACCCTTTATCGCTCAGATTCTTTTCCCAGAAGGAGTAGGCTTCATCTGAAATGAAAGTTTCGTTGTCTTCTGCTTCTTTAGCTTGCTTAGCTATACTTTTTTAAGCTCTTTTCTGCTTTTTTTCTTTTTGAGCAGGGTTTTGTGCCTTTTTACGCCAGGTTCTACTACTGGCGGGGTTGGCCTCAGTTGAAAGGGTTCCATATAAACCTCATCTTACCAGCTGTGTACCCCTCTGCCGTCATCTCATTGGGATTTGGGACTAGGCTACAGGGATTACGCCATCGATGAGATTTGGATTTTGGGGGTTTAGGAATATACGAAGTCTAGGGTTTTTAGAAGTTGAAGAAAGGAAGGTGGGATTTTGGTGAGAGTATGAGTGATATGCAATGGGAAGGGGTTTTGGAGAACTTCTTCAGTTTATGGCTCAATAAATGAATGTTTCTCTTTGTGGGTCGCGAAAATTAATGATTAAGTCACAACAATATCTTTTGAATTTACTTATGGAATTTATTTTGTGACCCTAAAAAAAAAAAAGAAAAATTTCACCCCATTCTTTAAAATTCCATGTCACGACACACTTTAGGTTTGTCGTAACAATGACTCATTCTGACAGTAGAAAATTTTGTCGCGACACATGTCATTGGACCTAATAAATGTCTATAGGTTACAATCTAGGTCGCGATAAGCATTTTCTTGTCGCGACAGAGATTTGTTCTGTAAACTGAAAAGTGGGTTGTGATGGTGTTTGAAGGTGGTCGCGACATTGGTTCTATTGCCATTTACTTTAGTTTCAAAAATTTTGTCGCCTTGAGGAAAAAGCGAGTCCGCGACATCATATTTTAGTGAGTTACGTGCGCTGAACTTCTAATATTTGCGACCTAATTTTTCTTATAAATTGTCTTAATCAATCAAATTCTTATTCACGACAACCCTTTTTCCTCACTTATAAAAGCGATTAATGTCGCGACCGCAGTTTTTTTGTCCGGCAAGAATTTGTTTCCCAGTGCTACAACAAAAGTTTGCCTTCCTCTTTAGTTAATCACCCACAACTCAGTCAAAATTTTCAATTCAAGCATTGTGAAGACATATTTAGCAATAGAAAATAATCAATTCAATCTTAAATAACTGTCTCATTAAAACACATCAACATAGCATTCAAGCAATTGGCAGTAAACTCCCCCAAACTTAAGATATGTGTGTACAAACAAATTTAGGGAATGAGAAATACTCCCATATAGTCATTTTTGCCTGTGGTCGGAGTTTGAGCGGTGTGCTTTACAATAAATCCCGATTCTAATTCATCCTTCTTGTCCAAAAAAAAAAAAAAAAATATAAATGATCGAGCTTCTAAAAAAAACTTCTAACCAAATCAAAATGTAATAATCCAAAATCACAAAAAAAAATAAAAAAAAATCAACATGAATCTAAGAAAACAAACAAAAAAAATTCAGCTTGGGTTGCCTCCCAAGAAGAATTTGCACTCGGTTGATGTCATTAACTAAGAACCACGAATTTGCGAGTGTCTTCATTGATCATTTCTTTTCTCTTTTCAAAATCTGGATCTACCTCACTTGTATGCTTATCGAATAATATTTTAATCTCGACCATTTACTTTGGGTCATTTCTAGATTCAGTCTTTGAGTATTCTTGCTCCAAAGGGTGTACTTACTGCTTTATGCCGCGACCACTCCATCTTGATTTCAGTTTCCCCGGAAAGAGCTTGAGCTTGGAGTTATATAAGAACATTCTCTGCATTAACTCACTCCTTAAGATTTTCGATCATGCCACCTTTTTGGGTCTTTTCACTTGTAGGTCTGGCATTTGTATTAAGCAATTTCTCAATTCTTCCAGTTCATTCATTTGGAGTAGTCTCTTTTCCTTGGTAGCTTGAAAATCACAGTTCAATTCTTGATGACCCACATAGCCTTGTGTTCCAATTCTAAAGGGAGATGATAAGGTTTTCCATATACAATTCTGTATGGGGACATTCCAATGGGAGTTTTGTAAGCAGTTCTATAAGCCCATAGTGCATCATCTGGCTTTATAGACCGGTCCTTTACCTTGCATTACTATTTTCCCAAATTTTCTTTGCTCTCCTATTGGAAATTTCAGCTTGCCTATTTGATTGAGGGTGATAAGCCAATCCCATCATATGTTTGATTCCATATCTGCTCATGAGTTTTGCAAAGACTTTATTTACAAAATGGCTTTCCTCATCACTGATGATTGTTCCGGGTGCCCTAAATCCGCTCAAAATGTTTCTTTGTATAAACCCAACAACTGTAGTGGCATCATTTACGGGACCAATTTGTTGCCTCCACCACTTGGATACATAATCCACGGCTAGGAGAATGTAAATATTTCAAATGATGATGATAAGGAAAGGTCATAAAATCTATTCCCCATACATAAAATGCGCACCACTTCAGGAATTCCTGGGGGCATTTCATTTCTTACGCATGTTACTCATTCTCGACAAGCATCCATGATGTTTACCAGTTCAAAAGCAGTCTTTGAATAAGAGTAAGGTCAATAAAATCTGATTAGAAATTTTAAGATTGTCTTGTCTCACCAAAGTGTCCTCCATATGGTGATGCATGACATTTTCCATAATACCACCTTGTTACATTTGCAGGACACATCTCCCTTCACAGATCATATGCGCTCCTCTTCTATACAACAATGGGTCATCCCATATATATAATTTGCAATCAGTTCTCAATTTTCTCTTTTGCTGGTAGCTTAATTCACATGTCATAATTCCATAAGCTAAGTAATTGACAATATTAGCATACCAGGGTGTTTGTACTGATAACATCAATAGATGCTCATCAGGAAATTTTTTTTTCTATTTTTGCCCCTTTTTCTGTTCCAGCAATTCTCTCAAATCTAGACAAGTAACCTGCTATCACATTGTCACTACCCTTCTTGTCTTTGATTTCAAGATCAAACTCTTGCAGCAGTAGCACCCATCTGATCAATCTTGGCTTTGCATCCTTTTTTGCCATTAAATATTTAATTGCAACATGATCAGTGTGTATCACAACATGAGACCCTAATATATAAGGCTTGAATTATTCACAAGCAAAAGCCATTTCCATCATCTCCTTCTCTATAGTGGAGTAGTTTTCTTGTGCCTTATTGAATGTTTTGCTGGCATAGTATATGGCCTTGAATATTTTTTCAGTTCTCTGTCCCAATACAGCTCCCATTGCATAATTACTAGCATCATACATAATTTCAAATTCATTGCTCCAGTCTGGTGTGAGCATGATGGGAGCTGATAACTATCTGGACTTAATTTCCTCAAATGCAGATCTGCATGATTCATCAAAATCAAAATTTGCATCTTTTTCTAGCAGTCAGCACAATGGTCTAGAGATTTATGAAAAATCCTTAATAAATCTTCTGTAAAATCCAGCATGCCCTAGGAGGATTCTTATGCCCTTCACTGTTGTAGGTGGCATGAGAGTTTTTATAACAGCAATCTTTGCTTGATCTACTTCCAATCTAGTAGCATATATCTTGTGCCCCAAGACAATACCTTCAGTTACCATGAAATGGAATTTTTCTCAATTTAAAGCTAGATTTTTGTCTTGGCACTTATGAAGTACTGTTTCTAAGTTTCTCAGACAATCTTAAAAACTGGATCCATAGATTGAGAAGTCATCCATGAATATTTCCATAACCTCTTCCACCAAGTCAGAAAATATAGACATCATACATCTTTGAAAGGTGGTAGGAGCATTACATAATCCAAATGGCATCCTTCTAAAGGCAAAGGTACCATAAGGACATGTAAATATTGATTTCTCCTAATCATATGGGGCTTTTTCAATCTGGTTATAACCAGAATATCCATCAAGAAAATAGTAATGGGAGTGCCTTGCTAACCTGTCCAACATTTGATCAATGAAAGGTAAAGGATAATGGTCCTTTCTGGTAGCAGTGTTAAGTTTCCTATAGTCTATGCACACTCTCAAATCTATACAGTTCACGCGGAATCAACTCATTCTTCTCATTTAAATCCGCAGTGAATCTTCCCTTCTTGGGAACCATGTATTGACTCACCCAGGGTATGCGAAATTGCATATATGACTGTGTTAGCCATTTCGATGCTTCTTTTCTCTTACTTCTTTAATTTGATGGATTCATCCTTCTCTGATGCTCTATAGAAGTTCTAGCATTCTCCTCTAACAGGATCTTGTGCATACAGACTGAAGGACTGATTCCTTTCAAATTTTCTATAGACCAAGCTATTGCTTCCTTATATTTTCTGAGAGTCTCCAGCAGTTTTGCTCTTCCAACTTAGTTAATCCAGCTGAAATGATTACTGGCTTTCCCTTTTCTGGTTGTAAGAAGGCATATTTTAAATGTTCAGGCAATTCCTTTAGTGTTAAACCTTCTGAACTTTTGTTTTCTTCAACCACTTCTTCTTCATAACTGTTGGATTTTTTTGCATTGTTCTCTCTAGCATTGAATACTGAATCTTTCAGTTTGAAATAGGAGTTTAGAAATTCAACTTCAAGATGCCAAGATCTTGGGGAATTCATCATTCTCATTCATTGAATTCTGAAAGTACAATCATGGTCGGTTCAAAAGCCCGACGAAGTGTTGTTCTACAAATTCCGCGATCGACACTTACGAGTTCTAGTTATTTCAGATTGTCATTGAGATTGAAATGCACTACTTCCTCTCCAACCCTGAGAGTCAGTTCTCCTTTTTTCACATCAATCAATGTTGCTCCTATTGCTAAGAAGGGTCTTCCTAACAGTAGTGAGACTTGTTTGTCTTCCTTTATATTTATTATTACGAAGTCCACTGGAAAGACAAATTTTCCCACCTTGATCAACACATCTTCAAGGATACCCTCAGGATGGGCCAATGTCACAATGCGCCATACGCGGGAGTCATGGCTGTGGGGAGTAAAGCTCCCCCAAACTTAGTCTTTTAGCAACAAACAGGGGCATCAAGTTGATGTTGAACCGAGAATCACCACGGTGCTTTTCCCCATGTCGGCCATTCCCAATCATGCAAAGATGCAGTGAAAACATCTGGATCTAACCTTTTTTAAAAAATGGATTTTGAATTCTTGCCTTTGTAGGTTGCATTTAGGCTCACTATCCCTTCCTCAGTAAACTTTCTCTTTTTGCTCAATAGATCTTTCATGAATTTTGCATAATGAGGCATTTGAATTAATGCCTTTGAGAAGGGAATGTTGATCTTTATATTCTTAAACATGTTTAAGAATTTAGAGAACTGCTCCTCCAATTTTGCCTTCTACAGCCTTTGAGGGAATGGAACTGGAGGATTATAAGCTTTCACTCCTTCCTTCTTTGCTTAGCAGGATCACGATTCTATTGACTTTTCCTTCTTTGTAACCACGAATTGTGCATATGTTCTTCTCCATTCTCAGCTTGTTTTTCTTCCTTAGTATTTTTCCTTTCTACTCTCCTTTCATCTAACTCCCTGCCACTTCTTAGAGTCACTACCATACAGTCCTTTGGATACTTTCTAGTGTCACTTGGAAATGAATCCTTAGGCTCATACGCATAGCTTGAGACCGGTTACTTAATTGCATCTCGAGATTCTTCAAGAAGCATTGGTGTTGCTTGGAATCTTGTTGTGTTTTGTAAAATTTCAAGGTAAGAATTTTTTCTCATATGAGATTGAAATCCTTTTGTTATTAGACATGAAATTAAGCATCTGATCTTCAAAGGATAGAGTCCTTTTCTCACCCTGATAATCTGCTCTACTTTCCACTCTATTACATTCTTTGTTGACTAACATTCTTTGAAACTTCAGGCTAAATATAAAGCGATGGTGGTTCTATTCATATTTGGTTCCCTGTTGTGCTTTTCCACCATATGAAAAACTTTCATGGTTTCTTAGTTCTGGACTGTAGTGTGTAGGTAGGTTGGGGTTGGGCTTAAAAGTATAACTCTTGTTTGCATTGAGGTACCGTGCCTCCTCAAACTGGTAGGGCTCTTCTTCCTCATACCCCACATCACTATTTCTCCATTCTTCTCTCACTGCTCCAACTTCATGTGTAGTGTGCATCCTTTTCTCATTGCTACTCAGCTTGTTCATTACTGCATCAAGCTTGGCTTCTATGGCTGTAGTTCTATCCAATCCAATAAGACCATTTCCCCTCATCTTACTGCTGCTCCCTGAAGATTCAAATGGAGTCTTGTAGTTGCCTTTGGCAAGGTCTTCAATAACTTGCCTTGCCTCCTCTACACTTCTTTTTTTAAAACCTCCATAGCAGGATGCATCAATTATACCCTTGGAGGTATAATTCATGGCATGGTAGAAAATGTCCATCTGAGTTGTCAAATCTATCCCATGCATAGGGCACCTCTTTAGCAATCTCTTGAACCTCTCCCATGCCGTGTGGAGACTCTCATCCCTCCGCTTTCTTGAATATTGATTTCTCTTTTCTCTCGGTGAAATTTGGAGGGAAAAATCTACTCATGAATGCCTCGCGGTTCTTTAGTATTCACGATCCATGGCGATGAAGTCAAACCATGTGGCTACCACGTCTCCCAATGAGAATGGGAAGAGTTGCAACGATTACATATGGTCTTACTCCGTTTAGTTTCCACGGTGTTTGCCGTCCTCGCCAAATCTCCCGGTTGCTCATTTGGATCTTGAAGGGTGGCACGTAGGCGGGTGTTCTTTGCACCATTGTAATCAAAGGCGGCCCCATTTCCAGGGTTGTTGCCGATAGGAGGAGGTTGTCTCCTTTGCAGTACTATTCCTGAATGATAGGCCTATAAAATTCCTCCATCGTGTTAGGCCTCTATGGTCTCTCTGCTTCTTCTTCTTCTTCTTCTGGAATAGTCTGCAATCTTTCTATTTGATTATCCATACTTCTATCTCCAGTACTAGTAGCTTTCCTCAGATTTTTCAAGGTTCTTTCAATTTCTGTATCTAGAGGCAGCAGTTCTGCTTCTGATTTTCTATGCATTTAATATTTTCTTGAAAGTGGAAACACACTGAGATCAAATAGAGTTAGTGATAACAAAAATAGTATATTCATTAGGCTTCCAAAAACATCAATAGCTTATTTAGCCACTATTGTTAAAACTAATTTTGTTGATTTTCTGAAATTTTTGTAAAACAAAGAAAAATGTCCAAATTAGCATCTCTCTCTTTTTTCAGAATATTGATTTTTTTTAAATTCTTTCGATCCTCGGCAACGACGCCAAAAACTTGTTAAGACCAAATGATGTATACAAATTTATGCCACTGTTACCAAAGGAATATTAACCAATCCTTGACAAAAGTGCCAAAAACTTGTTAAGACCATATGTTGTGCATGTTCAAATTTATGAAACCATTACTAGAAGACTATAAATTAATCTCCAGCAACGGTGCCAAAAACTTGTTGAAACCAAATTTAACTTGTATGATCATAAGAAGAATAATTTTGTCACTAAACTCAATTAAAGATTTAATTTGGTCTTAAAAAGCGCAGATGCAATTATTAAAGTAATAAAGTGGATCTATAAGTCGGATATCGTTCTCATAGAGATTGAAAAGAATTTAAACTTCAACTACCCCAACTACTTAAGTTCTACACTATTTGAATGTCAAGTTTAGAGAAAATTTAGTAACCTAATAAGAATTTTAATAACTGGAATCCTGCATTTAAAATAAAGGGAAAAAAATAATTTAAATCCTAAATATAAACTGGACTAAACCAGATTATTATTGGAAGTAGACACTGGGATTTCACTGCTGTGAAATTATCAATTCCTGCATCATAATCTAATTCTATTTCTCTGAGTTGGAATGCGATTTGTCTAGAGGCAAAAGGTAAGTATAGTTTGGATTCCTCATACAGCTATACTTTTCAGTGAGATTCATGTTCATTTTTTGAATCATGATTCCTGTCGGTGTAATTAGAATTTCTCTATAAGATGCGGGTATTTTCTTTTTTTCAATACTTCCTTACCCATTTCTTGTATTGCCAGTTTCTTACTTCCCAGACCGGGGCGGGTTGCTAGATTTCTACAAATGAATGATGTCTCGTCTTTAAGATCTGAAAGAGTTTTCTCTTTTTCTTAATTAGATCTCTCATGCTAACTGCGGGATCAAAGATCATTCTTCGGACAGGAGAAATCTCTACAAGTGAATTAAATTATATATCCTCAACCCATTCTCAAACCATGAGCAAATTGAGAATTTATCTAAGTAACTTTTCAGAGCTCATTAGTTCTTCAATATTAGTCTAGCATACCCCCAAGTAACTGGTTTATGCTCTCAGAAATCTCCATATCTGTGTCACTCAAAGGGCCTCCTAGAAATCAGAGTCAGATAATAGTCCTTTCATGGGTATAAGCTACTAAAATTGGGAACAATTAATTTCATAACATCACCATCCAAATAAATTCAAAACCCTCAACTTAGGAAATTTTCTTCTCATTGTGTAGAAAAGACCATAACATGAAATCTTTCAGTAGGTATGTTCTCAAAAGCGGATTCGTATACAACTGAAATCTTGATCGGGAAAATTCCATTGTACGCAATCAGGCGGAAGAAATGATTTCCCGACTTTGTGCAGGTTCGTGAATTAGTAGTAATCATAGTAAAGATTTCAGCATTTAATTTCAACCAGAACCGAACAATTTCGCTATTTGAGATCAGTAAACTAATCAAACATCTTACACTAAATATAATCTACCAAGAAAAGAAAAGAAAAGAAAAATATAATACGAAAGATTCCTCAGCTCCCAAGGTACTCTGGTTCATCCGATCTTGGTAAAGACTCATCATCTCCCAAGTATGATAGGCACATAATTGGCTCCTGTAGCCATCGGCTCGGTATCGAGAACAACAAAGTCCACTGGATAGTAGAACTTATCCACCTTCAATTAAGCCTTTATAAATTTTCACGGATATATCTGCCAAAGATAAGGTGATGGTGGTGGGCTTCAACTCTCCCAATCCTATCTGCTTATAGATTGAGTAGGGTAACAAGTGGACACTAGCTCCCAAATCTAATAATGCCTTCTCCTCACAAGTTCCTCCAATATTCATTGAAATAGTAGGACACCCTGGGTCTTTGTACTTCACTAGGGTCTTGCACTGGATGATGGCACTCACCTGCTTTGTCAAGAAAGCCTTTTTGTTCAAATTTAACCCTCTTTTCATTGTGCACAAATCTTTTAAAAACTTGGCATACGTTGGAACTTGCTTAATCATGTCTAAAAGGGGAATGTTGACTTTCACCTGCCTCAGCACTTCAAAAATATCATATGAGTTGTTCACTCCCTTTTTACCTCTAAGTGCTTGAGCGAATAGTGGAGGCATAATCTTTTTCATCATGTCTTCTTTAATCACTATCATCTTTGGCTCCTCATCTTCTCATTCTTTGGTTTCATCAAGCGGATTAGGCATTAGTTGCTCGACTTTCCTACCACTTCTCAAGGTGATAATTTCTTTCACCTCATCAATCTTAGGAGTAGGTTCACTGGCACTGGCTATTTGGTGGACTCCTTTTAGAGTACGCTGAGTTTTGTGAAATTTCGCACTACAACTATAGTGTGAGGTGGCGCAAGTCTTAGATGAAATGCACGGGTTGTTTATTTTGAGGCTTGATATCATTTTTGGAGCCATCTGTTCTTTTGTTTAGAGTGCTTTCACAGTATCGTTCTTTGATTCAAGCCCGAGCGATGGCGCTGTACTATTCTAAGTACCTACCACTTTGCTAAAGTTAAAGATAAACATTCAGAGAAGGTTATTGTGGTTGAGGTGGGTGAAAGTTGAAGCATACGTGGTGGAAGCGGGGATGCATGCGTGGAGGTTTGTCTTTCGGGGAGAGATTTGGGTGATTTCTCCAACTAGGGTTGTAAGTGTTGCCATATGGTGCATTAGTTGATGGTTTGAATTGACCAACAACATTTGCTTGCTCCACAAACATCTCCCTCATTGTTGGAATAGTTGGACATTGTTCTCCCAGATGCTCAGTGGATTGACAAATAAAGCATGGTTTATTTGGCATAGGAATCTCAGTCTTGCTGCCACCTCATGCATTTTCTCATTTCTGATTGTACAAGCACTACAGCGAGTTTGAAACTTGTTGAAAATGATAAAAATGTTGTAGGAATGTGTAGCAGATGGGTTGGGGATTGTGGTGAAGCAAGATGTAAGCGAGGTCGGAACAGAAGTGACAGCAAGCAAAAGCAACAGAGTCAGAAACTGTTTGGTTTTTGGCAATGAGGTCATATGCGAGTTTGAGCCATGAGCAGGAGGGTTCCAGTCATGAAATGGTTTGACCGACAGCCGTAGATCGAAATCTGTAGTGAGGGATAAGCATTGAATTGCTTCCATATATCTGTCGAGCATGCATAGAAATTTTCATTTTCATTGGTGAAGGAAGTTAGAAATACCTCTTCAAGGCTGTTTGTTTGTGAAGTGGGAAAGGCCTTCAAAATTGTACATCGATCAAGTTGAATGCTCTTAAACCTGAAGTTGAAGCAAAAATACGATTTATCAGCTGTGTGAAAGAAAAGCTTAAGCACTCATTAAATCCACAGTGCGATCTCCTCCTTGAGGTGTTGTAGGCCTCTTACAAAACTCCCTTATGTATGTAAAATTCTCCTCTATACCATAAAAAAGTGAGAAAGAGTAGCCTGTGAAACTGTAAACCATACACTCAAGTGGGACGCGCTGCGGGGAGGGTGCTCATTAGGAGGGGCATTGTGTGATTCTGTGGATTACAAATGCATAAGGATTCACTCTCAATTCCTGTGGCTCTGTTGCTTGTGGGTGGAGTTCATTGAGTTTTAGAATTCAGCTCGATTAATTTGATTCTGTGGAATACTAACTTTGACTAATTTGCCTTCAAATTTTAATCCATTTGGAACATAAACTCACATAGGAAAAAATAGGACAACACGAAAAGAGAAAAAAAACATTCTACGAAGTTAATGTTAGCTAAAAAAAAAAATATAAGCAGTGATGAAATTAAGCGAGCTAACGATCAAAATACAAAAAAAAAAATGATAGGAGAAAATCACCGACATGATGGGGATCTACCAGTAATCGACACATTGTCATTTGCATTAAGGCACCGTCTGACGATGACCATTTGATTACGTGCGCTGCGTGCGGTGATGTCAGCCAAAATTTTATAAACCCTAATGTCCCCGCCTCATACTAGCAGTAGCATATACTATCGTATAGTGGTTTAGGATGATCCATAGAGATGGGTTTTCTTTATTATTAAATGAGCGACGGTGAGGCTTAAAGCCCCAGTGGTTTTGTTTTGGATGTGGGTTGTGATAAAAAGATTGGGTTTTTAATGGTTAAAATTGAGCTCAAAATAGATCAGAAAACCATGGGAGGAGATCCCATGATATCTAGACCACTAGACAGTTTCCTTGATGACAGAGGTTTTTTAGGTCATTCCTCGTGGGAGGATAACATAATTATCTTGATGGTTACTATTTGTTTATAAAATGACCTCAAATAAATATATCTTAAATAACATTAGCCACCATAATAATTCATTGATCATTGACTTATATATATTGACTCCTTCCAATGGTTATAGTGATGGCTAACTTGAACATCCTTGGATCTAGCATTAAGTATCGTGAGGCTACTAAGGCTTGCAAATATCAACCATTCAAGGTGACTCAAAGGGATCGAAACCCTAGAGTTGAAGGAAAGAGCATTCAGAAGCAATGAATCTTGCTTTAAAAACATAGAAAACCCTTGGTTTGTCGTGGGTTCCCTTTTGCCCCGATGCCTTTTTACTTTAAGGAGGAAGGAGTTGGCCACTCATCTTTGAGAGATCATCTCGAAAGGTGTTTGGCCTAGTGAGAAAAAGAAAATGGAAGAAAATGAAAAGCGGGGCTTCTCTAACAAGCTTCCCCAAAAGCAACCAGTAAAATAAAAGCGATTACAAAGTCTTCCTTGAGGTATTACATACCCTTTAAAAAGATAAAAAAACACTATTACGAGGAGAAGTGGAAGAAAATAAAGAACTGAGCCAAAATGTGGCTCGCTTGAGGGTTGCAAAATTGTAATTTGCAAGGTTATATTGCATCTTTCTTCGAGTTACCTTTTTCCTTCTTACGCTGAAGCTCAATTGCTATTGATTTCTTCATGCTTAAGCTGAATCACTATCTTCAAGATATATAGCCTTTGAAAACAACAAAAACTGCCTGAAAATTTGATTATTGCCTTATTAAGTCCTTAACATATATTGAGTTAACTAAGTGATTACTACCACAGTGTGTTTGGAGTGTTAAGGGTATGAAACAACACTATTTGGGTAGTAGTCAATGGCGCCAAAAACTTGATTGGACTAGAATTGATGAGTGTGTGTCTTAGGAGCATTTATCACCAAGGACTAATGGATCCCGAACAACGGCATGAAAACTTGTTTAGACCCTTTTTCTATGCTAAGCAGGAGCTCTTAATAGAGGAACTACTAGTATTGTCTAATTCCCAGCAGCAATGCTAAAAACTTGTTTGACTAAATATGTAAAAACTATTTTCTGCTATTGTTGTAAAAAAATGTATTTAAAACTCATTTTGGTCTAAATCATTGCAGTACCTGGTCATCTGAGTAATCAATGAACTCTATAAGTCCGGATGTCGATGCTCACAAAAGATTGATTAGAAAATCTAAAGATCGGCTTCTACACATTACTCAAGATCATCACTATTTGGACTCTAATTTGAAGTTTTTGAGATTATCTAAAGTTATTTGAATAAAAGAATACGTGTCAAAGATATCTTGAGTAAACATCTAATCCTAATAGAATCGGATATCTCTCGGAATATAGATAACATTGAGGATAAACTCGTGTTATAGAAAATTGTTGCAAAGGGTTGAATAAGCAGTGCTTTGTAGAGGACTAGAATTTTGGATATGTCGAGAAGCGATATAGTATAGCATTGGAATGCCTCCTAACGATCTTCACTATTTAGGCATATATTCTGTGGGGCGATGGAGTGCAAATAGCTGATGAGTTTGATCGTCTTTAGATTTGATTGTTTTTCCTTTCGGTACTTCTGATCATTTCTTAGGACTAGAAATTGCTTGCCCTATAGACGGGATATCCTGACCTTCTCAGTGGTGGCACCTCAGTCTACAATTCATTAGAATTCTCTTTCTCCTCAATTAGACTCTATGCTAACAAGGGATCAAGATTATTCTACAAAATTGAGATGAGACGTCTATACATTAAACTAATTGATTAGTTGGCGATCCTTATACCTCGGGAACACACTTTTGTTGTCACCCAGAAGGGAACCTTGAAAGCAAAGGTGAGAACCTCACCAGTGATTTATCAAAGTGATCTTTAGAGTACATTAATTTAATGAATATCAGTACAATTGACCCCCAAGTTACTACTCTTTACTCTGAGTCGTCTATCTGTGTGCACGGGGGATCATGGAAATCGAAGCACATATACATCTCTTTAAGTGCAACAGATGTGAACAACTCGTGTAGAGCAATGCCAATTAAATACATCCAGTTTTCTACCCAAAGAAACATTTAAATCTATAAACGAAAATCAAAACGACACATTCATTCCTAGAGGGAGCTCGTCATTTCATAACTGGATTGCAATTAACAATGACTAGTTTATCAAACAAATTCATTGAAATCAAACTAAGCTCCTTAAATCAGAAAAATATCTGAGTTCTACTTGAATTTGGAAGTAAATGTAACTAGATGAAAATAAAATCCTTCCAAAATAATTACGGATCGCTACTTTAATCTAAGAAAGATAATGCTAGAAAAAGAAAATTAAAAAAGGAAAAGAAAAAAGAAAAGAAAAATATATACAACGAGAATTCAGCTCATCTAAAAGCTCTAAAACTTACTAGAAGTGGCTGAAAGCTATGCACTCCTCCCTAGGAGCTTTTATTTATAGGCTTTAGACTTGAGCGTTCAAAACGAGGAGAAAATCACGAACTGGCGAAAAATTCTTCCATGGTAGATGTAAGGTGGTTGATGTTGCAGCATAGAAGATCACGTCTTGTGGTTGAATCTAATGTCGCGACATTGATATTTGTATGGAAATTACGAATTTTGAATGACCCGGGCAATGTCATGACGTGTGGCGACGTGGTACGATGTGGCGTTGCTAGACCTTTTTGTTCTGTCCTTCCGCTGTGTTGGCTCTCAGTCTTTGTGTGCGACATTGGGTTCGATCATTAGAGTCATTTCTTCAATGTTGTGACATTGAATGTTTGATGTCACAACATTGGTCTGTTAATATTTCAACCTTGGCTACTCTGATATGATGTCGTGAAATTCTTTGTGTGATGTGTGACATTAACTTTTTAGTATTCGCGGAGTCTAATGTGATGTCGTGACATTGAACCATCAAATATTAGCATTATTATTTAAATCTATAATATATATGGATGAGGCTTTATTCTAATGTTGTGACATTTAGTTTCGATGTTGCGACATTACTCAAATGATGTTGCAACTTGATTGCCTTTTTGGTGATGTCGTGACATTGGATTTTAATGTCTCCGCTGATGTTGCGACATTGATATTTTCTGTTCCACCTACTTTAGCCGATGTCGTGACATTAAAATCATGTCATGACACTCTCCACATGATATTAGTGAGTGTCATCAGTCTTTGACATTCTTTGCTTTTCTTTGTACATTCTTGTTTTGCTGCTGCATCTCTTTGCTACTTTTCTTGAATTCTCACAAAACATAAATATGGGTAAAAAAGAAGACTCCCATAATTTCACATTAAATTGAACTTTAGCTTTAGTATTTACTGAAAAATGAGCTAAAATAGATGAGTTTTAGACTCATCACAAGTTAGGCCTAAAATTTTTTCATACAAAAGTAAAAACCTCGATGTCACACTCCTCATCATTCATCTCTCAGTTGTTTAGATGCAGTTTCACTCAATTTCTGACTCATTTTCCTTTTCGTCCATAGATTTGGTTGGAGTTCTTGCACATTGCTTAAAGGTATCACCATGCATTTATTTATTGGATTTGTCGATATTATAGAGGTCCTGAAAATTGTTCATGAATGGCAATTTGGTTGTCCCAATATGAGCTAAGTTTTTGTATATAGCACTAGTGTTGACTTGAAGGCATCTAATCTGTAATTTTTGCTCATGAAGACTTATCATCTTCTGTACATACCCGAAGGTCAACATCTTCTCTGAAGAAGATGACTCTTCTTTATCTGAAATGTGGGGATTAAACTCCCTTGATAAGGCATATGTTAAGGGGTAATTGTCATACAACTTAGGTTTCCCATAGACAAGATCGTCTTGATACCAAAAACCACAATCAATAAATACTCCTTATTCCATGAGTGAGTCATTATGAATTCTTTGGTCCAAATGATGAATAGTAAGTCAAGCTTGGCTTCCATGGAGGCAAGTATATCCGCTCTTGAATATTTCTCCATAAGTACCTATAAATAAGAACAAGAAAAAAGAAAACAAATTATAAAATACAAACAGTAAACAAAATAGCTAAGAAATAAACCCTGGCAAAAACTAAAAATAAAATTGCATAAATAAGAAAATCACCATTCTTTCAAAATATAAACTTCAATGAAGATATAAAAGTGAACTCTGTGATCGACAATAGTGCCAAAAACTTGGTATCAAATTTCGACCACATTACCAAAGACTTCGTCAGTCAGCAGACCAAAAACTTTAATTGCCAAATTTAGACATGACTACCAAAGGCTACGCAGTCACGACAATGGTGCCAAAAACTTGTTGCTGACCAATGATGTATGTATGAAAATATGGCCAAGGGAAGTGAATGTGGTAAATACTTAAAAACTGGTTGAAATCTTAAATATGCTCAAAGCAAAGTACAAAGTGTTACTGACTCAACCCCTTTCCACAAGTGCCGCGGGGTCATCTGGTAATAATGTGGACTAGGAGTCCAGTCTCAGTACCAAAGTTGGAGTTCTCTCAAATTCTGAAATTTGAGCACCCGACTATGAGGGCTATTGCCTATTTAGGTGACCAAATATGATGAGAATTAAAGATCAATTTAACTAAGTAAACTTGATTTAAAACTAATCAACTAATCCTAAAATCACTACCAAAGAAAACAACACTAAGTCTAAATGTGAAGAGAGGCACTAGGGATGGGAATAATAATTTAACAAGCAATTTGCATTTCCTTGAAAGCACAACATTTATGGGTTGAATCCTGGACTTGTACAAGGGTATGTTAGTAGAGTCTTATCTAAAACCTTTCAACACCATACATTTCATTGACTACTGTGTTTCCAAAACGAGATTAACATGTGTCTAAAAAGCTACTTTTAGGATCTGATTCACTTTAAATTTTGGATGACTTCCAATACCAGGTGTAACACCTCAGATTATACCCGATAATTTTATAACGTGTTTTGGGTATAATAAAAGTAAATGTATATTTTTTCTCGAATAAAATAATGCTAAAAATAAAATGAGAAGAATCCTAAATTAATACAAGAGTTAAGGGTAAATTAGTAATTTACCAATTCAGGACCTAAGGGTCATAATTTATGAAGATTATATTAAGTAGTAAATAGGACTGGGATTACCAGTGAGAGTTGGGGGACCAAATGGAAAAATGGAATTTTATGTCAAATTTTGGATAAGACCAAACAAGGCCTTAAGAAATATCTCATTTTTGGCTTTTGGTTAGGGCAAACCGGTTGAGAGAAAAGGAGAAGAGAAGAGAAGAAGAAGAAGGAAGAGAAGAAGAAGAGGAGTGCAAGAAAAGCAAAGGTATGGAATGTGTGGAATTCTTGTTTGGAAGTATGGAACTTGTTAGGATTTGTATGGATACTTGTTTGGAGGTTTAGAATACCTCTTTTTGTGTAGAATCCTTGTTTGGAATAAATCTTTAAGGTATGGATATTTGATGGAATGGTTGTTTTGTTTGGTTGTGGTTCTCAATGGAGGAAAAATTTGTATAGAGAAAATGTTGGGTTTTAGGGGAGATGCTGTCCTTTTTTTTAACCCATGTTTTCGTTTTGGACATAACTTGGCAATCACTAATTCTAATTGAGTGATTAAAATTTCTGGGTAAACTAGACTTCTAGGAAAACAAATCTCCCTCAAATAAGTATATCCAAATTTAGACCCCATTGGACCCAGAAAAATCGTCAAATTAAGGAAACAATTCGGTCCCTGAAATTTGTCTCATAACAATCCTCTAAACTGGAGTAATTCCGATTTTTTAAATCATAACTTGAGTTATAATGGTCCGAATGAGGTGATTCAAATTTTTGTACAAACTAGATATATGGGAGAACAACTTTCATGAAAAAAGTATGGTCAAATTATGTCTCTATCATTCCCAAAAAATTTTCAAATATAGGACACAATTCTAGATTCTGTTCTTGGAAACTGTCCAGGAGTAGTTCTGAATGTTTAGACCATATCTTCCAAATTAAAAGTCCAAATGACATGATGTTTGAACCAAAAGAAACTTAAGACATAGGGGTATATTGAGTTAGAAGATCACTTTCTTTAACAATCCCGTTTACAAGGTCAAAATTATAGTCGAAAATGGACTTGGAGCTCTCGAAGCTGTTCGGGCGGGGTGGATTGTGGCTGAAATTATGCAAGGTTATATAAATGTATTGTTATATGAAATAATGCATCATAGTAATATGATCATGATAACATGTGTTATGAAAGCTAAAGAGAATAAACGTATAATTTTTCTATATGAAAAAGTACAGTTAAATGTTTATAAGAGATTATTTGATAATGAATATCTCATAAGTATACATGATATCAGTAGTTATTCATGTATATGAGATATTTGTTTTCTGATACCTGAAAGATTGTTAAGAAAACATAATAAAACTGATTACTTGCTTATGATCGGGTAGTTGGATAGGTAGGCATGCCTATAGGAATACAGTTGCTGCAGCATACAGTTTATAGATATCGAGGCCCCGTTTAGGTCAATGACATAGATCCTGTTTGGATCATTATAGTGGCCCCGTTTAGGTCACATAGATAGAAATCACTGTCTCGTACAGTGATAGTACCTTCGGGTATGTACAGTGTTTTCCCGTATCCACTTCTGAGGTATATGTGTCACATCCCACTTTTATAGGCTGTGACCGGCGCTAGGGAATGGGTAGGCTTAAGGCCACCAAAACCCGTAGCAAGCTTTAAGTCCCAATAATTTCACAGAAAATTAGGCAAGACTATTAGTTCTACTGTAATGACAAATCATATTGTCATAATATCAATCTAAAATCTACTAATAATTAACTCAAAATCTCATATCATGATATTATCTCAAATAACACAACAAATGAACCCAAAATTGGTCATCCGCTAAAAGCGACCTCAACGGTCTCATCAAAAAATATCAATAAGGTTTCATCAAAAGCAAAAATTTATCAACTCAACTATTCAAAATTTGTCGATTCAACCAGAAATAATTAGCAATAACTTAAGTTAATTCACCATGGAGCCTTGATTAGGTGCCACGATGGTGAGCTAAAATCAACAAAATTTATATACACCTAGGATTCCTCTTCTTGCCCAGTGATCGACTGCTGCGGTATAGTGATGCAGGAATTAGAACACGGGATGGGTTTTCATCACCAGAAATGATTTTGCATAAGAGTGCACGAGAGGTAAGGCTTTCTATTTGGACTTTTTGGATTTGTGTTTCAAAAACAGTGGGAATGGTTTGAAAACTGATAATTGTAAAAACTGAAAGTTAAAGGTGAAAAAGTTAACTTTGAAGATTTAGGTTACTAACTTGGTAAGTTAGGGCAAACAAGTGTCCCCGGGTTTTATCACTCAGCGTTATGACAAGCAGCACATAGTCCACAGCATAACGGGATCTATGTTGCTTAGCAAACCTCACCCCTTGAAACAACTCTGTTGGTCAATCTGATTAGTATGCGGTTATGGCCACTGCTGTTTAAGAAACACAACATTGATATCATCTCAGGAAACATTAAAGACCATCTAAAGAAACAGTGCATCTATCACTAATTATACCTTTGTATCCTAAAGCATGGAGAGTATTAGCTAAATCAATAACATTAAATGTATGCAACCTAATTTGAGAAACCTAACATATAAATATCATTTTAGGCTTGTAAAGACATACAAAGAATACAATACCTCTCTCCTTGAATACCTTGGATCCTAAAGCATGGAGTATTGGCCAAATCAATAACATTCAAAATGTTAATACCTTCATAATTTTGAGAATATAAGGGCCATAAATACACTACCTGTGGCTTTTAGTACAAGGACAACATGCATATGCCCACCTGACTAGCTTCATATAACTTCAAGAAGGAGAGCTTAGCCAAGCATCTCTTGAGTTGTCTCATCACTCAAGAGGGTGTTTGGAAAGCTAGAAAGGAGAGAAAAGAGGAGAGAGAAGAGAAAAGCAAAAACCTAATTAAAATAAAAGACTTTATTTACAAAATGAAAACTTACAAAATATCTTCTCACCACCCAATTGTTCCAAAAATTGTTACTTAGGTTACAAAACAAGAGGCTTATATAGGCCTCCTCAAGGTATGAAAATACCAAAAACCTATAAAATTAGCGGCTAAGTTATAGGACAATTAAGTAATACACCAGTTTGGAGCGGTTTGGCATTAGTACAAAACATGACGAGGCATTAAATTTCGCTAGTGAAGAATTTAAGCTAACTGGCGGAAATCACCAGAACATAAGCGAAAATAGGAAATTGGCTAAAGCCGGGTAATTTAATAGCTAGAAATTTAGCTAACAAGCGAAGTGATGATAGCGAAATCAGTTATTTTTTAAACTAAGAGTGATTGCCTAGTGAAATTGGGATAGATTACAGCGAAATTTGTCATTTTATTTGAACTTCTTGAAATATTTAAGCTAAACACAACGAAATTTTCGCAAGTTTATATTCAGCGGAGGTTTAGCGAAAATTTGCGGGTTCTGCTCTTGCCTCTTTGCCTTCCAACGCATCGAATTTTCTTCACTTTGCCTTTGTTTTCTCATTGATTCAAAATTTGGTTGATGGTAGAACATTGGGATCACACTTCGCTGATTCATGCATTTATTTCGAGATTGGACTCCAGTGCGCAAACACACATGAAACAACCAAAAATACCCTCTAAATGGCATAAGTGGTACTAAGGAGCTTGTTCTTCAGTGTTATAAATGACATGATCTGTCACATAAAAAGCACTCAAAACCTATCTAATATAGGGTTGAAATTTACATAGGCATTAATCAAACTGCTACAACTTAGACTCTATTTCTAAATAAACAAAATAATAATCCATTACATATTTCAAATAGAATCCAAGTGGTCAAAAATGCCTGAATTCTCCTTTCTACATCTACGAAGGAGGAAATCATGAAATTGAGATAACTCTGTGGTAAAAATATATCACCATACTTGTGGGAAGCTAGGTAATCAAGGCGGATCACAAGGATGGTTATGTCTCCAATCAATCAATCACCACTTTTGCATGATTATAACAAATAGAGGCAATATGAACAACAATATCAATGTTGAGTTTGAGGTTTGGCTCTGAAGTATAGTTTACCATTCGAGAATCAGGTACATTCTTTAACTTTATCTTGGAATGGGTACATTCGACCCAGTCAGAGTAGAGCGGGCCGGAGTTCTACGCCTAGAGTTTTACCACCTCTCTAGGAAGGCAAGCGGCTTTGCCCGCGCAGAGGGTACCATGTGCATAGCCTGATGACCTCCCCATCAGTTAGGTTTAATGATTCATACCATCGATGACATTATGATTACAAGTTATAGGCGACCGTACTTTCGGCATGCAACGAAGATAACACCAAATACAATAAGGATTGGCGACCGTGCTCAGAATGAATATTCATCAGGACCACATTAGGCTTGTGGCATATGAAAAATTCAATTCAATGAGATAATAGAATAAGGGTCTTAATCATAGTCAATTACTAAGATCAGTCGAAAACAGTAAACACCCAGCTATACATTTCGAAGGTCTTGAGTACGATCAGATATAAGTTACTCACCTCCTATTGTCAGGCTCAGCTAGGCTATTCACCCTGAACGTGTGAGCCTTCCCCAACTTCGTTTGCTTCAGAAGTCTCCCACCATGAAAAATCTGGAGTTGATTCAAGGGAATTGGCACCTGTAAAATTTTCTTCCTTCCCAGCCGATTCGGCGCAGAATGGAGAACCTAGGGTTCTTCAATTTTTCTTTTTTTCTGCTCGATTTTCTGAGGCCCTAATATTTTTAAAAATTAATTAAATATTGCATGAGTCTCTGCGGTTTCTTGAATTTTTTAAGGCTGAGAATTTTTAAAAATATCTCTTTGGCCCTTGGTCAACAAAATCTGCTGACTTTTCCTACCCGGTTCACTGTTTACGTATTTTTTTTTTGTATGTATTTTTATTATTTTATTTTTATAAAATATATTTTGACTATACTTTGTACAGAAAGAATTCCCATAATTTATTTCGTCATTGTTTTTTAAAAATTCTATTTAGGTCAGCTTGCTCGAATTTGACCTTGCGGAGTATATTTCTAAAATTCCATTTAATTGAAATAATTCTAAAAATTATTATAAATTCATGATGGACCTTAAAACACCTAAAACTTAAATTCCATGAAAAAAAAATCATTTAAAAAAAATGTTTGGGGTGTTACATTCTCCCCCCCTTATAAAAATTCGTCCTCGAATTTATTAAAGAGTGTGTACCTTATCCTTTCGAGTTGAGGATATTTGTCCTTCATCGACTGCTCACTCTCCCAAGTACACTCCTCTACTTGATTCTGCCACTGAACCTTTACCATAGCTATTTCTTTGTTTCTCAGCTTCCTGGTCTGTCTATCCACTATGGCTACTGGTACCTCTTCATATGACAGATCCTTATCAACCTCAATCTCCTGAGTCTGAAGAATGTGAGACGGATGAGGAACGTACTTCCGTAACATTGAGATGTGAAACACTGGATGCACGTAGCCAAAGTTGGGTTATTGTCATAAGATACATTGCCAACCTATCGATATGAATGGCCTTATATATCTCGGTGTCAGCTTCCCTTTCTTCCCGAATCTCATCACTCCCTTCATAGGAGATATTTTAAGGAAAACGTGATCACCCACACCAAACTGTACATCCCGTCTCCTCGGATCAGCATAACTCTTTTGTCGACTGAAAGCCGTCCTCATTCTCTCCTGAATAATAGGTACTTTCTCAGAAGTTTCTCTGATCAACTCTGGACCTTCCAATTCTCTATCACCTACCTCCATCCAACAAGAAGGTGACCTACATTTCCATCCATAGAGTGCCTCATACGGAGCCATTCCAATCGTAGAATGGTAGTTGTTATTATAAGCAAACTCTACCAAAGGCAAATATTTTCCCAACTACCTCGAAATCCACCAACACACATCTGGAGCATAATACTCTAGAGTGAATTGTCCGTTCATTGCCCATCTACATGCGAGGATGGAGGGCATGCTGAGAAATCCAGTTTAGTACCCAAGGCTTCCTAAAGTTTCTGCCAAAACCTCGAGGTGAATTGTGGACCTCTGTCAGATACTATGGACACTCCGTTGCAGTGCTCTTATCTTGTCCGGATACATACGTGCATCTTGTGCCCATAAATATAAGTGGTCTTAACGGCCCAAGAAGTGGTACATTTAGTCAATCGTCAACTATAACCCGGTTGAATCATACTTGCTCCCGAGTCTTTGGTAGCCCAACCACGAAGTCATAGTAATTCTCTCCCATTTCCATTCAGGTAATGGCAACTCTATATGAGGGCATTGGGTCTGCGGTGCTCGAATTTGACTGTTGGCATGTCAAACATGATGCCACACTCTTGTGCCACATCCTTTTTCATCCCATTCCACCAATACATACCTTTAACATCCTGGTAGTCTTGTTTAGCTCTGGATGAACACTATAGTGCATTATGGGCTTCCTGTAGAATCCTTTGTCTCAACCCATCTACATCAGGCACACAGTCTATTTCCTCGTCTCAGCACGCCATCCCTAATTTCAAATCCGGATGTCTGTCCTGACTGTACCGTCTCCCTCAATTTAATAAAGGAAGGATCCTTATCTTGGTTGGCCTTGATCTCATCAATCAATAAGGGCCTCACCTGGAACTGTGCAACTAATCCCTGGGACTCTGTAACCTATTTGTGCTCCGTACTAAGCGGATCCTCCCAAACTCCTTCACTATACTCCTCTTATGTACTGAAATATGTGCTAGACTGCCCATGGACTTCCTGCTTAAAGCATCAGCCACCACATTGGCTTTCCCAGGATGATATAAAATCTGGCAATCATGAATCTTTGATCAATACCGCCCATCTCTATTTTGAGATTCAAATCTCTCGATCTTGAATGTATTGAAGGCTTTTGTGATATGTGTAAATCTCACACTTCTCTATAAGTAAGTGCCTCCCATATCTTCGATTGCAAAAATCCCTTTGCCCGCCATCTCCGGGTCATGTGTAGGATAATTCAACTCATGTCTCCTCAAGCTGTACGGATGCATATGCTAATACCCTTCCCGTTCTACATCAAAACCGCAACCCGATCTACTCTAGAGGCATCACAATACTGCTGTCATACACTCCACGTCTGTGGGTAATGCTAACAGGCTTGATAGTTAAGCAATCCTTACTTTACGCGGAAATACGAGGAGTGCCATCACTCAAATTTTACTTTGCTCTGTTGTAGTGTCAATGGAGGCGGATATTACGAAAAAATCTTACAAATCTCTGTAATATCCACATTACATACCGAGAAAACTACGTATCTACCAGTCACATTGGTGGGTCTAGGCGGATTAGATCTTGCTTCTACCTTCTTCGGATCCACTAACACCCTCCTTGCTTATTACATGCGAAACTCACACTATTAGCGAAAACTCACATTTAAACGATTTGCATACGATTGATGTGTTCCACAAGAATTAAATACAATCACGAAGGTGTTCCCCATGTTCCATAGGCTTTTCGAATAAATCGGGATATCTCATCTATAAACACCACCACAAATTTATCGAGATAGGGTTTGAAAACCCGGTTCATCAAATCCATAAGCAGCGGTGGTGCATTAGTCGACGAAATGGTAATACCGGGAACTGTAATGGCCGTCTGGAGTCTGAATGGTCATCATTATA
Source organism: Tetrastigma voinierianum (assembly GCA_016808115.1). Lineage (NCBI taxonomy): Eukaryota > Viridiplantae > Streptophyta > Magnoliopsida > Vitales > Vitaceae > Tetrastigma > Tetrastigma voinierianum. The sequence continues at coordinate 196,424 of JAEQBH010006211.1, forward strand.
TCTTCCCTCCTTATCTTCAAGCGTGGTAACCCGGACCGAAGGTTAATCTTTGAAAAATGTTGGTCCCTATGGCCCCGGTCAAACAAATCATCTATTCTGTAGAAGTGGATACCTATTCTTGATTGTTACCTTATTTATTTATCATTTAATCAATGCCTGTTCTCATAGTCCATCTTTTTCTTCACAAATAACACCGGTGCACCCACGATTGAAGCGCAGTCTAATAAACCTTATACGGCAATTCTTGCAATTGTCGCTCAACTCTCAGTGGAGTGGGTGCCGTACGGTGTGGTGCAATAGATATGATTTGTGCCGGATAACAGTCAATATTAAACTCCAGTTTCCTGTGCGGTGCTAATCTGGTAAATCATCGGGAAAAGACATCTGAGTAATCCCTCACAGCAATTATATCTCCCAAATGGAGTGAGAGGAATTCTAGCATCTCATAGACTAAATACCCTTGGCGACCCAGCTAATAAGTAACCTCTGGCTCTTTATGTCATTTGAAATCAGTACTAGGGCTTCCATTATGATCTCTGGAGAAAACAAACTGGTACTCCCAATGGTTTGAACGTTATCTTCTTTCTACTATAACGATCCGTAGTTTGCGTTAGTGACAACCATTCCATACCTAGATAACATCAAACTCGGTATAGGCAATTCAATCAAATCGACATATGTCTGCTATCTATCATTATCTCACATGATGCGTACATATAGTTCACCTCGACTATTTCTCAGTGGTGTGCTAATAGCTAGGGATTTTTCCATTATCATTTACCCTTGTTCAATTTCTTAGCATAAGATGGGGATACAAGCAGTGAGTGGCTCTGGATCAAATAACACTTTGGCTTGTTCGTTTTGTATGTATTATACCTGAATAAATTAAAAGCATTTAAAATTTTTCTTACCAGAAATATGTTAAATTCGGGATATACTGTCATAGCGGTGTTGGTAGTACACGGGCCTCTGTTTGGTTAACTACAAAAACTACACCTTGGCCTCTACAGCGGGTGTAGGGGCAGTGCTACATTTCTGCTTTGCGAGAACTGTCCTGTGCTCTCCTCTGCACCATACCTCCCGAGGTCTCTCTACATCTTGTGGTACGGGGTGTTGAGAACACCAAAGGCTGAAGCACCCTTCGAGGCGGTTCTGGATATATGCCTCTTTGCCCACAGCGGTAGCAAGCCCATGGAGGAATATCTACATTGACCAATGTGCCCTTTTCCACACACTTTACCAGTTTTCATGAACCTTGTGTTCTTCACGAAGTGTTGATTACTGCCCCGAGGAGTAACTTGTGTGGTTGTCCTGCCATTTGGCCCCCTATTTTGGTTATGAGGTGACACGAACCTTGGCTCTTCACTCTTCCCTTTACTACTCTGCGCTCCTCGTTTTTCCTCTTTCTATCACTCTCATTACATTCTCTTTATTCTTGGTCTCCCACAATTTAGCTCTATCAACAATCTTTGTCAAATGGCCAAGGAAAATCTCAGGAACCAAATAGTGCATTGTGAGGTGGTATCATTCGGCTCGGAATCTATCAACACGAGTTTGCTTCATCGGGTACTAGTGCAGGAGCATACTTTACTCGGGCAAGTGAACTCTTTAGCATACTGAGATACACTCATCGTAAGTCTGGTACAGCTTCTGTGATATTTGTTATTCTGTCTGCTTTGGGGATATAAACTCATCCATAATAGCCTCTCTAAACATCTCCCAAGTGGGAGGGTTCCATCCATATAACTGATCCTCAATGCGTCTGGAGACGATCGGCCATTATTCTTCATCTTCATTCCTACCGGCTCGATTACTCTGGCATCTAGAGCATGATAATCTCCTCACTACTTTTTTACGTCTCCTCAAATGCGTGGGTCATCTCCTTCCTCACTATGATACGGAGTCTTAAACCTCGAGAACTCTGTAAAGATAGACCTTCCTCATCCAGCATTAGCCCCAGCTACCCTCACAGGCTTTGTGCGGGAGGTTGTGGGTGGGTGGGTGGAAGCAGTGGAGCTGGAATGGAACTATTGTCTCCACTGGTCTACTTCCGCCTAAGGGCTCATTCTGCCCATAACTCTGTAATTTCTTGCCTCGAAATTCTCAAATCATCCATATCAAATGCTGGAGGCGGCGGTGGAACATTCTCGACCTCTGTACTCTCAGCCTCGATCGAGGGGTGGTTATCTCCATCTCAATCGATCTCGATGCACGAGACTCCCACATGCGGCATCCCCAGCATCCTGTCGGATCATGATCTCCTTCGCCCCTTGGCGGAGTGGTCCAAGTCTCGAGAGTGCAGCCTTGTTGTCTTCTTGGTGGCATTCGTGACGAAAACAAATGATACTTAGATTCACAATACATGCTCGAGTACTTAAACTTTTCATCTACCAGAATACGCGATGCTTATACTATGATGACGCCACAAAGACAATTTGGAATCCTATGCTCCATGGTGTCTCATTTATCATTTACCCGAAATAACATCCCCAGTTCTTTTAAAACACGACTCGATACGACTTTGTCATCCAGCACCCATAAATTTAACAGCCAGGCGCTAGGAATGGGTAGGCTTAAGGCCACCAAACCCATTAGCAAGCCTAAGAATCCCATAATTTCTCATAGAAAATTCGGCAAGACCTAATGGTTTCTAAACAATGACAAATCCTATTATTCGCAATATCAATCTAAAATCTACTAAAATTAACTCAAAATCTCATATCCTTGATATTATCTCAAATAACATAACAAATAGACCTCAGTGGTCATCCATTTAACAAAAATGACCTCAACGGTCTCATCAAAAAATATCAATAAGGTTTCTATAAAGCAAATTTATCAACTCAACTATTCAAAATTTATCGATTCAACCAAATAATTAACCGATAGCAAGTTAATTCTGTGGAGCATACGAAACTTGAACTCTCATTCACCAAATAAACAAAATAATAATCCATTACATGTTTCAAATAGAATCCAAGTGGTCAAGAAATGCCTGGATTCTCCTTTCTCTGTCTACCCTGAAAAGGAGGAAATCAACGGGGGTGAGATAACTCCGTGAGTAAAAATATATCACCATACTTGTGAAATTTGAGTACTGAGAGCCGACTCACAAGGATGGTTATGCTCAATCAATCAATCCTGTGCATAGGTTATACAACAAATAGCGGCAATATGAACAACAATATCAAATGAGTTTTAGAGGTTGGCTCTGAAATATATTTTACCATTCGAGAATCCGTGCATTTCCTTTTAACTTTATCTTGGGGCTCCCAGTGCATTCGACGAATCAGTGAATGGCGGGTTCTACGCCTGAGTTACCACACCTCTCTAGGAAGGCAGCGGCTTTGCCCTTCCGGAGGGTACCATGTGCACATAGCCTGATGACCTCCCCATCAATTAGGTTTTCAGTGATTCATACGATCAATGACATTAACGATTACAAGTTATCTTGTAGGTACTCGGCATGCAATATAAAGAGATAACGCAAATACATAAGGGATTGGTGATCGTGCTCAGCATGAATATTCATCGGGACACGTGACTTGTGGCATGCTTGAAAATTCAATTCAATGAATACTCAGAATAAGGTCTTAATCATGGTCAATTACTACGATCGAGTCAAACATTGAAAACAGCTATGCATTTCGAGAAGGTGCGAAATGCGATGATATAAATTTACTCACCTCCCTATTAGTCCAGGCTCAGCTAGGCTATTCACCCTGAACGTGTGAGCCTTTCCAACTTCGTTTGGCTGAAGTCTCCCCACCGCGAAAAATCCTGAGTTGATTCCAAAGGGGTGGGCTTGACAAAATTTTCTTCCTTCCCGGAGGTTCGAGGCGCCGAATGGGAGAACCTAGGGTTCTTCAATTTTTCTCTTTTGTTTATGCTCGATTTTCTGAGGCTAATATTTTTAAAAATTAATTAAATACCGTAGTCTGTGGTTTTTCTTGGAATTTTTTAAGGCCACAGGAATTTTTAAAAGTATCTCTTTGGCCACTTGGTGCTTAAAATCTGTTGACTTTTTCCCTACCCGGTTCCTTTGTTCACATATTTTTATTATTTTTTTACTCCTTGTATTTTCATCATTTTATTTTATAACATATATTTGGATATTAATTTGCTTCTTAAAAATTCCCATAATTTATTTCATTCATTGGTATTTTAAAAATTCTATTGGAATATTGCTCGGAAATTTGACCTTCTTGGGTATATTTTCTAAAATTCCATTTAAATAATTCCTGAAATTATTATAAATTCATGATGGACCTTAAAACACCCTAAAACTTAAATTCCATGAAAAAAATCATTTAAAAAAAATGTTTGGGGTGTTACAATATGCAGGCATGAAACTTAAAAGCAAATGACAAGAATATGCAAATGATTTGAATATGATAAATGACATTATATGACATGATATGAGAAGCATAGCACTGCTATGTGATGACAAGTATACCGTGACAAGAACAAGATACGAAATGTATATGAACAATGATATGAAATAAAACATGATATGATAAGTAAGTATGAAATATGTATATGCATGTATCTAAAGTGTGATGATCCTTATTAGAGGTCGTCCATGAGTATTATTCTTACTAAGTTATAAGCTTAGCATGAGTGTTTAATTCGTGTAGGTACAAAAGAAGGAAATAGAAGACAAGACAATCCGCATCAGCAACAAAGGTCAACGCAACACTAGGTGCCCACTGAAGACCTTTTTGGTATATTTTGTACTTGTCTTTGTTTTTTTTAAACAATGTAAAAATTGTAAATGTTGAACACTTCCATTTATGGAGCTTGAATATATTTTGTAAACCGCTGCTATAAAATATATATTTCAAGTTAAATGTTTAATAGTATAGGAATGAACAAGTTTATAGTAAACAATTAAAAAAAAAAATGACACCCTAGCCTGACATTGGGTGCCCAGTTGGGGGTGTCATAGTTTAGTGGTATCGAAGCCTGGGTTTGAAAGACAGAGAAAACGAGTTTAGGTTTAACTGCGGAAAAATCAATTTGTATGATAAAAAGCATGTGTTTAATAATGTGTTGGCCTAATGTGGATATCCTTGTGTTTTGTATAGATGGATCGTCCTCAATTCGGTTGAAAGCAGCGGGAGTGTTAACCGGGAGATAAGGTTGCAGCTTAGGATTCTTACGAATATGTCAGTGAGAGTCATGCCCATTGGAAGTGATGAGTCCAAAAAACTCATTAGATTTTAATCCATTTTTACGACATATTACAAGATAGCTGGTGATTTGTATCTTGAAATATGGATATTTTACTCAAATTTAAAATTGCGGAAAAGAAATCTGATGACCATTAAAATCTTGTAATCAGAGGAAAGAGACAGCATACAAGCAAAATGGAAGTCATAACTGAAAATCGAGATGTGACAGGAAGTTTGCAGTTGTCAGTCATTTCAAGTCACGACATCACGAAATCAGCTTTGAGGAAGAAATAGAAGACCTTAACAAGTGAAATTAGGTGACTTGAAGAAAGAGTTGCGACCGGGGATATTGAGGCAACAAATGAAAGAGGTTGCGACAAAGGAAGTGTGGTCGAGGCTAAAGGAAATATTCAAAGAAGGAATCTTCGTAATCGCGACACACCCAAATGTCAGCGGCCTTGATTGAATGGCGGGGTGTGACATCGCTCGATGTCGCGGCGTGGATTCGTCGATGAAACCTGAGAGGTCTTTGCAAATGGCGGGGTGCAACTAGTTTTAAATGAAAGGCATTTGAGATTCGACATACAGTTGAGGTTGCGACATAAAATCGAGCTGAGGTCTCATCGGGAAGATTGAGTTCTGCCAAAAATAGAGGTTGAAGAATTCATATTACGAGAAGCCACACGAAGCCGCACCCAGCGAAGTTGTGACCATTTACTAATCAAGGATCAGAAACGATGTCGCGACCACTCATTTAAGTCTCGACCTGAAGAAGAGCTGAGCAGAAGAAATCAAGGTTGCAACTACTTTTGAGCAATTAAGACTACTTGTGACTAGAAAAACGGGAAGTGTGAGCCACAGAATAGGAAGAAATTGGACATGACAGAGGCGAGGTTGCGACGAGGAAGAAGAAATGGAAGGCGACAAAGAGTCATTGACATAAAATTGAAGCACAATGAGATAGAAGACCACCAACATAATCACGACAAGGAAAAGAAAGTCACAACATGAGGTCATCCCTCTGAATGAAAGATTAGTGCATAACTTCAAAAGCCCGAGAGTCATGACTCGAAGCGAAGAAGAGAAAGGCAGATGATGTCGCGAAGCTAAGCGGGTTGTCGCGACATCAAATATGGAGAAATAGCGAGCAAATAGGTCGCGACTACAAGCGATGTCGCGACCATCGATCAAGCGCATTTGCAAGAAATTTATGGTGTTGAAAAGTTTTAGATAAGACTACACTAACATACCCTTCACTTTTGATCTTAAAGTGCTTCTGACTCCCAGGTGTGTGCCCTCATTGTCGGTCACGGTTCTAAGTTGCTTCCTCCATACAGTGATGTTGCCAAAGCACCTTTACCATATGGACTTGCTTGTTCCGCAATTGCTTTACTTCATGATCGAGAATAGCTTTTTGCTCTTTATCAAAAGTGAAGTCTAGTTGCACTTGCATATCTTGTACTTGTAATATGTGTGATTCACCATAACGGTATTTCCAAAGCATAGACACATGGAACACATCATGCAACTTGGCTAACTATGGAGGGAGTTCCAACGAATGCATGCCGATCCAGATTCTCTCCAAAACTTTCATATGGGCTAATAGACCTGGGACTCGACTTCCCTTTCTTCCCGAATCTACTTAAATCATGGAGATACCTTTAAGAACAATTTATCACCCACTTCATATTCAATGTCCTTCATGTTTCAAATCCATGTCGCAACATCAACAGGAGTCGCGACATAGGGCGATATTTGGGCTTTCTTCAGAATTCCACACAGGTTTTTTGGAGTTAAACTGGTACTTTTTACAGTATAAATAGACATTGTTAGAATAGTAAAGTAGTCTTTCGTCTTCACTACCCAGAAAAGGGGAAAGAAGAGGAACTCAGTGTATAGTTTTAGAGTAGATTTTCATTTCTTTATTTTTAGTTTATTTCCTTTCTGGATTTGAATCTACTTGAAGCTAATGCGAGGCAGTAGAGCTGGATTTTATTTATGTTATTTTCTTCTTAAAATTATTTACTTTTGAGGGAATTTAATGAAATCTAGAAAAATTTCACCGGTCATTTCTTCTCAATTTTTATTGCAATTACAGGTGGTTGTGTGCGTGATCGTTTACTCCATTTCTTAATTCGCAATCTTTGATGTCAGACGCATTCTGCTATGATTACATTTAGTTACGGTCTTTTCGCGCACAAATATAGAGAACTAATTTGGGTTGGTTTTACTTATTTGTTATCATTGCCAAATTGATAAGACGATTGAGGGAATGTATCTTGCTACGATTTCGGGATGCCCTACGTGGCGACAGAGGCGAATTCACGAGGCGAGAGCATTGCTCAGGTATGCTTGACTGGAGTGATGAGGCTAGCGACTTTGAGAGTTCATTTGATAAATCCCCATTCGCTCATAATTGAAGTTGGAGGGTGTATTTAACAATATAAATAATCAGAAGTTCACCTTAATCTAAAGGCAAATTCCTAACTTGTGTTGGTAGATCTAATCAAGAAAGGGGTGAACATAGATTTGGAGGTTGAGCCATGATGATGGTAGAAACTTTGCAAAAATCTGAAGGAAATGCAAAAGGTTCTTTATCCTTGAGGAAATGGGTGTGAAGTATTGAAAGAAAAATGCCCAGATCTTGCAAGGATTTGGAATATAGGTAGCTGGTTTGATCTTGTCTGCGAGAGAAGCAAGGGTATCCAACCGGTGAATATGGAGAAATCCAATTCCAACAATTAGGAAATCTTGGACAAATCCAGATCCATACATAGAACAGAACAATATACTTAGGTGTAGGAATTGACTGTTTCATTGTATTTCATTGAAAGTTTTCGTTTCTCACAGGAAACTGATTCAGTCCAGTATTTTAGTTACAATTTGTTTCTATTCATTTACTTTGGTTTTATCTTAGTTCAATAGTAGTCAATAGTCTAGGATCTTTATTTTTCTAGATAAAACCCTTCATTGTGGTTGAGTCCAAATAGCATAGAATTTTAGTAGTTGGGGTAGTTGATCTTTAACTACGTACCAATCTGTGGGAATGATACTGGACTTGTTTAGATTTTACTACTTGTATGACCTGTGCACTTGCAGTGTCATAGACTAGACACTTATTTTTAAATCATGAACATCAAGAAAAAGTTATTTTATCAAGCAAATTTATCCAAGTGACATGGATGCAAGAGAAGTGTAAGGCTCTTGTAACTATGTGAATTTGAGGGGTTTTTAGTCTATATAGAAAGAGGCAAACACCGAGCCAAATGAAGCCTTACTGAGGATATCTTAGGACATGGATTGGGTATTGGAAAGATTGACATATCCCAAAGCCCCGATAGACATGATAAGAAGACATGGGGCTGGGGAATTCCATGGGTCAAACATGGAATAGTCCGATAAAGTTGAATTCTGGTTGGAAAAGCTGCAAAGAATAGTGGAGGAGGTGAGATGCCCTCCCGATCAAAGAGTGACATGTGCAGTTTCTCTATTGCAAGGCAGTGCTTATGATTGGTGGAAGCTAGTGTTGAGGTGTTTGAGGCTTCCAGATCCCATACCATGGGAGTTTTTCGTCTAAGAGTTCAGGGCTAAATATGTCTCTGATGTGTACAGGGAGAGACCAAGTGGAAGCAGTTCCTGAATTTGAAGCAAAAGTGGCTGAATATGAGAAAGAATTCAACCATCTTAGCAAGTACACGAAGATCGGTCCTCAGAAGTATTTCGATTCGTAAGAGGAAGCTTAGAGGAACTTCTTCCTCCTGGGTAAAAACAAAGAACAAGCCCCAACCGGGAGTCAAGACATAGTCCTTACAAAGTGGAAGAAGACAAGGAAATACAAAGAGTACCTAAGATCGGTAGAGGTGTCGTTGGGACTGGTGAAAACTAAAGTGCCCTCATTGCCACCCATGACATTTGGCGAGTTTGTAGATTGTTGATGAGGGAAAAGCTAGATGTGGGAAGACCGAACATTTTATGGCAAATCGGTCTCCACAGAGTCATATGAACAATAGAATCCTCGAGTAACACAGAGTGTGTGTCCTGCCTACACCGTCGACTCGAGATAGAGGTAGAGTCGAGGGGGCCAGGAGCCAAAAGATAGAGGATAAGGAGGAACAAAGTTAGAGACAAGATCATCCTATGCTCAACGCATCGAGCATGCTATGAAGGCCTGTGGGGACCAGGATGCACAGAAGCAATACGGTATAGTTTCTCTTATGGTATTGAAATGCATGCATTAATAGACTCTGCATCTACTCATTCATATGTATGCATTGAGCATGTGTTCGATAAGATGACGTTAAAGGGAGCGCCTATCATATGATATAGTGTAATCCAAATTCCTCAGTAAGAGTCAAATAGTCAATGTGAATAGAGTGTATAAGAATTACTCCTTATACTCATTCATGATCAAGAATTTTTTTTGGCCGATTTGATCGCTTACCATTTCGTGAATTTGATTTGATTTTAGGAATGGTTTGGTTATTCAACACCGCACTATAATTGGATTATGATAAAGTAATAGTGTTAGATGTTCGATCAACCCAAGTTGATAGTACATGGTGTTTGGTTTGGCCCAATAATGTGATTTCAGCTATGCAAGCTTGACGATTGTTGAGAAAAGGATGTGAGGCCTTTTTGGCTTCGGAGCTTGACTCTAAAAGAGGTCAAATAGAATTGAAAATATTCCGTTGTGAAGATTTTCCTGACAGTTCCCTAAGAGTTACTCCGGCATTCCACTCCATAGCAAGAGGATTTATCTATTTGAGATTTTTAACGAACATCTCCTACTCTCTGTAAGGCAATCATACGTAATGGCCCAACCGTTGAAGAGTTAAAGATTCAACTGCAAGAGCTTTTGGATAAAGGGTTTATCTGACCTAGTGTTTCTTGCTGGGGTGCACCTGTTTTGTTCATGAAAAAGAAAGATGGCACCCTACGGATGTCCATTGATTATAGGAAAATCAATAAGGTGATAGTGAAAAACAAATACCCATTGCTGAGAATTGAATATCTCTTTGATCATGCAAAGGACTGTGTGTAGTTCTTAAAGATAGACCACGACCAGTGCTTCTATCAACTAAGAGTGAAAGATGTCGACAGTCGAAGACATCGCCTTAACTCGAGCATGGCCATTATGAGTTCGTGGTAATGCCATTCGGTCGACTAATGCATCGTAGCCTTCATGGATTTGATGAATAGGGTGTTTCAATCTCTATTTAGATCAGCTTTTTTCGTGGGACTTTATTGATGATATATCATATTCCAAAGATGAGCAAGAGCATGAGCAACATTTGAAAATAGTTTATGTGACTTTCAGAGAGAAAAACAAGTTGCTTTAGTAAATGTGATTTGGTTAAAGAAAGCTCTCTACTTGTATTATATTGCGGTCTCGTGATTAGTGCTCAAAAAGTGCTATTTTCTGAGCTCCCGCTTATTGGTGTGTTTGAAAGCACTTTTTATGTACTAATCAGCATAATTAACCCAATTTGCACATTAAAGTCCCTGCTATTCTACTGATCGCATTTTGTGGCTAATTTTGTAGTTTTTGCAAGCTATTTGTGCCAAAATTATCTAGTCAATTCAAACACGAAGAACCGAGTTGAACTCATCGTTGGCAGACGTATCTCGTAAGGAAAGAAGAGCAAAGTGAGAAAATGGAACAATGCGTGAATTTTTGGTAGTGGTTGCGAGAATTTTGCACTGCTGCACTTCAAGAGTTGTACTAAGAACTCAAGGGTACCCGCAGGATGCCAAACTCCGGCCAAGCCTCCCGCACTATCTACCCTTCACAAGACCGCTCAAGTTTCCAAGACTGCCGCCGCCCGCTGAATTTTTGCCTTTCGTTCCTCTTTGATTTCTTCCATTTGTCCTTGTAATGGGCTTAATCGTTTTTGTTGATTTTGGTAATTTTGTTGTCTCGTGGCTATATAAGCCATTTGTACACACTATAACTAGACTTTGTCCAAAGGAAGAAACTTTCGCGGAAGAGCTCTAGTTTTCGCTTTTCCTTTTCTCTTATTTTCTCCCTTTCTCTCACTTTTGCCTACCAAACACCCTCGAGGATGACAACTCAAGGATGGTCGCTAAACCTCCATCCTTGGAAGAAGAGCCATTGGGTAACAAACTTTATAAAATGACTGTTCTCACATTTTTAATGCTAGCATTTATGATCATTTATGCTTCTATCTCTCACTCTAGGGTTAAATCTCTTAAATATACCCTGATTAACCTGTATTTGGAAAGTTTTTTTTCGGGGTTCATTGGATGCTTATTGGGTTAGATCCACTCATATCCTGGGTTAGTTTCCTCTATTAGTTACTGCAGGTAGGTTTGTGAGGTGTGTTCACTGGTCTCGGGAGCATGTATGTGCTCATTAAATGCCATTTTTGAAAGGAAAATTATAAGGGTTCAATTTTTTAAGGCCAAATGAAGATGCCTGAGGAAATGATTATAGGTCATCTCCCCCAACGTGTGGAGGAAAGGACCAAGGACCTCTCATTCAATTCTTAGACTCTCAAACTCAAGAGCCTAACGCTTCAAGGAGTTCTTTTTTCTATTTTATTTCATTTTATTTTCAACCGATAACCATTTACTCCACTGCTTTTACAAAACCCCATAATTCAAAACAAATTACCATTTCGGAAGTCAATTAAGAAATCATTTGAAATAAGAAAACCCATCCTCGAGTTCGACCCTAGAACTCGCGGATGGTCTGTAGAAGCCGGTTACTAATAGTGAGAGGGAATTAGACAGTTATAACATTAAGGATTCCAATTTTACTGTGGCACAACCGCTTTGTCAGAGGGCATAGAGTTGACCTTGCTAAGATTGGAAGTGTTGTGAATTGGAAACCGCTCAAGTGTTACCGGCTGAAGTTTCTTGCCTAGCAAGATATTATGTAAGATTTGTGAAGGATTTCATTTATAGCTTCGTGGGGCCATTATCTACTAAATTACTTTAAAAGGAGTAAAGTTTGAGTGGATAGATAAATGTCAAGATAGTTTTGAGCAGTTGAAGGAAATGTTGATTGAAGCACTAGTTTTGACGCAGTCTACCCTGGGTAAAGAGTATACTCTATATAGTGATGCTTTAAGAATTGGTCTAGGTTATGTGTTAATGCAAGATGGTAAAGTTGTGGCATATGCATCCGCACAGCTGGAAGCTGCCATAAATAGAATTATCCTGCATGATTTGGGAATTATCAGCAGAGATTATTGAAGATATGGCTATTAATTACTTATATGGTGAAAAATGCAGAATTTATACAGATCATAAAAGTCTCAAATATTTGTTAACGCAGAAGGAGCTTAATTTGAGACAATAGAGGTGGTTGGAGTTGTTAAAAGATTATGAATGTATAATAGACTACCACCCCGGAAAAGCTAATGTGGTAAGCGTATGCCTTGGCAGAGAGGTAATGGCAAATTGTTAAGATACGCGTTGAACGAGAATAGCATTCGATGGAACTATTAGCTCAATTTAAAAGCATAGCCTGCTTTAAAGCAAATAATATGTATGCTTAGAAAATGATAAGAGATGTAAAAGGTACAGATGGTCAGAGATGGTGATAAGACTGTTTTTTCAGTAAAAGAAGCTGGAAGTTTATATTTTAAAAACAAATTATGTGTGCCAGCTGATAATGAGCTGAAGAAAAAGTTACTATATGAAGCTCATAATACGGTATTTACCAAGCATCCTGGAGGTAACAAGATGTACTAGGATTTGAAACAGTATTATTGGTGGAGAGGAATGAAAAAGAATGTGACAGAGTATGTGTCCAAATGTTTGACGTGTTAGCAAGTAAAAGCTGAACATCAAGTACCATCCGGTTTGTTAAATCCCATTATGGTTCCACAAAGGAAGTGGACAACATTATGATGGATTTGTGTCTCGGTCTTCCTTAATAAGGAAGCATGATTTTGTATGGTGATAGTTGATAGGCTAAAAAAGTCAGCCCATTTTATACCAGTTAGGATTGATTGTTCTATGGATTCAGACCTAGTCGAGTTATATGGACGATCATGCGATTGCATGGGCAGGCCGTTGTCTATTGTGTCTGGAGTAGAGATTTACATTTACATCGAGGTTCCGAAGGAATTACAATAGCCTTTGGGAACTCAAACTTTAATTTCAAAGACAACATTCCACCTACGCATATGATAGTCCGAGAGGTTGATTCAAGTGCTCAAGATATGCTTTTGGATGTGTAATGGAATTCACCTGAAGTCGATAGGTATATTCCATTGATAGAATTTTCCCTATAACAATGCTTATCAATCAAAGCATTCGTGATGGCACCATATATTTTGTATGGCCTGGGAGATGTAGAACTCCCTGTGGTGTTGGATGTAATTGGAATGAGCATAAAGTGATTGGTCCGCATAGTAAAGATACAAGCGAAAGTTCAAGTTATTCTAAGAAAGGTTAAATGTTGCCAAGACCCACAAAAAGTCATATGCCGATTTGAAACATGAAGGACATTGAATATGAAGTGTGTAGGGATAAAGTGTCTTAAAGGTACTCCATGGAGGAAGAGTTTAGATTTGGGAAGAAAGGAGTTTCGAGTCCGAGGTTCATTAGAAGCCCATGAAGTTTTGGAGAATCTACCAGCCGGCATATCTGGGCTGGCACTCCTCCATAGTTAGCCAAGTTGCATGATGTGCCCATGTGTCTATGCTTTGAAATACCGCGGTGAATCACACATATTACCAAGATAAGATATGGTTAAGTGTAACTAGGGACTTCACTTTTGATAAAGATCCAAAGCTATTCGATCATGAAGTGAAGAAATTATGAATGCTGAAACTATATAAAGTGTTAGCAACATCACCGTATGGAGGAAGCAACTTAGAACCGTAATTGACAATGAGGGCACAAGATCTGGGGGTAAGCACTTTAAGATCAAAAGTGAAGGGCATGTTAGTAGAGTCTTATCTAAAACCTTTAAACACCATACATTTCAAAATTCTACTGGTCATGTTCCAAAAAAACCAGACAACATGTGTCTAAAAAGCATTTAGACCATTCACTTTAAATTTTGATGACTTCCCAATACTGTGTGTAACACTCGATTATACCTCGATAATTTTATAACGTGGTTTAAAACATATAATAAAAGTAAATGTATATTTTTCAATAAAATAATGTTAAAATAAATGAGAAGAATCCTAAAATTAATACAAGAGTTAAGGGTAAATTAGTAATTTACCAATTCAGGACCTAAGGGTCATAATTTATGAAGATTATATGTTAAAGTGAAAATAAGATAAGCTAGATTACAATTGGTAGTTGAAAGACTAAATGGCAAATGGAATTTTGGTGTTTCAAATTTTGATAAGACCAAACAGTTTCTTAAGTGAAATATCTCATTTTTGGTTTTTGGTTAGGGCAAACCGGTTGAGAGAAAAGGGGAAGATAAGAGAAGAAGAATAAGGAAGAGAAGAAGAAGAGGAATGCAAGAAAAGCAAAGAAGGGAAATTATGAATTCCTTATAGGGAAGTATGGAACTTGTTAGAATTTGTATGGATACTGCTCTGGAGGTTTAGAATACCTATTTTTGTGTAGAACTTTGCTGTTAAATTTAAGGTATGGATATTTGATGGAATGGTTGTTTTGTTTGGTTGTGGTTCTCAATTGAGGAAAAATTTGTATAGAGAAAATGTTGGGTTTTAAAGGAGATGCTGTATGTTATTTTTTAACCCATGTTATTGTTTTGGCCATAACATGGCCATCACTCATTCAAATTGAGTGATTCAAATTTTCAGGTAAATTAGGACTTAGGAGAAAATCTTAAAATAAGTGATATATTCAAATTTTGGACTCCATTGGTTTAAAATATCAAAATAAGGGAACAACATGCTTGCATTGAAATTTGTCTCATAACAGTCCCCATAACTGGAGTAATTCCGGTTGTTTAAATCATAACTTGTGTTATACTAGTACAAATGAGGTGATTCAAATTTATATATAAAGTAGACATCTGGGAGAACAACTTTCATGAAGAAATTATGGTCAAATTATGTCTCTATCATTCCCAAAATGTTTTCAAATATAGGACACAATTTCATATTCTGTTCCTGGAAACTGTCCAGAAGCTGTTCTGAATGTTTAGACCATATCTCCCAAATTAAAAGTCCAAATGACATGATGTTTGAACCATAAGAAACTTAAGACATAGAGGTATATCGAAGCTAGAATATCACTTTTCTAATGTCCATTTGTAGGGTCAAAATTGTAGCCGAAAATGACTTTGGGAACCGTCTCGAACTGCTCAGCAGCACTAAGTCAGAAATCAAATTATATAACAAAGCATGATTAGTGTCCAAAAAGTATTTTGAACCCTATTTATTATAGGTTTTGAGTGCCTTTTGTATACTAATCATTCTAATTAACCCGATTTACATTATTACGGTCCCTACTTATTTTAATGATCATTTAGCAATTTTGCGCTTTTGGCGAAGCTAATTATGCCGAATATTTAGTCGATCCAAGCATCAAGAATTCAAGTCAAACTCAACATTGCAAATCAAAGATCGGGCTGAAAGAAGAGCAAATGTGAAGAAAATTGACTCCCGCAGAGTGCTACGCCCACCGTGGCATCCCGCGAGCAATCGCTCCTCCCGCCGATCACTCGTCATGCCTCGCCTTGCGCAATTTTTGGTTTTTCTCCTTCTACCCTTTGCTGTAATCACTTAAGTTTGATTTTATGGTATTTCACTTGGTTTGTAAGGCTATATGTTTTTACTTTGTATACACCGGAGGAGGATCAATTTTTTGCCGTAAATAAAATGAAACGTTCTCCGCTTCCTTTTCTCCCCTCTTTTCTTTCCTTTTTTCCTAAGAAGGAACACACTCCGAGTGGATGACAACTCCTCGAGGATGTGTTGCTTAGGTCGGCTTCCTCCTCAAGAGGAGGGCTGCCGGCTAGGGTTTGGAGGTAACTCATGGTCCTCTGTTTTTAACGCACGCATTTGCGGTTGTTTACTGCCTCGCCACTTAAGCAAATCTTTTAAGCATGCCTCTTTAATGTGTATTCGCAAGTTGGTTCAATGGATACTTCACTAGATCCATTGAGGCTCTAAGAAGGTCTTCCGCTAGTTACTCGTGGAGTAGGGTTTGAGATGTGCCACCAGAACATTTATGCCCATTAAAATAAAATGCTATGTTTCAAAAAGTGGAAAACTAGATTTAGCTTTTTAAAGCTAATGAAGATCCTGCTCGGGAAATGACTATATGCCATCCTCCCAATGAGGAAAATACTCTGTGGGACATGTTAGTTGCCTTAAAACCTAAACCAAAGGTCTCGAAACTTCAAGGAGTTTATTTTACATTTTAGTTTATTTTCGCTTGCGAACCACCAACCCAGAACTGCTTTTAATACCCAAACCTTAAAAATCCAAATTTAATTCACCAATTTTGACTTCACTCAAATCATTCAGACAAGAAAACCCATCCCGTTGTTCGACCCTAGATCGCTATATCGCAGTGAGCTGGACTACCAGCAAAGAGGAGGAACTTAGGAATATAAATTTTGTTGATTCCGCATCACCCTACCGTGGCACAAATCAGTTATATAAATGTATTGTTATATGAAATAATGCATCATAGTAATATGATTATGATAACATGTGTTAGCGAAAAGTCTGTTATGAATACACGATAATTTTGTTATATGAAAAGTACGCTTATATCGTTTTGCAGATTATTTTATAATGAATATCTCATAAGTATACATAAACATCGGTGAGTTATTCATGCATATAAGATATTTTTTTCTGATACCTGAAAGATTACGTCACAAAACCGATTGACCGCTTATGACCGTGGTAGTTGGATAGGTAGGCATGTCTAGGGATGCTGCTTGTCGCAAAGATACAATTTATAGATATCGGTGCCTCGTTTGTCGATGACATAGGATCCCGTTTGGATTATTACAAATGGCCCTGGCTGGGGTCATATACAAATAGAAATCGTCTGCATACAGTTCTTTTTCCCGTATCCACTTTTAGGTATATGTAGGAAAATAGAAATTTAAAATCAAAGGATTGAACATAAACATTTGAATATGATAAATGACATTATATGACATGATATGAGAAGCATAGCATTGATATGTGATGATAAGTATACTGTGACAAGAACAAGATACGAAATGTATATGAACAATGATAAGAAATGAAACATGATATGATAAGTAAGTTTGAAATATGTATATGCATGTGTCTAAAGTTTGATGATCCTTATTAGAGGTCGTCCATGAGTATTATTCCCACTAAGCTATAAGCTTAGCATGGGTGTTTCATTCGTGTAGGTACAAAAGAAGGAAATAGAAGACAGGACAATCCGCATTAGCAACAAAGGTCAACGTAACACTTGGTGCCCACTAACGACCTTTTTGGTCTATTTTGTACGTCTTTTTTTTTTAAACAATGTAAAAATTGTAAATGTTGAACACTTCCATTTATAAAGCTTGAATATATTTTGTAAATCATTGCTATAGAATATATATTTCAAGTTAAATGTTTAACAGTATAGAAATGAACAAGTTTATAGTAAATACGAATAAAAAAGAAGACACCCTAGCCTGACATCGGGTGCCGAGTTGGGGGCATCACCTTAGGACGCTTCTACCAATTCTTAGGACCGAAGTTAGCTTTTCCTCATATACAAGGCAATACAAGATTCCTCCAACATAATTAGTCCATCACTCTACAAATTAACCAATATATCCACTTCCATAGACAGTAACGAAATATTTTGATTAAAATGAGACAAGTTATCAAAATATTAATTTCATATACCAAAAGATCACTATCCTTAACTCCTAGAACACACCCTCGACTCGGCCTCTGAGGATCCTTAAATTGTGGGCTGTGAATAGCTCCTTTGGTTTATAGAATTAATAAATCAAGCATAAGGAAATACACTTCTAAATCAATTATGTAAGTTCAGTCTCCACACCCACAAAATAAACTATAGATTTGCAAATATGAATGTTCAACAATTAATACCCATCTCTAGAGGCTGTTTAATGTTCCATTACTGGATTACAATCATCACCAATCAAGAAACAAGCAAGAAAATAAAGAAAGAAATCAAGAGAGTGAGAGAACAAATAGTGATTTGAAGCTTTAATCTTTGTCTCAACAATAATGAAATCTGAATCTCTGAGTACAACGCCGAAATCTCTTCAATACAAATAAAAATCTGCTCCAACATTACTCTAAGATCTACTAAAAATCAAAACCCTAAACTAAACTGAAAAATTGGAAGGTTTTAGAGAGAGAAACCCCCATGAGAAGTGTTCTCCCACCTCCTCCGTGCCTCAAAATTCTAAAAATTGAGTATTTATAGTCCTAGAGTGAAATGAGCTTGAAAACAAGTCAAAATAGCAATTTTTGGGGGTTTCCTGACCAAGCTTGGTTCCTTATGTCACGACATGTCCGGGTGTAAGCCACATAGTCCTGGCGTATCACGACATTGTTGCTAGGGGTGTTGCTAAGATTTATTTATACTCAAGAACTTGTTTTATTCTCTAACTTGTCACTTACAACTTCTTCATTTTAACTCGGATTTGACAAAAGATGTCAAGTTCTTTGAATGTAGAATGAAACCATGGGTGGAGTTGAACCATTTGATGTTCTAAATGGTACATAAAAATTTATCTTCCCAATAACGGGCTATGAGACATCTGGTTGACTCTTCTTTTGGAAAAAATGTTGCTAATTTCGCAAAATCACTGCTTCCATCAAGACCTCAAAACCAAGTTTATAGGAAATTGTTATGAGTTGCCATATGAATATGGATATAAAATACCAAAACAGCATGTGAAATAAACTTAAAACATAGATGAGTTTCACGCTCATCAAGTCTACGTCATGAAGTGAGATCACACGTTGAGGCATGTCAAAGCTTGATTACTACCCAAATAGTGTTGTTTTACACTCTTATTACTACGGGTTTTGATACCTTTGCTTAATAATAAGCTACCAACCTAGTTACATAAGGACCTTGCAATGCTACCGATAAATGTTATGGCAAGTTATGTTGTTTTTACGTGCTATTTATACCATAGATAGATTCGCCCAAGCATGAAAGAAACTGACCGAATCAGAGCGTAAAAGCGTTAACTAGAAGAAAAATAGAGAGATGCAAAGAGCCTTCTTGGCACTTCGGCAAGGGTTGCGAACTTCCCCAACCCCCTCATGAATTTTCACAAGGTTGCGACTTCATGAACCATCGCAAATTTTCAACATGTGAAATTGCCTCATTTCACGGTGTTTCCTCTTTACCACTGCTGACTTCTTTGACTTTTTTCGCCACTTTTCGATTTCTTCCCAATTTGTCCCCTTGTAATAGTAGTATATTGTTTTGTTATTTTGGCAATTTGTAATGGGCTTATTATGCCCCCAAACAAGACATTATAGACAGTTTTTCATTATTGTAATTCTTGGTTTTTGGGAAGCTTGAGGCTAGCTCCCATTCTCATTTTCTTTCCTTCTCAATGTCATCCTCGAGTATGTTTTCAGAGGATGAGCGGTTAAACTCCCCCTCCTTGAAGTAAAGTACTCAAAAGGAACCCGAGGTAAATGAAGGTTTTTCATGCTCATCAACGCAGTATCTCACCGCCATCAATGCTTTCCTAAACTCTAGGTTAGGATCCTCTCGAGTCACCTTGAAATGCCGCATTGCAAGCTTTCAAGGCCTGGCTGGATGCTTATTGCTAGATATAGTGATGTTTGTTAGTTATCATTTATGAGTCATTGGAAGGTGAGTCAAGGAGACTTGTTTTTCACTGTCTGAGACCATTAATGCTCAGTGAATACCATTTTCAAAGGATAGGTATTTTGGGTAAGCTTTCATAGCTAAATGAAGAACCGGTTCGGGAGATGATTATAGGTCATCCTCCCCAACGTGAGGAAAAGACCCGAAACCCTCATTTGCCCTAGGAACCTAACCCCAGTGACCTAACACTTCAAGGAGTTCTATTTTACATTTTAACTCACTCTATTTTTAGTTTCCAACCATCACAACCCATTGTTTTTACCAAATCCCAACATCTAAACCACAATCACCAGTGTAAAACCTCAGTAATAGTCATTTCTACGAAGAAAACCCATCCCTGTAGACGATCCTCGAACCACTATACTGCAGTAGCAATGCTACAACAGTAGGAGGTATTAGGTATAAATTTTGTTGATTCAGGATACCCCACGACAAAAACACACGAATCAAAGCCTTATATCAAGAAGCTCTGTACCCATGTTACACATACCCACATCGAGGCGTGACTAAGCCATTTTGCAGTAGTTGTCCTCGCACATCGTGATGTGGCTCACTCACATCATGATGTCAACTTCCTTTCAACAACAAGTCTAGCCCATTTTGTGGTAATTTGATGCCTAAATTGGAAGATATAAAAGCTAGAGACCCTAATTTGGAAAAGGAGTTTGAAGGGAGATCAAATTGGAGAGAAGAACACAAGAGAACCGTGGTACTTGGAAGAGGGATCTGCTGGTAAGAGGTCAAGAGTAACACCCTAAAAATAACCTAGCGTATTTATAACATGTTTGGGGGTATAAAAATAAGTTAATTGTATTTTTCTAGAATATATTACAGAACAAAAAATGATAAAACCCAGAAATTATAAAAGAATTAAGGTTAAATTGGTAAAATGTCAAAATGAGGACCCAAAGGTCATAAATGAAGAAGAGTATATGCCAAAGTAGAAATGTGATAAGTTGTGGTGCAAATGAAATATAAATGAAGGGCTTTAATGCAAAAATGAGAAATGAAATCCAAAAAGAGATAGCCAAACAGGGCCTTGTAATGGATGAGAGCATAAGACCAAAATCGGTTCGGGATCGTACTATGTTTTGGAAAAGTGGAGAGAGCTAGGGTTATGGGTCTCTGAGAAGAGCCATTGTTCGTGACTTTCTCCTGGTTGTTCAAAAGTTTTGCAAGAAAATAGAAGAAAAAGGAAGCTTGATTGGAAGGTTTTAAGAAGAAAGCAAGGTATGAATGTGATCCTCGCTTATTAGGAACCCTCCTAACTCCTTTGCTATGTATGGATTGCAAACCATGATTCAGTATATATGTTTGAGTTAGGAGTTCAAGCAACCTTTTACTTTTGATTAGATTGAAGTTTTGAGGAATTTTGTATGCTGAAATGTCAGTTATAGGGAATGTCACAAAATCTTCCAAACCTGATGTTTATGTTTTGGCCATAACTTGTCACTCTCCATCAATGGAGTGATTCAAATTTATGGGTAAACTAGACTTCTAGGGGGAACAAATTTCCTTTGAAAATAAGTGTGTATTCAAATCTCTGTAATCCTACTGGACCCGTAAATTTGTCAAAGTGAGGCCTGCTGCAAATATTGACTTTGGCTGGGCACTTTGCGTTTTCAGACGCTGCATTTAGGCCATAAGTTGAGTTTCACTGATCTAAATTGAGTGATTCAAATTTCTAGGTAAATAAGACTTCTAGGAGAACAAATTTTCTTGAAATAATTGTATTCAAATTTAGACCCCATTGGACCAAGAAATTCGTCAAAGTGAAGCTTTATTTTCGAGTAAAGTCTGGTTATGTTTTGAAAATAGAGAACTCCGTTGTTTTGAAATATATCTGAGGTTCAAGTTCGAATTGAATGATTCTATTTTTGAATAAATAGGATGATAAGGGAACAATAATTTGAAGGAAGTCAAGTAAATATGTGGCTCATTTGTTCTTTAAAATTTTACTTTAAGGAAGTCAGAAAACAATCCCACTAGAAACCTAAATAAGCCAACTAATATTGTTCTCTAATCGTGATGGATTAGGGGTTAGTGATGAAGAAATCTCGATCAAGAACGGGATTCGAGGATAGGAATCGGCGAGGACAACCTTTTCGGGGTTTGTTCTTCATACCTCTTCTTATTTCAAGTTTTGTAGATCGTTGGTTGAAATGATTTTCAGAAAATCGTATATGTGATTTTTTTAAGAGATTTAGGAAAATTGATTTCAAAATGCATTGCATAAAATCACATGAGCATCAAATGTATTTATATGGGTATAATGTATACAATATTGTAAATTACTATGATTGAAGCTTAATGCCTTAATAGAATATATATCCATTATATTCGAGTTAAGGATTGATTGGTATACCAATGAGGGTCAAACTATCAGTACTGTGAATGAAGTGAAATTTAGTGGCATAATTGATCCATAAAATTTCTACGGACAAGACAAGAGTGTACACACGATTTTTAAATAACCAAGAGCTCCAACTGACCACTGTTATAAATGTTTTTTTACCGCTTGCAAATTCAACGGACCGTGCCTAAGATTCCGTTATCCTAGGCAATCAAAGAAATACAAATTTGTTTAAGGGAAAAAATTATAAGTAAATGTGTGAAATGTATGATTTTGAAGTTTCGACGAAATATTGCATATGAAATTGCATATTTTGAAGTGATCAAATGATTTGCAAATGAAAGTATGTGAAATAAACACATATATATAATGTATATTGCATGGACTATTGAAATTATGCCAAAAAATTGTTTCAGAAAAACTGCATATTTGTGTTTAATTGAAATGAAGAGAGAATTGCATAGAACCACTAAACATGAAATGCTTAGCACGTTGTTTTTATCATCGCATAGGTACTGAGTGACTAGGGACAAGAGCAAAGACCACATAGTTCAGAGTCATCGTTGAATCGTGTGGAGTATAAGTAAACGCTCAGTCTCATGCATACATTTCATCTAATGACATTATTTGACCCTTTTTGTAATGAAACCAAAAAAATGTATAGTTTTCTTTCATGGGGAAGAACATATTTGATTTATTTTGCAGGGTAAATGAATTTTGATAATGTTTGTAAATGATAATGTTGGAAGGGCATACATGCCATATCGAATAAAAGTATTAATTGAAAAACTAGCCCTCTTTTTAACCGAAATGATTATGCGACATTTATTTCTGCAGCACTAACATGCATATGGTAGAACCAAGTTCAAGGTCCCTAGATCCGCTTTGGCCTCCCATGAGCCGTAATGGGGCAGCCAAATTAAAGAGCTTAGAGAGTAGACGAGGATTTTTGTTTTAGATCACTTGTTTTCTCTAATCTTTCTCCCTTTTACCTCTGTTAGCATGATGAACCTCTTGATTTGTTTATCGAACTTCATGTTCAACTAAACCCCAATCTAGGGATGATTTTGTGAACTCTTATATCTTATTTCTTTATCTTTAATTAATTGGGATATATTATTGATAGATTTGTTGAAGCTATTGTTTTCTTTATGTTTTTATTTTGAATGTGGCTAGGGTTTGGAATAAATCACTACTTAATTTGGTTGTATGTGGGAACATAAACTGAATTTTAGGCATTCAATAACTTTGTGTGAGGATTAAAAGGACTGGAGGTGTGAATAATTTTATACGCCTTAGGTGCATTTATCGAGAATCGAGGTGGTGCCCAATAAATGGCCTAAAAGGGCCTCTATATGTATTATCATTTCTTATTACCTTAGAAGGATCGGGAGGTGAATGAGGGAAATAAGAAATTACAACCGAGATGGGGGATTTGAGGTTGTAGAATTTATACCTTGGCCAACAAATCAAACATGAATATATCTAAATGAGCTTTATGAGGAAATAGAAGGCATAGGAGGGATTAATAATCAGCCTTAGAACCTTATTCATTTGATTGAAATCCTTGTGTTTGATTGGAAATCTTGGTTAGTGTCTCCATAAAAATCCAATTTCTTATTTTGTGTCTTTTAACATTTGTTTTGAAATCACATCATTGAAAATATCATCTTGAACAAAAAAAGGCTTAATTAACTTGGGTACTTGATTGATTGAACAACCTAATTCCCATGGGACAATGCTTGAACTTTCAAATTCATTTTACTACTTATTGCGATCCGTGCATTTATGATCTTGAATTTCATTCTATAAACAAATTCAACGCAAAATAAAGTAGCAGTGAGTTGGGCTTAGTTTGGTCTAACTTGTAAAACCTATGGAAAATTTGAATTTAAATTTTTTAGGAAAAGGGCAAAACGGTAATTTGCCAAAATAGTCACGGAGAAAAAGCTTGGATTTTTATAGATCTCGGATGATGAAATGGATTTCACCGTTGGAATCGCTCAAATTCCAGCACCAATACCTGCCAATTCGAGACCATCGTAATTTTACGTATTAAAAAAATTGCACTGTGGGTACAAGTGACCACGTGGCACCAGGTGGTAGGGCACCTGGCCTACCACGTGGTAGGTTGTCGTGTTTGATGAAGGCTATAAACTCACTGTCAGTCGCACGGGAGGTAAGGGGGATCTGGGCCGACCACCCCCAATCGATTCAAACAAAAAGTTATATATACTGGGTCAGACATAGAGTAAGGGGAGATAAGGAAAAAAAAAGCCAAAAATAGAAAAAGGGTGAGAAAGGAGGTGCGTGCAACAAGAAGGAAAGGGAAAGGAAGGAGAGAAAAGAAGGAAAGGAAAGAAAGAAAAGGAAGGAAGAAGAAGAAAAGAGAAAGGAAATGAGGAAGGAACGAACCAACGCTAAGGCAGGAGCGAACCCACAAGAAGGACCCGAAACTCCAGGTTGGCGTGAGAGGCAGGTTTCTCCGCCGGGTTATTTTACGCGAGGTCGGTTTCAATCTGCTACCCATTTGTGGCTTAATTAATGATGTGGTTTGCTGTTGTCAGGTGACAATCAAAGAATGGCTTCATGGGGCTTTGGGACTGCCAGAATCGAACATCAGGAAAACCCGGACTGTGAAAATCCCTAGCATGGCTTTGGCAAATGGGGTGAGCCTACCTCAAGATACCATGACCGGCCACTGGCCAACTTCTCGACGCCTATAACTTTCGTCCTAACTTCGATTCGCACGTCTGGGGACGGAAAGCTCGTTGAGTCTAGAATTTAATAAAATGAAGTGTTCAACCAAGACATGGGCTAAACATTAGGCCGACAATGACATTGAGGAATGGTTCGCTCTAGCTTTAACCGCTTTGGAACCTGGCTAGATCCAAATGCTCAACGCTTTATGGCCCGAAAGTAGTGGGAATTACGTGTTGGATGTTTTGTGTGGTGCTGATAAAAGCCGGACTTTGACTAAGTCCGATTATTTCGAGGCGCTACGGCCGATGAAATATGGTCGAAATGACTAATGTGTTATTGCCGTGAAATTGAATAACATGCTGAATGTGAAATTATGTGATATATGTGTGATAAAAATGGAAATAATTATATGTATTAAATATAATTTATCCATGACAATTGACATGTAGTGTAATAAATATGTTGCATGTGACACGTAGCGTACATGTAGGCGTGAAATGGAATGCAATGACATTTGCATTGCATTTATGTATGGGACATCACGCCGAAGTCGCGCGGCTGGCATTCATTGGGTCGACACTATGTCGTGTTCGGCGGGCGTCGAGAACATGGTAAACGTACATTGTGTTTGTGTTCATGTATGTCAGAAGGACATGGTTAATCGACACCGTGGTTGGGGTTCGATGGTGAGCCTGCAAGAAATGGGACAACATCCAAATTGAGGCCATGGTCGTGACAAAGATGAAGTACAAGGTAACGGCAAGTTAGCAGTGATGTACACCCCTCAGTGAAAAACCCCAGATATGGTTTAGACATGAAACCGTCGGTGAAAGCCCATAAAATTGTTGTATTAAAGGCAAAGGTCTTACGGTGAGAACTCCAAAACTGCGGCCCACAAATGCATAAATATTAAGGAAAAATGTGGTGCGAAATCAAGTGCACGGGGTAATCCGGAATGTGGTCTAGAATTACAAACAAAAAGCTTTTATTTTGAAAAGGGTCAGGGCGATGCCTTTGACGATTTTTTCACACTTGCATATAGGTGGGAAGGAGCTGCTGAGGACTCAAGATTGAGTCATGAGGGCATATTGCATTCATACATGTGTACACATTCAGTACAAGAGAGGATAGGTACTAATAAGTGCAGGATTTATGTATTGGCATTACATGTTGCTCTTAGGTGGGGAGTAGCCTTGGTAGGAGATATATCTATCGGGCTTTGGTCACCCCGTCGTGGGAGCACCCTTTTAGGTACACGAGAAGACGGCGCTTCATCGAGGCCGTGAGTATGAAGAAGACCGAGTTGTGGCCTTGAGAAGTATTTTTATGAAATATATTAGAACAATCTAATTTAATATATTTTGGCATGTAAAAGTGTAAAAGAGTTGTACATCAAACTATTGTAAAACATTATAAGAATTTCTGTGTATTTGTAAGAAAATATACGTAAAGACCACGAATATTCCATCTGGTCGTTAGCCGCACCCCCGCATTTCGATTGTCACAAAAGATGGTATTTCCGAAAGTATATGAACCCCCGGGTTTTGGGACGTCACATAACTTAAGGGTGAACAAATAATTTAATGGGTGATAGATTTTTGGAAAGTGATCGAAATATGAAAATTTTGGCCGAAAAAAGGTAAAGAAACACAAATTAAAGCCAAAAAACATAAACCATGAAAGAAAGCAAAACTAACCTACCCAAATAAAATGAAAATATTCTCAAATTGTATAAAAAACTACGAAGACAATAAATAGAAATAGAAATAGCAAAAAACTTAGCTTATTTTCTTCTCTTCAAACTTTTAGGTCTTCTTCTCCTCCTCACCCCTTCCCTTTTCTTCCTTTTCAAGACACACTCTCTCTTTCTCTCTCCTATTTTTTGGATAACCTTATCTCTAAGAATTACATACCCATTTCTAAACAAAGAGCCTATTGGATGATTGCCACTTGACAACCATCTAGGGGTCTACACCTTATTTCATGTTAAAATGTATCACTTAAAGCCGGGCGAACCCTTATTTCTCTGACTCCGCCTATCCATTTCATCAAGATTTTTTTCATGCTATAGATTCTTGATTCTTGCATTCATTAATCAATTAGCTTGTTGTTATGTTTTCGTTGATTAAAAATGCAAAGCCCCATTTATAAGGCTTCTAAAGATACGCTAAGGACACTATTATATCTTTTTAATAGTGTGGTCTCCTGAATTTTTTGAGTCATTGGATCGTCAGAGCATCAACTTGCTAGCATAAAAATTCCTCGCAAAACAATATGAAACAAAGCTGGTGGTGCGCCCACCGCCTCTCCTCCTATGCCTAAGTCGATCAGGGAATCTCGAAGAGGAAAGAATCTGGGCTTTATGTAAAGAATGTCGTACCTTCTTTGGTGTCATTCCCTCTTCCTTTATGGAGGAGGAAGGTGGTTCGCTTTTCATGGGAAGTAGATGATTTCCTTCCGAAACGGAAGGGGAAAGTGGCGCTTTGTTCGCAAGTTATGATATGTTCTTCCCTTTAGATAGTCAAATTGCCCGCATCTTCTACTCTATGAAGCGTTTGACCACCCTCAAGGTGGTTACGTGTGTGACTCATGGGTGGATATTTGGTCAAGCTGAGAGAGGTCAACCGGTTGCCTTTTTAAAGATGGTATCCGACCAAGAGAGGGAGAATTTTTTGAGTCAATGGCTCGTCGGAGCATCAACTGGCCAGCATGTACCTGTAAAACAAACAAGAAAATGGTGGTGGTGCGCCACCAATTCTTGATGTCAAGTCGATCAAAGGAATCTAGAGAGTGAAAGAATCGCCTTTAGCTTAAAGAATGTCGTACCTTCTTGGTGTCATTTTCCTTTATGGAGGAGGGAGGTGGTCCGCTTTTCATGGGAAGTGTGGTTGATTTCCTTCCAAAACGTATAGAAGGTGGCGCTTTGCTCGCTGCTATGACCTCGTTTTTCCTTTAGATAGCCAAACTGCTCCAGATCTTCCGCTCCATGAAGCGCTTGATCGTCAAAGGCTGTTACGTGTGTGACTTATGGGTGGATATTTGTTTAAGCTGAAAGAGGTCAGCCGGCTGCCTTCTAAAAGATGGTATCCGGCCAAGAGAGTGGTACCCTGGCATTATGTCTCCTATCCGATTGGGGAAGTATGTTTCGGCCTGGCTTGTAAATGAAGCATGATCAGTCTGTGAGGATTGGTCCATTATATTTGGTTTCACTGTCCCGTAGGACTGGCCATTATCCCGTGATTTCGGTCACATGTTGGTCAGAGGTTTGTGCCAAAGCCCATGGTACCCAAAATGCTCCCATTTTCTTGGCTGGGGAGGTCATTCTTCCCCGGTCGGGAAAAGAGAATATTTGGGACTTGCTTGATGTGGGGATTAGTGAACCGTTAATGCTAGGGTGTTCCAATGTGCGCATTACAAGGGAATTTCCTATTTTTGGGGTTACATTTAATGCAGCTCTTTGGGGCTCCCATGAAACTTGAGGTCTCTATAAGAGGCTTGTAGGTAGCTGCATTCTTTCAGGCTCTAGCGTGGATTCTCACGGTGAATATGGCTAGATGTTTGCTCTGACATTGCCGGTTGTATTTTAATGATGGCTTCATGGAAGAGGCTTACGAAAGGGGCTTGGACATGATCTTCAACTATGGATCAGGTCGAAGGCCGCAAGGACTAGGCTGGGAAGTGCTAATTTACATTTTGGAGAATATTTTTGAACTTTGCATATTCCTTATGTGCCTCTTTGCGTTGTCAGGCCTCGGGTGGTTCAACAACCGGAATGAATCCTCAAGAGCCAGAACACACCCTCCCAAATCAACGGGGCTCTTTGTGTTCCATTCCGCCTTCCATAGGACTTCCTTTTTTTCCTAGCCGGCTTTCCTAAACTCCTTTTTTTTTTTTTTTTTTTTTTCCTCACGCCTTATTTTTTCCTCTTTTATATTCTGTATTTGTCCTATTATGGGATCATGTAATCATAGTATGATCACTTTGTTATAAGCGATTGATGAGTTAAAAACTCATTGGATTTTTAATCCATTTTTCTAATTTAAATGACAATATAAATGCTGATTAATATGCAGAAATATGGAGATTTTACTCAAATATGATTTTGTAGAGAATTACAGTAGAATCAAAAGCCCCAGCAAGAACCAGAAGAAATCAGTCTAATAGCAGAATTGAAGATGCAACTGAGAGTTCAGTTAATTCCAGGTCATGACACCACTAAGACTAGTCTTGAGGGTTAAATGGAAGGATGCATGATTAGTGCTTAAAAAGTGCTCTTTTGAGGCATATTCATCGTAGGTTTTAGGACTTTTTAGGTACTAATCATTCCAAATAACCCAATTGGCATATTGATGTCCCTATTGTGTTACTAACAGCATTTTGTAGGTGTTTTGGTAGTTTTGCAGGCCAAACACTTCTCCATCTTCAGACCGGACTGAGATGAGCGAATACATGAATCCAAGCCGAGTTTGAAGCCATATTGCAACTTAGAAGAACAGAGTGTAAGAGGAACTCAAGAAGAAAAAGGAGCTGTAAGAGGAACTCAAGAATAGAAAGGTGAAAATTGGAGGTGCCAAAACTGCATGCGAAAATTGGCAAAATTTGGCATTGGTGCCAATTTTGGCACCGCGCCACTTTGCATCGTGTAGGAAAATTGCATTGTTAATTGGCATTGTGCTATCTGCATCAATTTTGGCATTGACAAAATTACATCAAGCTGCTAATTTTTGCACCTGCGCCAATTTCGCATTAATTTTGGCATTTGGAAAATTGGCATTGGTGTGGTAAGTTATCAGTAGGAAAATCTGGGCATTGGTGCTAATTTGGTACCGTGCCAATTTTGGCACCAACTTCATGCGAGATCCCCTTCTCCTACTCTTTTGATTTTCTTCTTTTTTTTCCATTTTTACTCCTTTTGTTTAATGCTTTTGAGGGCATAATGGTATTTTACCCTAAGAAAACTCTATATAAGCCTTCTCATGTTCGAGAATTGGAATTTTGGCTTAGTGGAACAAGTAATCGTAAGCTCTTCGCTTTTTTCGCTTCATTTTCTTAATTTTCTAAGAACCAAACATAACTTGAGATATCAAACTAAGGTATGCTTGGCTGAAGCCCCATTTCCCTAAAGAGGGGTCATCAGTGAGCTCTTATGTGTGTGCCATGCCCTCATCATCACACCCATTTATGAGCATTTAAGCTCCCCGCATCTCACCCTAGGTTGAAACCTCCTGTGATCCAGCCGCCAATGTGTATTTCAAAAGCCAGGTTATAGTGGATGCTTAATAAATTCATCCACCGTCATCCACTTAGTTGTCTCCTATTAGTTGTCGTAGGTTGCCTCTTTGAGGCCATATGCACATTGTTAGGGACTTGAATGTTCATTGAATGCCATATCTCATGAGGGAGTAATTTAGGGTTTAGGTTTTAAGCACAATCAAGGTCCCGCTTTGGGAAAGACTATAGGTCATTATCCCCAACATGAGGAAACAAAACCCGAGGGCATGGATAACCTTAAAAATCCAATCCTGACCCAAGACTTCAAGGAGTCTTATTTAAATTTTCCTTTAATTTATATGCAACATAACCATCCAACCCATCAAGCTTTTGAACAAACCCAAATCCAAAGAGAAATACCATTTTCAACTCAACCCGCACTTCTCATTCACGAAGAAAACCCATCCCGTGTTCGACCCTAATCGCTTATACCGTAGTAGCCCTCGCTACTAGCAGATAACAATAGTGCCCAAAAAGTGCTATTTTGAACCTCTATTTTTATTATAGGTTTGAAAAGCTTTTGTAAATAATCATGCTAATTAACCCGATTTGCACATTAAGTTCTCAATATTTTAATGATCGCATTTTGTGGCAAATTTTGCGCTATGAGCCACTATGCCGAAAATTGTTGAGTCGATCCAAGCATCAAGAATCTTAAGTCAAACTCATCTATCAGTAAATCAAGATCGAAGGAAAGAGCAAATTGCGGAAGAAACTGACCCCCGCAGGAGTGCTTTGCCATGCCCACCGTGCATCCCGCGAGCACTGCTCCTCTTGCCGATTTTCCCCGCTTTTTCACGCCCGGCTTTTGCCAACTTTTGGTTTTTTCCATTCCACCCTGTAATAACCTTCCGATTTTGGCGGTAACTTCCCTTACACCGAGCATCTATATAAGTCTCGCTTGTACAAATCAAAAGATAGACTTTAATTTGATATGCAAGAAGCTGGAGTGCGCCTCCAGCCTTCCTTTTCCTTTTTCTTTCCTTTTCTTTTTCCATTTTTCTGGCCGCCAAACACTCCTCTGAGGATGACAACTCAGAGGATGTTCGGCTAGACCTCCTCCTGGAAGAGGACTCGCTGTCGGCCAGGTGTGAGGTAACTCACTGCCTCTGCTTTTAACGCACGATTATGGTTGTTTAGTTCAAGCCACTCTAGGTTAAAATCTCTAAGCATGCTCTCTTTAATGTGTATTATAAGTTGTCTAATGGATACTTTCATCATATCCATTGAGGCTCGCTTAGTCAGTTTCCCGCTAGTTATCAGGATTAGGTTTTGAGATGTGTTTCACCCAGGGAACATTTATTCCCATTTAAATGCTATTTTTCAAAAGGGAAAATCATAAAGGTTTAGTTTTAAAGCTAATGAAGATCCTGCCTTGAAATGACTATATGTCATGCTCTCAACGCGAGGAAAATACACCCGGGACATGTGGTTACCTCAAACCCTAAACCAGCGGGCCTAACACTCAAGGGTTCTATTTACGCTTTTTTTTTTTCTTTGTTTTAGCTTTAGTCGAACACCCACACTCCCTCGTTTTCTTAACCAAACCCAAAATCCAAATTTAATTCACCGCTGATTTCACTCAAATCATTTGTATGAAGAAACCCATCCCCGTGTTCGACCTGTAGACCACTATACTGCAAAGAGCTTCGACTACAAGAAAGAGGGAGAATTTAGAATATAAATTTTGTCGATTCCGCTCGACCCCACTGCGGGTACCGAATCGTACACCTAGGATACAAATTCTTGTTGATTCCTATAGCCCTACCGTGGCACGAATCAAATGATGCCGTTGTCGGATGTGCCTCTAGCGAGATAAGAAGTCGTTGAACTGCATCCATAATACAAGTTTTGCAAAATCTCATTCCCTTGATTTATCAATTTTTTCCTACTCTGCGCTTCACTCAGGGGGGTTTTAAATTTTTCTAAGACATTCAGTTTTTCCTTGCTTTAATTTTAGCTAACCTTAACCCTTTTGTTAGTTTTGTTTTGGTTGTTTTCCTGTTGATTGTGAAGTGTGCAGGAGCAGTTTATGCAGTGGGATAGGAACACTGCAGGTAGGCTTGAGAGGGTGATCAAGCAGACAGAATGTGGTCAAATTGATCCTCACAAGCAGCCAAATGGATCCTCCAATAGAGGAACAACAAATGCAAGAGGTGCCAGGAGCCCAATGCACGATCCATGAGGGATCACATACACCCACCCAGGCGAGTGCACCTCATGCATAATTCCCCACGAGGAGGTGGCGCTAAGCCTTACTCGTGCCTCTACTCCCAACATTCCATGGCATGGAGAATGAAAACCCTTATAATCATATTAAGGACGGAGGAAGTAGCGCACCACTTTCAAAGAGGGTGCCATCGACATGGAGCTACTAAAGTTAAAAGCCTTTCCAATCGAATTCTAAAGGACAAGGCAAAATTTGGCTAAATGCATTAAGGCCAAGAACCATAAGGAATCGGGAGAGCCACAGTGCAGTTTCTAAAAAATTCGCTCACAAGACAAACAACTTGAAGAGGCAAATTTACACATTTTGTAGCCTGGTGATGGTGAGAGGTTCTACTCAAGAAGCGAGAGATTTATGGAGGACTATCGCGTACGCCACACCATGAGTTTGATACATGGATGCCGGGTGAACCATTTTTATGATGGAATGTCCCCTTCCATGAAACAATTGTATCTATTGAAACCATGTGGAGGAGATTTCTTGAGTAAAAATCTCGATGAGGTAATGGATCCTCAATTATGTGGGCCTGCACTCAAGGGTCGGGATGAGCCAAACCCAAGATAGCGCATGCGCATCTGCCACCAGTCAATCAAAGAGAGGCATGTACGCCTCTCCGCAGATATGGAGTTGAAAGCTAAGTACCTACCTTGGCTAGAAGATTGGAGGAATTAGAAAGAAAAAGGTCCATGAGGTGCGTGCAATGGATCAAAGCCAGCACAGTCAAAACCTGCTTTCAACCGCGCTCACCACCACCTGTGTGAACCATGTCCAAACCCCATTCGAGGACGCAAATGTGGGCGTGGCCGCACAAGCCGCAAAACACTCCATATGGCAACAACACTTACAACCTCAACCGAGGAGTCACCCTAACCTTCCTCGGAAACCCAACCTCTCAGATATAAAATTCCCGTGAGCACAACAACACAGTGATTCTACCGAATTACCACAAAGATCGTACAGCACCCACTCTTCCGCTGAAAGCGTTTCATTTGAATACGGCAAGGTGGTGGGAAATTTTGTGGAGGAGCAAAAGGCATCAATGCTCAGCTTGAACAAAAAATTGAAAATGAAGCTCCTTGAACAAGAGAATACGTGGGCCGAAAGCAACCTAACCGAAGAATTGATGTTGCAGTATCCATAACAAGAATGGCAATCAGCAAAGAAGAGGTATGGTGTTCCTTCTTAGCCACCGCCAATCCAAGGGAGTCCATGGACCCGAGTTTATTCCAAGAACCTCCCCAAAAAATGGATTAAGTCAAAGCCATTATTAGCCTTAAGAAGTGGTGAGGTTGATCGTACCAATGCCTGCCTCGTTGAGGAAACCAAAAGGGGAAGACTTGTTTTAACACATTTTCTAAGGAGGACTAATGAAGACCGCATGCCACCTCCATTTCCCAAGCACTAAGAAGGAAGAAGAAGGCATCCCAAAGAAAGTACCATCCTAAAGTCCTAAGGCAAGGAACATACCCTTTTGACATCATCAAACAAGTCCCCGCCTCATGCAAAGTTTTTGAAAGATCTCCGTACAATCAAAAGTGTCAGTATCGACAAAAAGGCATTCTTAACTGAACAAGTTAGCTCCATCATCTAATGCAAGACAATGGTGAAATACAAGGATCCAGGGACCCCAACTATCTTAGTTAACATTGGAGGAACCTGCATTGACAAAGCACTCATAGTTGGTGTTAAGAATAACCTAATCGCCATACTCGGGCAGTATGTGCAAGCCTAGGTTTTGGAGACTGAACCAACCAACATCACCCTATCCTTAGAATGAATGCTCGAAAATAATGTGGATAGTGTGGAGGATGTGTTGGTAAAAGTAGATAAGTTCTACTATCCAGGGATTTCGTGGGTTCTTTACACGTAACCCGTATGTGGGCACAACCGGCGTCATTATATCAGCGCCATTTCTCTTTGGCCACATCAAATGCCATTATCACCGTCGCGAATGGGGGTCATGCGTAAACACATTTGGCAACATGACACTGGAGCTTAATATTTTCGACCTAGGCAAAGAAGCAAAACCAACCGGTGGAGGAGCAACCGATGAAGTCACCAGTGGTACACTAGTAGGAAGGCATGATACTAACAAACAAAAGAGGAAGAATTGTTTGGAGAACAATGAAGCAAGCACGAAGAATCCACCATTCCTCCCGCAATAGTCACCACCGCCACTGTAGAGACCGTATTGCTCCAAAACAAGGGAGCCGAAGCATGAAGGCACCCCGCAAAGACACACCACTGCATGCGTGGAGGAGCTTCTCCTCCTGGACCCTCCTTGAGATCCAATGACTACACAACTGGGAGTGGTTCTTGCAAGAACCTGGAGACCACTTCAAATTTTTGTTGAAATTTGTACTTTATATTATTTTAAGTCTTAATTTGGGCTTTTAGTGGTGACACTACTTTTACCTATTTCTCTTCAAATACAGATTTACAAGCTTATCTGTGTATCACAATTTTTGGTTTTGAAATGTTGCAGGAGTTGCAAGCAGGAGAATCTCATTTTTTCCTCCCACACTGCAGCGCAGCGTGTGTGCAATTGCTCGCCCATGCCATTCCCTCTCTCCCGTTCGAACTGCTCGCTTCATCTTCTACTTCGAGGTACCAATTCTTTTGCTGATAATTTTGTGAAACATACTCGACATAGAACTATACCATACAAATATATTTTCTGCACTTTTGTAACCATTTTCGCCTCTATATTTTTGTAGCGGCTTTGTCTCTTCCAAAAGTTGAAAAATTTGAGCATTAAAAGGTGTATTCTGTTTTGTTAGCCTAGTTCCATACTTATCTAATTGTTTGGTCGCTTGAAGTCCCCCCGTCTTCGCCTCTTCTCTCTTCCACCGAGAGCTAGCCACAATACGTGCTGGGCACACTCGCTTTCATTAATAGGCTAAAGAGCCTGACCCCCTTTACTTAGCAAAACTCTAGCCTTAGTTTAGTGACCAATTGCATTAGGGTCAAGGCTCTCACAAAGAAGACCAATATGTTCAAAAGAAAGAAAAGAAAGAAAAGAAAAGAAAAAGAAAAGAAAAGAAAAAGAAAAGAAAAATAGTGAGTTTGTTAAAGCCGCGACGCACGACCTCGCTAAAACCCGAGCACTAGCCCGAGGGGTATAGCGGCGAGCCTTAAAGCCCGGTGCCCTCAACCAACTGGCCTGAGCCACCGATTTAAGCAGGTTTCTACACGGGTGGACGGGTGGAGTTTAGGCGAGTCAGAAAGGAAATCAAAATCCATCTCGTGAGTCCGGTGAAAGCCCAGAGCCTGTGGTCAAGAGATCCTTTCGTCATGCCCTAAACCTAGTTGGTCAGAGTCATCGCTGGATCCTCGTTATATGGACTGGTGAGGTCAATTCTCAGCATCGCATCCCACATTACTTTAGAAAAGGTATGAAATAAGAGTGAATCGATTCTATTTTGGTTGGTCACCTTCTAAGGCATTAGCACATGGGTTGGGTATAGCAACAGTTAGTTTATTATTGATGCAAACCGATCCCCTATACATCAGCACTGCTGAAGCTTCAGTTGTCATCTCTCGGTGAACACGCCCCAAAGAATTGATCTCGTATGGTATGCGCCTTCAACCGATTTTAATGCGGCTCCAACCTTTGATTAATCGGGGTTAGAGCATTACCTATAACCCACACTTTTTGCTCATACATACTTTTTCTTAGTCAGGTAGTTTTCATCACAAGGACTAGCAATGTGTAGGTCAGGGGTGATTATGCCAAAAGTGCTCTTTCGAGGCATATTCATCGCGGTTTTAGGCACTTTTGTACTAATCATTCCAATAATCCAATTGGCATATTGATGTCCCTATTGTGTTACTAATGTTATTTTGTAGGTGTTTTGGTAGTTTCTGTGCCAAACACTTCACATCTTCGACCGTGATCGAGGACGAGTCAACACGATGATTCCAAGCCGAGTTCAAAGTCATATTGCAACTTAGAAGAACAGGAGCAGAAGAGGAACTGAAGAAGAACAGGAGCAGAAGAGGAACTGAAGAAGAACAGAGCAGGAAAATTGGTGCCAAAATCAAGATTGTGCGGTACCGTAAAATTTAGACAGCTAATTTTGGCACTGTGCCAATTTTGGCATTGGTGGTGGAAAATTAAGTATTGGTGCTACTTTGGTATTGGTGCTAATTTTTGGCATCAGGCCAATTTTGGCATTAATTTGCACATAAATATCGCATTGGTGCCACTTCGCATTGGTGCCAATTTTGCATTAATTTTTGCATCGAGAAAAATTGGCATCGTGTGGTGCAAGTTTGGTCAGTAGAGGACTGGCATTGGTGCCGATTTTGCACCAACTTCATGAGATCCCCTTCTCACTTTTGATTTTTCTTTTTTTTTCCCATTTTTAATTTTGCCTAATGTTGAGGGAATAATGGTATTTTGTCCTAAGAAAACTCTATATAAGCTCCCATGTTTCGAGAATCAACTTGAATTTTGGCTTAGTGGGAAATACAAGCACTATAAGTTCTCGCTTTTCTTTTTCCTCGCTTCATTTTCTTTAATTTTATTTCATTTTCTAAGAACCAAACATACCGCGATGACAAACATGTATGCTTGGCTAAAAGCCCCATTTCCTGGGAAGGAAGAGGGGGTCATCGTGGGAGGCTCGGGAGGCAAGTTTTCATGCCCTCATTTATCACACTGCATTTATGAGCATTTAAGCTCCCCGCATCCACCCTCAGGTTGAAACCTCCTAGATCCAAATTTCGCCAATGTGTAGGCCGGGCAAAGTTTGTGGTTATAGTGGATGCTTAATCTAAGATCCACCGTCATCCCCACTGAATACTCCCTATTAGTCGGGCGAGGTTGCCTTCGAGGCCATGCACACCTGCTGGGGTGGACTCACGCTCACCAAATGCCATATCTCATGAGGGAGTAATTTAGGGTTTAGGTTTTAGTGTCAAATCAAGGTCCGGTTTGGGAAACGACTATAGGTCATTATCCCCAACGCGAGGAAACAAACCCGAGGGCATGAATACACCTTAAAAATCCAATCCAGTGACCCAAGACTTCAAGGAGTCTTCTTTTCTAAATTTTCCTTTAATTTATATGCAGTTTACAACCATCCAACCCATTGTTTTTGAAATTAAAAACCCAAAATCCAAAGAGAAATACCATTTTCAACTCAACCCATTTCTACTACTAAGAAACCCATCCTCGTGTTCCTCACCCCTAGATCGCTTGATATAAGATCAGTGAGCCTTGCACTGCTAGTGAGGACACCTAGGATACAATTTTGCGACTTTGCTAGCCTTACCGTGGCAGCTTAATCAATGCATCAAGCCAAGCCTGATAGGCAGCGAGGTTGTGACCAAATACTAAAGCACTCAATAGACGTTGTGACTAAGGGGGAAGAGCTCGCTTGAGATAAGGAATATTCAAGGAAGAATCTGAGTCGCACACCAATCCGAGGCTCGCGACGCCAACTCGAAGACAACGCAAGTCGCACATAAAACCCGCCGAGGCCTGACGCTAATCGCCTTGATGCAGCCTACAGATGAGGTCTCGCAGTAAAAATTGAAGTCGCAATCTCAGTTCTTCACCGGGAAGATTCTCAACTAAGTCACGACGCGCTTTTGAGGTCGCACTTGAAACAAAGACAAGGGGTCTCTACATGGAGGGTTTTTAGGTTGCGACTAATCATTCAGGTCGCAACTACATTTAAGCAACTGGGACAAAAACCTACTAAAAAAAAAAATCAACCATAAGGTCGCGACGTCATTTCGCAGGTCACACTCAAACAGGTCAAGAGCAAAACTAATCGCGAACTAAAAATAGTTACTCGTAAGGAAGGCAAGGAATATCAATCGAGGTCGCGAATCGCTCCGATCACATAAATAAATTCGGTAATTGATAAGGAAAGAAGGTTGCCATAGAGATGATCGATGCCAAAACTAAGTGGTTATGTAACTCAGACAAAACACGCGCGTCGTAAGGTAACAAAGAGGGTCACGAATGCGTTTCGGCGTCGTGGACCAGAACATCGACTTAACTAAGGACTCTGCGACAACTATGTTGAGACTAAATGTAAAGAATTCAAGGTTGCGACGTGCTTGAGGTCGGACCTAAAAGTCGTGTGGATAAGAGAAATACTTAGTCGCAAACCTCGTTATCGACGCCATGACGAGCAACATGTATGGAGGATAGAAGCTTGAATTAAAGAAGTCACAGCAAAAAAAGTCATGACATAGAATCAAGACATGGCCATTAAATGTGGTCTGACCTGAAATAGAGAGAGGTTAGCGCGAAAATACAAAGGTCAAAAGGCAAAAGATCCATGTCGTGACTCCCATTTTCGAGGTCGTGACTTGAAAACGCGAACCGGGCTCGCTTTTAGGAAATCCACCTCGAGCTTGAATCAGCTCTACTTGACGTTATAAATAGCCCTTATAAGTTTTAGTAAAGCAACTCCTGGCTTACACCGTAACTGGAAGAGAGAAGAATTCATTGTATATTTTTTAGAATAGATTTTTTATTTTATTTTATTTTATTTTTTCTTTTTTCTCGATCTCAACCAAAGGACCTTAGAAACGACAGTTTGATTTAAATTTATGATTTTCTCTACAATTAATGTCGAAATTAATGGAGTATGGACAAATTGAATTCGTTTTTTCTTATTACAATTACAATGGGTGTATTTGATCAGCCATCCATTGTCGATTGTAATGCATTTAGGAACGCTAGCCACCGATCGATTTACAAGACTACATGCCTTTTGCATCATTTAGAGAAATACTTGGATTGGAATTTATTTGATTGATGTTGTTCTTGAATAGATCAGTTCCCAATGGTAGCAAATGATACCATTTCAAGGATTGTTTCCTGCTCTGATTTCCAAGAGACCCTCTGCGTGACACAAAGATGGAGATTCCTGAGAGTTGGGAACATTCCACTTGTGGGTATGATATACTACCATTGATGAACTACTAAGCTTTGAAAGTTCACCTCGATAAATTCCTTATTCACTCATAATTGATGTCGAGGGAAAATTTATCAATGTAAATAATCGAGACTTTACCTGGTCCGGAGGTGAGTTCTCGACTGTTAGCGCAAAAGCTAATCAAGGGAAGGGAAGAACCATTAGATTTAAAGGATGAGTCATCAATTGAGTTGTAGAAGTTTTACAATAACCCTGCAAAGGGAAGCAAGAAATCTGCAGTCTCAAGAAATGGGTGTGAAGTATTGAGAAAGAAAATACCCGTGATCTTGCAAAGATGGTCAGAAGAAGTAGTCGGGTTAGATCCTTGTCTTTGAGAAAAGCAGGGGCCTCTAACCCTTGAATATGGAGAAATCCAATTGCATTGTAAGGCAATCTTGGACAAATCCACAACCTTGCAATAAAATAGAATAATGAATATTAATGCCGGACCGTCGTTTACGCACTCGATAGTGTTCATTTTCATAGAGAACTCCGATCTACCCAAGATTTCGATTTTATTTTTTTAGTTAAGAATATCGGATTTCCTTTTGCATTCCTATGTATCTTCTAGGACTATTATCTTCTATATTAAACCATCAATATCCACTTGGAGTTCAAATAGTGTGGACTTAAGTAGTTAGGGTAGTTGATTCCAAATTCTTGTCAATCTCTGTGGGAATGATATCTGGACTTACATCCATTTTACTACTTGTATGATATGTGCACTTCATAGTACTTCCTAGGATTAAAACCATTTTCAAATTAAGCAATATAAAGTACTTCCCATCGCCATATCCAAGTAATTCCAAGTAGACAAAGATGCAAGAGAATCAAGGCCTTAGAACTATGTTAATTTGAAGGTTTTAGCTTGAGAGACCAGTGACAACAAGTTTTATGAACTTCTTGCAATTAATGAATTTACATTTCTTGAAATTTTCGCGTTCCTACACACATTGTTCTCATGCTTCCCAATTCCCGGCTAGTGACAGGGACTGAGTCTTATGGCCAAGGGCTATGGTATTTGATACGTTTCAAAATGGACTAGTCTAGAAGTAACATGGTTGGCTTATGCAAACGCGTCTGTTAGGGTGGCACAAGGGCCCACGAGCCTGGCCCATGTTAATTCACTATGCCCTAATAAGCGAAGCGTTGTTAGGATTCAAATTGGTCGTGGAGGTGATGAGTCAGCGGTGCATTTAATGTGTCCGCAGTTCTGCACGCCATCATAGGAGCCATCATTTGATTTCACCCGCTCCTCGCACTCGCTTTCTTCTTGGTTATCCTCGTTTCCTCTTGCTCCGAAGCCGTCGACACTATGGTGTGACGCTGCGTGCTTTTGTGAATCGCTTGTCCCGACGCTACTTTCCATTTTCCGTAAAATAAGAGCCGCCTTCCAAGTTATGTTGAAGTTCAATCTCCGACACACTTCCAGTGATAAGATAGTGGCGGGGGGGACAAAGAAAAGAAAGAAGTGAAAATAGTATCACTTAAAAGCCGAGATACTAAAGAGTAGTGGAAAAGTTGAGGCGAACTCCACCAATAGGACTCCGTGAATCCCATCTGTGCCTGTGGGTTCATATGTGTTTTTCCCTAGCATTTTGGTATCTCACGAGGCTGATTTTCTTTTTTTTTCCTTCTTTTTCTTTTTCTTTGTTCAACCGCACCCCCCCACCCCCCTTTGTCTGCAGAAATGCACAAGAGGCTTAAGAAGAAATCCTACCGCTTAATTCTGGTCATGCCGAGGGCCTACCTGGGGGATGCCTTCTACAAGTAGCATCATCTCCTCTTTATCTATGGAGGAGTTGAGGGCTTATCACAAATCCCGATGACATCGATGTCGGTCGCTGGATAGCCTACCGAAAATACCAGCGGCTGGCATTACAACGTGGTGTTTTTCACCCGAGAGCAACTACCAGCCGGGCTTTGCTTCCCCATGCCATCTCCGTCAAGGTCTTTAATTTTACTCGTAGCGCCACCGCTCTTACTCACCCAATGTCATCTGGATTTCGACCGGGTGCTATGTTCTAAACCTTCTTACCAACTGATCTTCTATCGTGAGGCCTGTTTGCTTTTATACTCAGAGGGTAGCGCAAGGTGGTCGTGATGTCCATGTCAACCCAAGCCCTCTATTAAAATTCTGCATGCACTCCCACCACCCAAGATTGAGGCGAAGGGTGTGATCCCGGGTCGTGGACCTCGATTTAGACCGTTCCCACTCCGCTGGCGTAAACCATTCAATGTTTTTCTTAATAAAGGGCGAATCTGGCTTTCCTATTGCTGGCTTTTTCGTGATGCCCATTTTATACACGTGTTTATTATTGTGGGTTGTTCGCATAGGGAAGAGCTCTTGAGGGCACCGTGCATCGGGTGGAAAATCTAGCTTCAAAAAACTAAGGTCGCTAGAGATTTTCGAAAGCGTATTAATCAATAAGTCCTTCTACCGTGAAGAACTTGCATGACTTGCCTTCACTTCTCTCTCCTTACAAGTTCCACATCCCGCACTTTCTACCTCATAACTGTGAAGGTGAGCACTTCATTACCGAGACCTTCCGAACTTAACCCTAGTTCATCTCCAGCCGTGGGAAGGCTGAGAGTGAGGCGCTAGCTCCGAATCTATGATGATCGCACTAACTCGCACCATTCCTCTCGCAGCAGATTCCGCCCTACCCCCAGCATCTAGGCAGGTGAAAGGGGTAGCCGCTTGAGCGACTTCCCTAAAGAAAAGCGGCTCATTCCACCGAACACCGTTATAAGGAAGGACGTTTCCGCTGCAAACGCCCTAGGGCCGAGTGGAAGATTCTCATTCCTGTCTCCATATCTAGTCGGTCCCTGATTGGGAAAGAGTGAACAGGGACTCGGATGTCTTACATTTGATTCATACCCACGGCTCTAAGTGGAAGCGAGATGCTAGCTTCGAGCGAGCGACTGATGCCATCCCTGGGAGTGGCGGGATCGGCCTCTGCCTCTTGATGAGGGTTCGAGGTGCCGGTATACAATTGTCATCTCAAAGTTCACTTGAAATCTGGGCTTGAATCAACCAGTCGCTCGAGAAAGCTCTTGGTGGAGAGTCCAGGAGGTTTTCCTTGCTCCTCGCAAATCATCCGTGTGGTCCTCCCGAGCAGCCACCGGGTTAATTAGATAAGGCCAAGTACACTTAAGGTCGGCATAGAGGTCGTCGCTTCTCGATCGATGTTGCTAAATCTCAGACATCTTCCTCCTCTCTCTACCCCCGCCTCCCCCATGGAGGAGGTATCGGGCTCCTGGCCTAAGGCGCCCAAGAGATTATCGATCAGCGGAGGCCCTTCAATCAGATACAATCTTCAATCGATCATTTACACGAGCTATACTGGTGGATGTTACGTATGCCTCGTAGCTGTCTGGGGCCGGGAGGCGAAGAGTATTCCATCTCAGTCCACTGTTGATGCTTATTAAAAGAAGATCTCTGTGAATGATTGAAGATGGGATGTAGGTTCGCCGTATGATTTTGCCCCGATCACGCAGGCTAGTAAGCTTGTAAGCTCTATATCATGTTCTACCATTAATTCTTAGTTATTATCAT
The DNA here is from genome assembly GCA_016808115.1 of Tetrastigma voinierianum. NCBI lineage: Eukaryota > Viridiplantae > Streptophyta > Magnoliopsida > Vitales > Vitaceae > Tetrastigma > Tetrastigma voinierianum. The sequence continues at coordinate 239,436 of JAEQBH010006211.1, forward strand.
ATCCTTAATATGTTTTTTCGTAGGCGATTGCTGCCATTTGGAACATGGCCTTCGGCGTAAATTTCGGGGACTCGAATTTGAGGGATGCGGAGGCTACGACTCTGCTCATTCGGTGTTTTTCGACCGAAGGCCACGAGTGCTTCCTTAATGGAGCGAGTCAAATTCGAGTCTTATGATTCGGAGGCTAAAGGCTGCTTTGAAAGGGAAGTGCGTCTTGAGGGGCGGAGAGAGACCTTGTCATGAAGTGGTGATGGCCGGCGGATCTTAGAAGCGATGGGCGGCCCTGGGCCTGAGTGGAATTTGAGTTAACATGGGTCCAACACGCCTTAGTTGCTTTAGAAGACACCTGGTGGAAGGTAGAGTCTGAGTTAGACGGGGTTCGGAGGCTTTGGGCATACGGAAGGCACAGTGAAAGGCGGAGGAGGAAGGCTAGCATATGACATATAGGCGAGTTCCTTACTTCTAGAACTTCGGGGCTAGCAAAGGCAGTTATCAGCACCGTCTGAGGCCTCAAGAGAATATGGCTTTGGAGGAGGAGTTTGACGCTTACTTTGACGTTATCTTAAATTAGCATTTATGTTTGTGCGCTTCCGCTGTATTTGAAGTGAGGCGGATTCAGATGAAGGATCTGGACACGTCAAGCCATTACCTCGAGTTCTTTATTAATCCTCGGTACACTCGGGTGCTATTTGTTGAAGTTGTTGTGGCTCGGGGCGGGGTGCGAGGAGTTGGCGCTCCTCTGCCCGCAGGGGCTGATGAGTATTAATCCCAACTCTGTCGGGGTAGCGGGAGAGGGGGCTTAGTGTCTCGACGGGAGTTAGAATGATGAGAATGAGCCTGAGGCGATCCATGTTTGCTTACTAGGCGATGGTCCTTTTCCCGAGTCCTCGAGCGCATGGTGTGATGCATACAGCTAGATTTTCCCAATGAGTGTGAACACTTGAAGTCCCAGCTGACCTATGACACGAGCCGGGACTAAGAGATTCGAAGTACTTCATGTTTTGTCAAAGATGCCCGTGGGGAATAAGCTCGTTAATGTTATTGAAGTAAGATGATTCCACATCGTCAAATTAAATTTGGACTTGGACTAAAAGTCGAGGAGTTTTTGACTTGTTGATTTATACATTTTGGAGCTCATTTGTAGTTAGTGTTGATTTGTTCATTATTTTGGTATTGATTCTTAACTGTATTTTGGCTGATTTGGTCTTTGATTTGTTCTGGTTGCTGCTATGTTGGAGCTGATTTGGTGCTGATTTGTTCCCGATTCTTTGTTGATTTTGTTTTACGATTTCTTTGTTATTTTGGTGTTGATTTCTTGTGGATTTATTCAGTACGGCTGATTGATTCTCGAAGCCTTATCTTGAATATCTAGTTTCCTTTTTGCTTCCCTATGGACATTTTTAGTGTGTTAATTTAGGAAAAAGTATGCTAGTTTCCTTTCTTGTTTTTGGCCAAATATTTACTTTCTTTGTGGCCGAATATTTAGTTTCTATTCTTCATATTTTTGGGCCTATTTAAAGGCTTGTTATCCCTACATTCTAGAAGTTTGAAGCATTAATAAAATTGAGAGTTTAAATTTCTCTTTGGTTCTTTAAAGAACTCCTTGAACTTATCGGGTTATTACGTGGCGTTCATCGAGACTTATCAATTAGATCCATACTTAGGTGTGGCGTCCTCACATATACCAAGGTTCTTGCTTCCATATAAGCAGCAGAGTTCGCGGTCATCCATCCAGCCGGAATACTAGGGGCGAGGTTCTTAGAGCTTCTTCGATCACGGGTCTCCTCACGAGTTGGCGGGTTCATATCATTTGGTATTAAACGCATGATTATTTTACGGTTTGCCTATATTTTATTATTATTATTTTTCTTTGTCAGAACCATCTTAGTCACCACTTTCCTCCGTTTGTCCTTCTAGATTCCATTCAACCCCAATTTCAATCATAATCTATTATCTACTCTATCCCAAGTCCGATTTTTCTCCATTCTTGATCGGATATAATTTTTTTTATTGTTTCCTTTTTTATTGAACCGTCCATCCCAAAGTAAAAAAAATAAACAAAAAAAAGCAGAAAAAAAAAATAATTTAAAGGAATCCATTTGAGGTCAATGAAGATTTGAGGACAAATCTTTTTTTTCTCTGAGAAAGAATGATGCAAAATCAAGGCATGACTTGAAATTTGCGGTTAAAGTTCCAAAAGGCAAGATTTGAGACGGAAGGAAAGAAGATCAAGAGTGCATTCAATATGCTAATTCAAGTTCTAGAATAATCGCGTATTTGCAGGAAGGTTTTCTAGATCAAATTGTATAGCTTGTTTGCTAAGTTATTTACTTTCCTTTGTTTATTTATTTCCTTAGTTTATTTGTATTTGGAATTTGTTTCCTTTTCTTGTTTTTAGGTGTGATCTGAGTTAAGATTACATTAGATATTTTGTTTCTATTTTGTAGCCTATATAAGATGTTTATAATGTAATTATAAAGAGATTACAGATTAATAAAAATTGAGAGTTTATCTTTTCTCTTTGGTTCTCTCAAGAACTTTTGAACTTATCAGTTTTTAGTGGCGTTTATCTATCGACTTATCAATCAACCTTTCCATAGTTGATTGTAGGCGTCTTCATTTCATAGACTTATCAATCGGATCTCCATCACCGATTGTGGCGTCCTCATATACCAAGGTTCTTGCTTCCATATAAGCAACGGGTTAAGGTCATCCATCCAAGCCGACATTAGAGCGGTTTTTCCGAGCTAATTCGATCACGGGTCTCCTCACAAGTTGACAGGGTTCGTATCATTTGGAACAAGAACAAGAGGTGACCAGACAAGGAAATCAAGACCACGAATCAGGTTGTGATTCTATGCCATCCTTAGAGGATGCCGATGATGAGGAGTACGCTGTCCAAGGAGTGCTAATGGTGGCCAGGAGGGGCTTAAGTGTTCAATCTAAGGAAGATGACGAGATGCAACGAGATTACATTTTTCACACTAGGTGCCACGTCCAAAACAAGATATGTAGTGTGATCATTGATGGGGGAAGTTTTACTAATGTCACTAGCACAACCATGGTGGAGAAACTAGGAATGCAAACAAGTAAGCATCCTCGACCTTATAAATTGCAATGGTTGAATGATAGTGGGGAGGTAAGGGTGAATAAACAAGTGTTAATCTCTTTTAGCATTGGGAAATACAAAGATGAAGTTTTGTGTGATGTAGTTCCAATGCAAGCCGGGCACTTGTTAGGAAGACCATGGCAATTTGTGATAGGAAGTTAAGCGTGGCCCGACCGCTGATAAGTACTCGTTCATGCAACCACAGGACCGTCACTCTTGTTCGTTTGACACCAAGTCAAGTTTATGAAGATCAAGTGAGGTTGCAAAAAGAGAGTGAACAAAAGAAAAGGAGTGAAAAAGAGAGTGAACAAAATAAAAAGTGTGAAAAAGAGAGAGTAAAAAAAAGAGAGTGACAAAAAGTAAGTGACTGAAAATTTGAGAGAAAATGAGAGAAAAACCAATTTCTATGCAAGGGCAAGTGAGGTTAAGAGAGCATTGTTCTTAAACAAGTTTATGAAGGATTGTACTTTTTATGCAAAGAGGCACTTTTTAATACTAACCAATGACACTTCTTTACCTAGTTCTATTGTCTTTCTTTTGCAGGAATTTGAAGATGTCTTTCTCGAGGAAATTCCGAAAGGGTTACCTCCTATCCGAGGGATCGAACATCAAATTGATTTTGTCCTTGGTGCTACCATTCTGAATCGACCCACTTATAGGAGTAATCTCGAGGAGACAAAGGAACTCCAAAAGCAAGTTAGTGAATTGATGGAAAGGGATATGTGAGAGAGAGCTTGAGTCCATGCGTTGTTCCTATGATTTTAGTTCACAACATTATGGTTAAGATTCGAGGACGAATCTTAACCAACTTGACACTTCTTTACCTAGTTCTATTGTCTTTCTTTTGCAGGAATTTGAAGATGTGTCTTTTAGGGAAATTAGAAGGGTTACCTCCTATCAAGAGTTAGAACATCGAAGTAGATTTTATCTTTAGTGCATGATTCGTGCCACGGTAGAAGGGTGTGAGATAAACAAAATTTGTTTCTGTAACCTCCTGCTGCCCAGGTAGTCGAGCTCTTTACTTGATATAGCGGATCTAAATTCGAAGACACGGGGATGGGTTTTTCATCCCACGAATGATTTGCATCGGTGTTTGGAAAATGGTGGGGCTTTTCGTTTGAATTTGTGGATATGGTTAAAACGGGGAGGTTGTTTGTTCACTAGTTAGCGTAAAAGCTTAAATGAAAGTGTGAAATGGTAACCTTGAAGGCTTGGGTCACTAACTTGACAACATGGGGTATTACAGCGTCCTAGGGTTATTTCCTCGCATTAGGGAAAATGACATATAATCAAAGCCAAAACCGGATCTTTGTTTAGCTATAAAACCTAACCCTAGAAACCACTCCTATTTGAGTCAGACGAATACTAAGCATTTAAAGTCCATTCGGTTTGAAACCACAGCATTTAACCTCATTTCCTTATTTCGTAAATGACATCTAAAGGATATCGATTGCATACAATAGTATTAAGCATTACCTTTGAACCTAAAACATGGCAAGTATTGACCGAGAACAACATTAAATGGCATTAAACCTAGTTTGGAAAGTATGGAACCATAAATCGCGATTTACTGAATCATTTGTGAGAGACAGCCAAACTGCGGTAGCCCACTAAGCAGCTGTAGCCCTCGTCTTCCAAACTGTGAGCTAGCGAAGCATCCCTTGAGTTGTCAACCTCGAGGGTGCAGCGACGGAGAAAAAATGAAAGAAAGGAGAGAGAAGAAATAAATAAAACCCTGATGAGAAAATTTGGGAAGCTGTATTGAATGAAAAGTTTCTTAGGGTTACAAAAAGGTGGGGGTTTATATAGTCGACCCAAGTGTGAAAATACTAAAATGCCTAAAATATGAGAAATTACATAAAGGTCGAAATGGTAATACATCAAAACGTGGTCGTTTAGAACCAAAATACCAAAAACACGAGTGAGATTTGGCTAAAGCGAAATTTCGCTAGCATAGCCTTTCGCTAGCCTAGTGAAATTTAAGCTAGTCTAGCGAAATTCTCAGAGACCAAGCGAAATTGGGAAATTTAACTATCAACGGTGAATTTCGCTAGCTAGAGGCTAGCTAGCCTAGCGAAATTTTTGTGAGATGAGTGAGAGAAATTTCGCTAGGCACGATAAATTTATTGCTTCTTGAAATTTCCCAATTCGCTAGGATTGCAAAATTTTCGCTATGATTGCGAAATTTTCGCAATCCCAGCGAAATTTTCGCAATCATAGCGAAAATCCTGGGATTACTCCTGCTTCCTGTTTTGCTCACTGCATCCTGCTGCTCACGCATCCCACTTTCCTTGAATCCACTTCACATTCCTTGATTTTTATTTGGTTGAAATCATTGCAAATCTTGACGTGACACATCTCTTGACATTAAACTCGAACTAAATGGGTGAGGCTTGCAACATCTGAAAATCACGAGCAACTCGAAATGGACTCGGTGGCACTAAGTGGACGCACATCAATTGGCTTAATTGATATGAATTAGTCTTGTAGCTTTTCGAAACCTATCTTGAATAGGGCTCAAAATAATGTAGCACTTTTTGGGCCGCTAATCACACCCCCCAACAGGCACGTTGCTAGTCCTTAAGCAATCTTCAAAACAATAATGGGATGCATCTTGTGCTTTTACAAAAAGTGTATGTGGATCAAAAAGTGTATGTACAGGTAAGCCTTACCTTTAGTATGAATAATTTACACCCTGTATGAAAACCGGTCATGAGAGAACAAAAACCATATGAAACTAAGTTTTAGGGCAACATTGGTTCCTAGGAGGCCAACCTGAATTTCCACCAAAATCTAATTGTTCCTAATATAACCAACTTGAGCCAATAAAATGCAAAGCTATTCCCTCCCAACTAGCTCTTGCCGTAGCCTTAAATTGTTAGGCAACCTAAATAGGGCTAGCGCTCTTATTTCTTCCTTGATTCTTGTGCGAGGGCGCAATGCACAAAGCTTCGACTTCACGAAGTCCAGGTGTAGCGAAGGGTCCACCGATGACTCCCAACCAGTGGAGTTTAGGGCATCAAGCGGATCCTTGACCCTGAGCTGCGAGGCTTCACCCAGGACTTGAATGACTTGAGGTCGCACCTCTGACACGTTAAACTCCTACCTATCCACCGGGTGCGAACACTAAGTCGATGACTCCCAGCCAATTAAGGTTTAGGGCATCGGGCTTTAAAACTTCATATATACCCCTCGGACCGTGTTCGGGTTTCAAAGCAAAGCGTCACGGCTTTTATTTTTCTTTTTCTTCTTTTCTTTTTCTTTTTGCTTTTTCTTTTCCTTTTTGGAAGACTTCATTGGTCTTCAAAAATGGGTAACAAAAACCTATTATGGGTTGTCAACAGGTTTAAGGCCGGCCTTGCAAAGTGAAAAGAGGTGTATAGCTTCGCAACCTATTGGCATAATCTGGTGTGCAGTGTGTGAATTAGCTAAAGGGGGAAAGTTCAAGGTTGAACATGCTGAAATTTCAATTGACCAAAACTCAATCATGCATGGAATTGTCCTATCATTAAGGTAACATACAGGGTTTCAATTTTTCAACAAAAGGCAAGAGTAGAAACACAAAATATAGGCACAAAAATGATTTAAAAAGTTAAAGAAAAATGGCAGCCTTTCTTGAGGATCTGTATAGCCCGATAAAGCGAAATTTTATTAATATGAAAATTACTTTTAAGCGGCAGCATGGAATGCAAAAACTAATGGATGGAGGTGTGCTGACTCAAACATGATGGAATTTGGAGAAGGGGCATTTCCATTTGTTAGTATTCTTCACGACTTTAACAAAAATCAAGTGTCAAACTCTGATTGCGACCACGTATTTTTAAGCAAAGGGAATTTAATCGAAACTAAGCGATGAGAACAATGGTACACATTGGAACGGCGATAGCCACCCTTAGGTATTAATTTGTAGGACTCGGGAAGGTCAATAATTTCCCTCCACAGCGGTTCTTTTGCACAACATAGGGTTTCACCCTTTTGTCCATTGACTCTAATCCTTTATCATCATTTTGGATCATTAGGTCACGGAACCATTAAGGGTATGCATTTGAACAATGAATGGACAAAGATCCATCGTGACTTGAGCTTGCTTTCGGAAATAGATGGGTTGGAGTCATCTGAGAGGGACTTGGTCCCCTTCGCTTGAAATTCTTCCGGTTATCATTTGGTCGTACCATTTTTTTGATCTTTCCTTTGCAATCTTGGTTAGTAGGCATCATTTCGTATTTCTTCCGACTCGGCATTGAGATCGAGGAATCTCTTATTTCCGTACCCTGGTTAGATCCATGTTTAGTCTTTTGATTGCCCACCATGCCTTATATTCGATCTCCACTGGAAGGTGACCGCAGCTTTACCATAGATAGCCGATAAGGGGACATTCGAGATTGTGTGAAAGGCATTACGTAGGCGCGAATCAGCGGTTGATGGACCGATCTTTTACATTCTTTATTTACCACTTTCATCGAATGGTCTTAATCTCTGTTAGCAAGTTCACTTGACCACTTGTTTGAGGATGGTAGGGTGGCCACTACGTGTTTCACACCATATTTGTATGAGGTTTTCAAAGGTTTGTTGCGAAATGTGAACCTCCGTCATTAATAATGGCTTGGCACCCAGAACCTAGAAAAGATGTTTGCTTTCAAGAATTTAAGCACCACTGCGTGGTCATTTGTTTACAGAGTTGCTTGACCCACTTGGACACATAGTCCTCACGCCCCAAAATGTATGTATGACCATAAGATGTGGGGAAAGGTCCGTAAATCGATGCCCCCAGGCATCAAATAGCTCGACCCGCCCAAAATTGGGTTCCGGGGCATCATGGCCGTGAGACAACTACGAGTCTTTGGCACCTATCACGCACTGGCACATTTGGTGTGCTTCCTAAACAAGGAAGGCCCGGTAGAAACCCAGGCTGCGACACCTTCATTCTTTGTCTTTTGAAATGAGAGCCACCACGGGCACTTTCGTGGCGTGGCTCGAGTGTCCACCTATTTGTTCCTCCTCGGGCACACACTTCACGATTATCGATGCGCACGGTGTTTGAATAAGAAGGGCTCTTCCCCGATAAAAAGAGTGGATCTTCGCAAAAATACTTTCTATCTGTTCTTTCCACTCGTGGGATTTCTCTGTGGCGGAAATTGGCTATGTCAGCATACCAGGGAGCTTTTTCTAGCTGCATCAGGGATTCTTCAGGAAATTCATCATTGATGGGTGGGCTATGAGTGTCATGGGCTATTGTTAACCTTGAAAGATGATTTGCCACTACATTTTCTACCCCCTTCTTGTCTTTAATTTGCAAGGTAAACTCCTGAAGTTAAAGAACCCATCGGATGAGCCTTGCTTTTGCATTTTGCTTGGTCAGGAGATATTTCAAAGCGGAATGGTCCGTAAAAATGACTATATCAGAGCCCAGACCAAAGTATGCTCGAAATTTGTCAAAGAAAAGCATAGACCACTTTACTTGACAATTCCTTCTGTGTAGTAGTATAATTCCTTTGTGCTTCATTCGAGTTTTTGATAATAGACTACAATGGGTTCCGTCCTCTTTGGTAGAATACTTTGCTCAGATGTAAGATCACTTACATCACACATCACCTCGAGCCAAGCATCAGTGGGTCTTTCGCCTTTATTAGTCGCGATATTAGTCAAATGGGACTTGGTCCTCTTGAAACTCTCGGCATTCTTTCTCCCCGAAATAAATTTAGCGTCTTTTTCACAGGAGCTTGTAGGGGTTTAGCAATCTTGAAGTCTTATGAATCTTCTATAGAAGCCTGCATGACCAAGGAATTGCCTAACTGTTTTTACATTCGTTGGGGACGGTAGTTTGGAGATAAGATTCGATTTTGCTTTGTTAACCATTCCCTGCTTGGGCCTTAATGTGCCTAATACAATTCCTTAGTTAACCATAAAATGGCACTTCTCCAGTTAAGCACAGGGTTTCTTCTCTATGCACCTTTGCGGGATGGCCTCGGATTAGTCAGACATTAACTTCCAAAATCGCCTCCGTATACGAGTGATGTCATCCATGTATACTTCCATTATCGCTCCACCCGTATTATCACTTGAACATCTTTAAGCATACATCTCTGAAAAGTGGTTGTGAAGATTGCAAAGACCAAAAAGGCATCTCACATAAGCATATGTGCAAATGGACAAGTGAAAGTGGTCTTTCACGATCCTGCAGGGGCGATCTCTCTATCTGGAAATACCACGAATACCCGTCAACAATAGAATGGAATTGTGCGAAACCACTCTCGGGCGTCGATGAATGGTAGAGGTGATCTTTTCTTGTTACCTCATTGAGCCTCTCCTATAATCTATGCACACTCCAGCCGAGTAGTAAGGCGGGTGGAGCAATTCTTCACCCTTTTCATTTTCCAGTTATCAACTCACGACTTCTTAGGCGCCACGAGTTGGGCTCACCCGAGTCTTGCTCAGTAAAATTAAATGATCTGGAAGCGGAGCAATTTCGGGACTTCAATGCTAACTACTTCTGCAAGTGGGGTTGACCTTCGTTGTAGGTGCCATGACCTTAGACTCTTCTAAGTAAATGTGATGGGTGCGGATTACGGGTTTATGCCTTTAAATCGAGAAATTTTCCACCCGATGCTTGCTTGTTCCTTTTGAAGGTGTAAGCGGGTTATTCTCTTGTAGAGTGGTGTGATGAAATCACAGGACGTGCCCGTTTCTTGAAATGCATACTTATTTCATTTAGGAGGGGTTTGAGCTCACCAGCGTGGGGTTCCCTTGGTTCGTCACCGGTTAATAGGGTAAGTTTCTATTTTTTCTCCTCAATACCCCTGTACTAAGCTCATGCATTGAGGTTCCTGTTGTTCTCCAAGGCTCAAATAACTCTGAAGTTAGCCATCTTACTTCTTTGCTCGTTAACTGTTATTCAGAATTCGTCTATAAATACAAACTTCTTCCTGATCATCTTATAAAGTGCATATGTCTTTTACTCAAATGAAAGATATTGAGTTCTAAGGTCATATTCCCAAATGTGAGTTGCATAACCCCATTCCGGCAATTTATTATGGCATTCGAAGTAGCCAAGAATGGTCTCCCCAATATGATGGGCATATGATTAGTTCCACATTTTGCCACCCAGGCTTTGTGTAGTCTGATGAGTCAGGTAGTAGAATCTGTCCACTTGTATTAACAAGTCCTCAATGAAATTTTAAGGTATCTTAATAGACCTATCGGCTGGGCGTGGGTTTTAGTTCACGAACCCAGAGTTGCTTGTACATGGAATACGTGCGATTCACCTTTAACTCCCAAGTCTAATAGTGCTTTCTCACGCTAATGCCTCCAATGTGTAGAGATTGTAGGACATCCGGGTCTTTATATTTCAGCACAGGTCTTGCACTCAATGATATCACTCACTTGCTCGGTCAGAAGGCCTTCTTGTTTACGTTAAACCCTCTTTCACAGTGCATAAATCCTTGAAAATTTCGCATAAGTGGGGACTTGTTTGATCATGTCAAGGAGAGGGATGTGCTTTACTTCTTATGAAGCCTCTAGCATTTACATTTGGTTAACGAATTTTCTTTCGGAGGCACATTGGGAATGGAGAGTACAGCGTTCTTCACCTCTTTCTCACATTTCTTGGTGATCTTCTTGTGGGGTGAAACTCACCAGGCGGGGCGATTTGGCTAGAGTTAGGATGCTGGTCTCGAGTTCTTTACACTTCTTAAAAGTCACCAACGCTACTTCATCAATTCTTGCATTTGGATCATTGGTTGAGCCTATTTCATGCACTCCTTTACTGGCACATTCTTGTATTTGGGGGGAACCTTCCACTTTATCTGAGCCACTGCCGATTCTTCGGTTGAATGACAGAGGGAAATCTCGAGTGCATAGTGTCGAGTTTCTTGTTGAGTGAGCTCTTAAGCGCCCCGATTTTTTGGTTAGTGCGGACGTCGGTACCTTTGTTCTTCAACAAATGTGCTACCACTTCCCTTAAATTCGGGATCGCACGCTCAATAGGAGAAGATATTAGAGTAGAAATTTCTTGTTGTGGTGAAGTGGAGCCAGAAAGCTCAGCTGCGTATCTACGGAGGGACATACGCGAGGGGGTTTTGGCTTCCATGTGAGTTGGATGATTTCTCAATTAGGGTTATAGGTGTTTCCATATGGAAGCGTCTGGGTGGTTTTATTTTGATTTAGGACGTGGGCATGCTCTTGACAGGTGCTCCCGGGATGGCTTATTTGCCACGATAATCAATACAAGTTGGATGAGATGCAGGTAACTCATTTACTGCTTGCATTTCGTGCTGGCTTCTCATTTCGACTCCTCGACCTTCGAGTCAAGTGATCGATTTTGCTTTCGTCACCGTGTCTTGGAAAGTGCATTAAGTACCTCCCCTTAGGTGGTTGAGGCTTTGATCTTCGGCTTCCATGGATTGGTTCATCCCATGCACCTTTAGGTTTGCATTACATAGTTCGAAAAGTCCTTGGCCTCGTCAGGGTTTTTGCTCAAAGGAGTTCTACCTCACATGGTTTTCCAATAGTTCTTCATAGCATTTGGAGACATACCATCGTAAAAATGGTTCACTAGCATCCATGTATCAAAACCATGGTGTGGGCATGCGTGATGGTCTCAATGAATCTTTCCCGGCATTGGTAGAATTTCCGTTACAGCCATAGAGTAGAGTATGTGTGAATCTGCCTCTTATTTGTTGGTCTTTGTGGCGAAGAATTTCTTCAAAATTCGACGAAGTCGTGATTTCTAATTGTCCTCGGCCTTAATGAATTGAGCCATATTTTGGCCTTATCTTTCAGTGTCAGGGGGAATGCTTTCAGCTTGAGCAAATCCATGTCGGTTATACCCTCCTTAAAGGTAGTGCATACCTCCTCAAAATCCCGTATGTGTGAATATGGATTTTCATTCTCCATACCATGAAATGTGGGAAGCAGGGGCACTAGGTAGGGTCTCAGCACTTTCGTCTCGGCCCGGTATGATGCGGGAGGGGCAACTGCAGGAGGTGTATGTGTTCCCTGTGAGCTGTATCTTTATTGGATTCATAAGGGGTGCTTGTTGACTGTTGTTCCTCGAGTAGAGGATCCATTTGGTCAGCGTACCTGTGATTTCACAACCTTGTTCAAAGGTGCACTCACTCTTTCGCGATGTACACGATATCCCTCTGTCTGATCTTTGCATAACCTGTACACAATGAGACCGCAGCAAAGAACCGCAAACAAACTTGCCCAGAGTCGGTGTTGGTTAAAGCAAAAAGCCCAGCTCTGAAACAAAAGCGGTCGCGATGGCGCGAGTGAAGAAAACTTGTAGTTCTTTGCCTGATTGAACCAGGGCTGAAGGTCACCAGCTTACTTAATGTAGTTTACAGTACACATCAACTCATCATCACGTAGTTTGGCACCATCCCAAACGGCGGCGCCATTGTTGATTAGTACCCGCAGTAGGGTGAGCGAAATCAACAAAATTTGTTTCCTATGTTCCTCCCTACTGTAGTAGTCAAACTATCTCTGCAGTATAAGCGATCCTAAATTCGAACACGGGGATGGGTTTTAATCCCACGAATGATTTGCGTCAGGTGTTTGGAAAATGGTGACTCAGTTGGATTTGTGGATTTGGTTAAAAACGAGGGAGGTTGTTTGTTCCTTTGGATTAAGCTGTAAGCAAATGAGGAGTGTGAAATGGTAACCTTGAAGGCTTGGTCGCTGGCTTGACAACATGGGGGGTATTCACAGTGTCCTGAGTTGTTTCCTCGCATTAGAACCCAAATGACATACAATTGAGCCAAAAGCCCAGGATCTTTTTGTTTGCTATAGAACCTAACCTAGAACCACTCCTATTTGAGTCAAACCAAATACTAAGCATTTAAGTCCCATTCAGTTTGAAACCACAGCATTTAACCTCATTTCCACGGCTCGTAAATGACATCTAAAGGATATCAGTGCATCTAGTATTAAGCATGCAGACCACAAAACATAGCAAGTATTATTAGGAACAATTAAATGGCATTAAACCTAGTTTGGAAAGTATGGAATATAATCGATGCACAGATCATTTCTGACAAGAACTGACACAGGTAGCCCACTAAAAACCAAAGCCCAGCAACCCTCCTCTTCAAGGCTATGAGAGCAGCGACATCCTTGAGTTGTCATCCTCGAGGGTGTTTAGCGTAGAAAAAATGAAAGAAAGAGGGAGAGAAGAGCAAATAAAACCACTAAAATGAAAATTTGGAAAATTTGTATTGAATGAAAAGTTTCTTAGGGTTACAAAAGGTAGGGGTTTATATAGTCGACCCGAAGTGTAAATACTAAAATGCCTAAAATATGAAATTACATAAGGGTGAGAAATGGTAATACATCGAAAACGTGGTTGTTTAGAACCAAAAATACCAAAACACGAATTTGAAGTTTATTTGGCGGGAAATTTAAGCTAGCATAAGCGAAATTTAAGCTAGCCTAGTAAATTCTCGCTAGCCTAAATTCTACAGAGATGGCGAAATTGGAAATTTCGCTATCCTTGATAATTCGCTGGCTAACGAAATTTAAACAACTGTGAGAATTTTTTGTGAATAAGCGAATCGAGAAATTTCGCTAGGCACGATAAATTTCGCTAGCTAGCGGGAATTCCCAAGCTAACTAGCGAAAATTCCCGGTATTTAGGATTTTAAATTTTTCGCTATGATTCTGAAATTTCGCAATCCAGTAAATTTGCAATCATAAGCAAGCATCTGGGATTGCTTCTGCTTCTGTTTGCTCATTGCATCCCTCTTTTTGCTACTGCATCCCTCCTTCCTTCAAAATCCACTTCACATTCCTTCAATTTTTTTTTGGTTGAAATCATTGCAAATCTTCAGCATTCAGCACATCTCTTGACATTAAACTCGAACTAAATGGGTGAGGCTTGCAACATCTGAAAAATCACCCAACTTGACCTCGAAATGGACTCAGTGGCACTAAGTGGACCTACACACATCAATTGGCTTAATTGATATGATTAGTACGCAAAAAGAACTCAAAACCTATCTTGAATAGGGCTCAAAATAGCACTTTTGGGCGTGTCGGTCTGCTACCATTCTAAATTGACACCTTATAGGGAGTAATCAGGAGGCAAGGAACTCCAATGAGTCGGGTGAATTGATGGAAAAGGGATATGTGAGAGAGCTTGAGTCCATGCGTCGTTCCTGTGATTTTAGTTCCATGACATTATAGTTAAGATTAGGGACGGAGTCTTTTCAAGGAAGGGGGGGAATGATGAGAATCAAAGCACAAAGGCGATCCATGTTGCTCCCTAAGGGCAATGATCCTTTTCAAGTCCTCGAGTGCATCAATGACAATGCATACAAGCTAGATTTTCCCAATGAGTGTGGACCCGCTTGAAGTCCCACTAGGCCATGTACGAGCAGGGACTAAGAGATTCAAAGAAGCCTTCATGTTTTTAATCAAAGAGATGCCCACATGGAATAAACTCGTGTGTTTAACTTGAAAAAAGGAAACATAGATGGTCCACATCATCAAATTAAATCGGACTTGGACTAAAAGCGGCGTTTTTGACTTGTTGATTTGCCTACATTTTGGTGCGATTGCGACTGATTTGGTGGTTTGTTGTTATTTGGGTGATTCTTTATGTGGATTTGGTATTGATTCTTTGCTATTTTGGAGGCGGTTAGTCTTGATTGTTCTGATTTTCTTGCTATTTTGGAGCTGTTGGTCTTGATTGTTTGATTCTTATTGATTTGTTCTTGATTCTTTATTATTTTAGTCTTGATTCTTGTGGATTTATTCAGTTACGGTGATTTGATTCTCAAGCCTTATCCTAGAATTATCTAGTTTCCTTTTTTTGCTTCCTCTCATGGACATTTTTTTAGTGTGTTAATTTAGGAAAAAGTTTGTTAGTTTCCTTTCTTGTTTTTGGTCAAATATTTACTTTCCTTGTGGCCGAATATTTAGTCTCTATTCTTCATATTTTTGGGCCTATTTAAAGGCTTGTTATCCCTACATTCTAGAAGTTTGAAGCATTAATAAAATTGAGAGTTTAAATTTCTCTTTGGTTCTTTAAAGAACTTCTTGAACTTATCGGTTGATACGTGGCGTTCATGAGACTTATCAATGGAACCCCATCAGATTGCAGGCGTCCTCACATATACGAGTTACGCGGCTTCCATATAAGCGGCGGGTGCGATCGTCCATCCAAGCTGAATACTAGGGTTGTTCTTTCGAGCTAATTCGATCACGGGTCTCCTCACAAGTTGACGGGGTTCGTATCATAGAGATCGCATTCTACGCTTGCTTGTCGAGCCTTGCTTCTTTGCCCCCGTTTTGTACCCCGACATTTTTATATAGTGTAACTAGACTTCATAATGAAGCATGTGTTATTTTGCGACTTTGCTGACTCCTCTTTTGAATCGAGTAGTTCAGTTTTGTTTAGTTGGGTGGCGCCGATGTGTAATGAGTAGGGTGTAGTCGGGTTTGAAGCGTCGTTCCCAGTTCATTGCTCTCTTCCTATCATGCTTTGCAGCGTACCATTCGGGCATCAACTGAATTGAGCCTGGTAGGACATCAATCTTACTCGAATTTTAGATTAAACCAGCGGGACACCAACCATACTGGGCTGGATATGTCATTAACTTTACTCGGACTTTAAATTGAACCCGGCGGGGCATCGGCCGTACTAGGCGGATAGGAAGTCATTAGTTCTGGACTTTGGGTAGGCCGGGTTGGGTGGT
Organism: Tetrastigma voinierianum; assembly: GCA_016808115.1. Lineage (NCBI taxonomy): Eukaryota > Viridiplantae > Streptophyta > Magnoliopsida > Vitales > Vitaceae > Tetrastigma > Tetrastigma voinierianum. The sequence goes on from JAEQBH010006211.1 coordinate 255,240, forward strand.
CGACCATATTGGGCGGATGGGTCGTGGCTTTCCTAGGCGCCATCGGACTTTAGGCGAGCCCGGTGGGCATCAACCATCTTGGCCGGACGGGACATTAACCTTCTAGCGTGGGATTTTAGGCGGAGCAGTTGAGCGTCATATGTCTGCGGGCCGGATGGTCGGTAGCTTTCTAGCGCCATCGGGACTTCGTTAAACCGGAGTTGAGCATCAACCATCTTTGGGTCGAACATGACGTGGCTTTACAGTGCCATCTGAACTTAGGAATGGGCCATTTGGGCGCTCGACCTATCTTAAGTGGGATGGGACGTGACTCTAGCGCCATCAGGAACTTTAAATGAGCAGGTTGGGCATCGACCATGTCGTAGGATAGGACATTAACCTTCCCAGCGCCCATCCCGAACTTTAGGCGAGCGGTTGGGGGATCGACCATATTGGGCGGATGGTCTTTAGCTGCGCCATCGAACTTTAATTTAAGCCGGTTGGGCATCATTATCTGCAGTGAGACGGACGGTAGCTTTCTAGCACCATCCAGACTTAGGAATGGACCAGCTGGGCATCAACCATATTGGGTCGGACGGGACGTCAACTTTCTATCGCCATCCAGACTTTAAAAATTAAAATTTGTGATGAAAATACAATTAGAGAGTGAATAATCTTTTTATTAATAGTACCGTTTGAGGTGCATAGCATTCCACGATGCAGGTACTCTTATCTAGCTTATCAAGCATATGATGGGGTTTGCCATTTGTATTGCAATATGGCCCTTCCAAGTTAGCTTGATGCTTTCCTGCCACTCGATCGGTTGTGTATTTAAAGACTTTCCTTAAGACCAGGTCCCACAGGTGGAGCAGCTCGAGGGTTTACACTGGCAATACATTGTATAGATTTACTTGACCAGCGGTGTAGGATGCTACCCGCGTAGCTCATATCTGCCTTGATTTATCCTTTAGTGTCTAGGTCCTTGATTATGGATTCTGTACTCAACTGTTCGGGCATATCCGTTCAGAGCATAGGCATACCGATTTTTGTAGGGATTATAGCTTCCATCCCATAGGTAAGTGCGAAGGGAGATATGCGATTGGTGCGTGAGGAGGTCGTTTGTAAACGGACCTCGGAGGATTCGTCCACCCATTTGGCTGGTGCGTCAACCGTTTCTTGAAGAATTTGTCAACGGGGTTTGTTGGAAGCCTGCGCGGCCGTTAGCTGCGGATATCGGGGGGTGGAGTATAGGTTCTTTATTTTCAGTTCACGGTAGAAGTTTAAACAGACCGGCTGTCGGAGTGGGGCTTGTTGTCTGTCACGATTGTAGGGAATACCGAACCAACAAATGATATTCTTCTAGATAAACTGAGTGACGTCCTTGTCTTTGATTGAAGCAAAAGCCTCGACCTCTATCCATTTGCTAAAGTAATTAGTGGTACAGTGCATGACTTCTTACGTAGGGGCTATAGGAGCGACCTGTATGTCAATTCCTCGTGGGCGAAGGGCCGTGGGCTTGAGATGGACATTAGATCTTGGTAGGGGATCTTAAGATTGGGAGCTGCCGTTGGCACAGTCACGCTTTACCTTATGTCAGCGGCTGATCATACTTCATGGTTGGCCGATATCGCCTGAGTGTGGGCTGCGTATTAGCCAGTCGCGCTTGGATGGTTGCCACATTCCTTTGTGTGGTCGGTGACACATCTTGCTTTGTTGGTAGTTAGGCATTTAAGATATGACCCATCCAAGGATCGTTTGAATAGTTGCCCATTGATCAAGGAAAATCTGGCATATTGAACTCGGACCTTGTGAGCCTTGTCCTTCTCGTTAGGGAGTTCTCCCGTGTTGATATATTGTGCTATGGGGTCCATCGAGGAAGGGGAGGTTTCGTCCACCTGGCTTACTCGGATAGTGGCTATCGAGGAATCCAATTGGTAATAGATTTGTAGAAATATTGTTTACATTGTAGGTGAGATGACTCACTATGGCTAAAGCGGCCTCTTTCGTATAGTCCGTGGGAACGTGTTCGAGCTTCCATCTTTGAAACTAAGCCGGAGCGTTGTTTAACCAGAGTTACATACTTCGCCATTTGGGGATCCCGGGACTCATATTCTTCATTGACCTGCTCTACCACTAATTGGGAATCACTCTGAATTATGAGTTTGTCAGCAGATATTGCAGCTGTCAATTCAATCTCAGCTAGGATGGCTTCATATTCTGATTCATTGTTTGAGGCACTGAAGCCCAGCCTGATAGCTTGCTCGATCTTGTCCCCACCAAGGGATTTTAATTGCAGGCCAATGCTGGCCCCCTATTTGCCGAGACGCCCCATTGATTCGCGATGCGATAGTTGGGTATCCGAAATCAACAAAATTTATAAACCTAATTCCTCCTACTGCTGTAACATGGCTACTGCAGTATAATGGCTCTAGGGTCGAACACAAGGATGAGTTTTCTTCTTGTAGGTGATTAACAGTTGGTGTAAAATGGTAAACTTGATTTGGATTTGGGGTTTGTAAAAAGCAGTGGTGGATTTTGGTGGTGGAAGCCGAAATAAAGTGAAGTAAAATATAAAAGAAAACTCCTTGAAGCATCAAGTTATGGATTTGGGTTCCTAAGATAACTGAGGGGTTTGTGGATCCATTTCCTCGCGTTGGGGAGGATGACCTATAGTCACCTCCCGAACCAGATCTTCGTATGGTTATAAAAGTTGGACCCGTAATAAATTTCCTTTTGAAAGATGGCATTTATTGAACATTAATGGCCTATGACAGTGAAACCTATCTCAGACCCAAATGCTACGATTGGTAATAAGTAAGCGTTAATAATCTCAGTGGATTTAGCAATAAGCATCCATTGACACCTAAAAGATTACCAAGTACAGGTAATTCAAGATGCATCTAAGGGATTTGAACCTAGGGTTAGAAGGAAACACAAAAATGACAATAATTACCTGCGTTGAAACTATGAGAAACCCTCAGAACCCTTGGAACCCTCCTCCAGTAACCTTCCTCTTCAAGGACGAAGGGAGTTTAGCCACCCATCCTCTGAGTTGTCATCCTCAAAGGGTGTTTGGTAGCCCCAGTGAGAAAATGAGAGAAAATGAGAGAAGCTAGAAAGGCGGGGAGAATTTGAAAGCAGCGCAAAAATTCATGCAAAAAAGTATGCTAAAAGTCTGTACAAATGGGCTTATATCTTGTAGAGTCAAACCAAAATTACAAAAATGTATGAAATGCCCACTATTACCTAAAGGGCAATTTAGGAAAATTACAAAAAGAATTGGTTAAAAAGAGTCAACGGGTAAATAATGGTGAACCAATTTCTCAGTGTTAAATTTAGCAACGCTGTGAGAACCCTGCGAGGTTCTTGAAAATTTTCTGATACTGCTCATTTTCTTCATTTTCTTGTATCTTTTCTTCTAGTTTCTGACCTGTAGCTCTGAGTTCGACTTGGATTCTTCATGATCGAGCCGACTCAACAATTTTGGCAAGGTTAGCTTGCAAAAACTACAAAATTAGCCAAAAAAAATGTGATCGGTAGTATAGCTAGGACCTTAATGTGCCAATCAGGTTAATTAAGTTGATTAGTACACAAAAAGTGCTCAAAACCTGCTATAAACAGGGTTCAAAATAACACTATTTGGGCACAATTCACTCCCCCAACAGGCACATTGCTAGTCCCTTAGCAATGAAAGAAAGAGAGAGCAAACAAAACAACATCAAAATTATGTTCAAAAAAAAAAAAAATGGTATTTCAAAAAAAAGAATGTGAATGGGTATTTTCGACCCTCGATAAAATCACTAAAAACCCACCTTGATAACCTTCTTTGAAAGAATGAATGCCATGCAGAACTAAGTATCAAAAGAGCCTCCTTCTCTAAAGGATAAACCTGGAATTTCCACCAAAATCTAAGTGTTAGGTTGATTAGCTTTCAACAATAGTTTGCTAAATTGCACTCCACAACATAAATTTAGTGCGAAACCTAGCAAACTAACTAATCCTAAATAGATTAGGACTGCACTTATTCACAGATTCTTTTGTGTTATAGGGGTGCAATCTTTGGGGAATCGACTATGAAGTCCATGTAGCGAGGATCACGATGGCACAACTTAATTGGGCTTAGGGCATCAAGTCATAAGGATTTTCAACCATGAACTCTTCGGGTTTACCCCGAACTTCTAATGAGTTCGAGACTGCACACCTACAACGCACAAACCTGCCCATCCACCCACGTAATGAGCAACAAGTCGGCAACTCCCAGCCAGGTTGGCTTAGAGACATAGGGCTTTAAGACTTTCACCATATACCCCTCGGACCGTGCTTGGGTTTCAAAGCAAAGCATCAAAAAATTTATTTTCTTTTCGTTTTCTTTTCTTTCTATTATTATTTTTTTTTTGAAAGACTCCTTGAATGTTTTATTCAAGAAGTCTTTAACCTATTAAAGGTGGTGGTATTAGACGAGGTTTTTGCGGGGTTTTTATGAGGCTAGCGGTTTCTTAACTATTGTTGAAGCAATATTGCATAGTGTGTGGTTAGTTTGAGGTGGAAGAAAAAGGTTGAAAGCAATTAGAATTTAACTGATTATCCACTCAATTAAGCATGGAACCAATCTAACATTAACAGAATTGGACAATGTTTCAACTTTTCTTATTGAAAGCTAGGCAATACAAAAAAAACATGGATGCAATTTTGAAACTGTAATTGTAAGTTGTATGGTATGTATATAAAAAGAGATATAACTATGCTTTCAGCTTTACAAAAAGAAACTACTGCTTCACAAAAAGAGACTAATAGCAAGCCACAAAACAACACAAAATGGACTTGCTAAAAATAGTAGTAAAAACATAAATGTAAAAGCCATTTCCTTTGCTAACTCTCCCCCCAACCAAATGTCACATTGTCCTCAATGGGGCTCGGATTGGAAAGCTAGGGAAGGAAGTGCTACCTCCTCAGTGGTGTGCAGCTGGTGGGATGTCGTCCTCATCTTGGGTAAATTTGGAGGCTGTGATGAAGCTTGAGGGTATCTTATTCTTTGCTTCTTTGCAAAGCGAGTCAGAATAATTTGTGTGGGGGTGTTAGATGAGTAGAGGCTGTTGGCTTTACTAGAGGGTGAAATTTGAAGGCATGGGCGAGACGATGGAGAGATCGGAGGTGGGCTGGGTGACTACGAATGCGCACGAGGATGGTGTTGTTACGGCGAAGCATAGCGGTGGTCTGTAGCAGTAGCCTGTGTGTGTCATCCTCTCAACTAAGGCTATTTGGGCTGCTGCAAAAGATGTTGATCTGGCGGCGAAGGTGCGGACTGCATCCAGAATAGCTAGGAAATCCTGAGAAGATATGGAGATATGCTACAATGGTGGTGCTGACGTACTGGGTCCAACTGACTCTGAAGGAGCTAGAGGCATTGGAGGTGCAGAGGAGGCAAGCGATGTAGGGAGTGGGGCAGTGACTGCTGGAGCTATGGATGCTGGAATCTAGGGCTCCTCAGTAGGCACTGGAGGGGATGACTGAGCCTTTGCATGATGGTCATCTGATGGCTCATCCTCAGCTAGGTCCTAGGGTGGGAGGTGATGAGCAAGGGGCATAATCTGCCAACTGTCAACAGTGAAAATAGCCTCGCAATCTCGAAGGCGCTCTGGTCTCGGGCTCGATTAGGAAAGCCGAGATCTTAGACACTGTGTGAGTGGCCTCGGGAACAGGAGGGGTATGGACTCAGCCCGGGTTAGGTTCCGACAGTGGACCTTGTCCTCGAAGTAGAATAAGGAGGTCATGATGAGCTCGGTTGGGCTAAACCAAAAGCCCTCAGAGATGCGATAGAGAGCCTTGAGAATGGCTCCTCTCCTCTGTACTAGATGCTAAAGAGAAAATAAATTGGACCGTAGTACGTGGTCAATAAGAAGCATACTCGGAGGAAGTTGCCTCCGGAATAGGATAGATCACGCTATGGTGTCCTACGGCTAAAGGCGAACCATCTCCGGGACGGGGTGGGGTAATATCATACTCGTAGGAGTTGGCGAGACGACTAGGAGGATTTAATCTAGGCTGATGTCCAGGAGCAGAGTGTCCCCTCATGTCATCAATAGAAGTGGATGACCAGTGGGTTGGGGACTACTTTGGATGTCATAGTGTGATGAGACTTCCCGATGACCACCCTAGAGTAGAAAAGCAGGCACGGGGTCATAAGAAAGACTCAAGGGAATCTGCATTTGCTAAGAAGTCGCATAAATCTTTAGGCTCGAAGAGTGGCAAAATCATATATGTCGTAAAAGGTCTAGTTGTGTAGCTCTTTGGAACTGTAATCCGAATTTCCTGTAATGGGGCCACAATGGAAGACAGGTCTTCTAATAAGTGAAATAGAGGACAGATCTAGAGGGAAGTCAGTAACTGGCCCCTAAACAGGTGGGGACTGAGGGTCTTGGGCCCGCGAATTGGATGACTCACTTGGGTCAGAAGTCCGGGCCCTTTATGGAGGCGGGGCCCTCCTGAATGGCCGTGGATGTGGAGAAGATGGAGGAGTAGGCCCAACCCATGTGTCATACCTGGACGGGGCAAGGGCAGTAGGGATAGGGACACCTTGAACAACAACAGCTGTAGCAGCAGGAGTGGCCAGACCGACGGTAGGGGCGATAGGAGGACCAACAGGAGGCGGCGCGAAGTCGGTAGGAGGAGGGGAGGAAGGCCGCACACAAGGCCTGTAGCTAGAGCTGTGCCCTCCGCGGGTCTTGGACATGCTTGGATTAGGGAAGGGATGGGTTGGGCGGAGAGGTTTTCTTCTTCAGGAAATCTCCTCTTGGGAATAGGTAATGAAATGAATTGAAAAAGAAAAGGGGTTTATTTAGAGGGTTCAGGGAAGGTGAAAGGGGGAAGCTATTTAGTGTTCATAAATGGGCACTAAAAACTAGGGTGTAGAAAATTTATGGGATAATAATGGTAGGATGTAGAAATCGAAGAGTTCTTTGGGGAGATGAGCAGACGAGGAGAGGCAGAGATGTAGCGTCGAGGCGTGAAAATTTCGCGGAGTTGATTTCTCGCACCTACCAAGAGGCTTCTCTGTACTTCAGCTCGATTTCCAAATCATCTACTCTAACAAGCAGATTTTAAAATTATGAATCTAAGCACAAGAAAGTAAAAAAGCCCAGAAAATAGAACTAGCTCTGACTAAGGAAAACATAGAAACAAATAAAATTCAAAGCAAAGAAAGTAGTAGCATTTCAATCTCGGTGGAACCCGACTAGCCTTTCGGTAGCATGTTGAACATGGAGGGTCGGAGAACTCCTCAGCAATACCTTTGTGGCCCGATGAGTGCTTAAAACACTCAGTTATACTCGCTTGATCTTGCATTTTCATGTTGATTTGGCATTATTTATATAATTTTAGTGTTAGATTATTTAGTTTTGTTTTGGAATACGAGGCATGATGGCGAAAGAACAACCTGGAAGCCATTTTGGAGAAATGAGGAGCATACGGAAGTCGCGCCACGTCGGCGTCCACCGTGATCACGGCGTGGGGGTCAGCAATCACGAGTCAAGCAGTCCTGCGTGCGTTACGTCAGCGGCGTCCTGCGTCAGCGACGTCAGCTCAAATACGCCTCATCATTAAAGCAAATTAGGGTTGAAATCGAGAGGAGATCGGAGCGCACGACGAGGCACGGGTTTCGAGGAAGCGAGTGACCACGAATTTCGAGAAGTGCTAGAGATTATGCGCTTTTCATTTTCGTATATTTTCGGATCTTAGAACAATGTTTTCATTGATAAAACAGTTTCATCTTTTCTTCCATTATGTTCTAGATCTTTTCACAGGGTTATCAAACCTGTCATACGATATGGATTAAGTTGATCTTTTATGTTATTCAATTGTTTATAAATTCGAATCTACTCTATACCTGTAGTTAAATATATAATGTTTGGCCAGCATTAGCATAGCCGCACTGAAGATCCGAGATTCGAGAGATGAGGGTATTCAGGGATCTGGGTAGAGTAGCCTTCGGCTGATTCGGTCAATAGAGATATTCCGGACCTGAAGGTGGTATCTAGGGGTAGAACATTTAAGCATTTCGGAATACCGAGTCGAGATAGAGATATACTCGATTCTATTTGCGAGATAGGCGGATATACCTCGAGAGAGGATATCTAGTAGGCAAGATCACCTCACCATAGGCAGATTATAAATGTATTGAATAACACTCTCTTTAGAAAAACAATCCATTGAATGTGACAGGGGGAGATATAACCCTAGGCTTTAAACAACACTTTAATTAAATCAACAGTTAAGTTAGTTTTTACATAATTGAACTCCTTTTTAAAGTCATTCTTCAGATATTGTCTGAAAAGCATAATCTCTGTAGTCAATTTGCCTTTCCCTGTGGATCGATATCTGTACGTTAAGTACACTATATTACTTGGGGCTACGCGTGCACTTGCGCACTTAGGCATTCATTTTATACACCGCGTTTCGGCTGTCATAAAGGCTTGTACTACATAAGGCTTGAGACTGTGCAGTGACTTTAGATATCTTGTTGTCCTTGGAATTTAACAGGTCCACTGCTCCATTTGGATAGACTTGATAAATGACGAATGGACCGGTCCATCTTGACTTGAGCTTGCCAGGAAAGAGGTGGAGCTTAGAGTCATAAAGCAGCACTTGGTCTCCTTGCTTGAAATTCTTACGGGCTATTAGTTGATCATGCCACTTCTTCAATTTGTCCTTTGCAATCTTCGAGTTCAAATAGGCATCATTTCGCAGCTTTTCTAATTCATTGATATCAAGGAACCTTTTAAGGCCAGCTCTTCCCATATTTAGGTTTAGCTTTTTAATTGCCCACATGCCTTATATTCAATTTCCACTGGCAGGTGGCATGCCTTGCCATAGACTAGACGATAGGGAGACATTCTAAGAATAGTCTTGAAGGTTGTTTTGTATGCCCATAAGGAGTCCAGCAGTCTGAGAGACCAGTCTTTCCTGTTCGAGTTCACCACTTTCATCGTCTTGATTTCCCTGTTGGCGAGCTCAACTTGACCACTAGTTTGAGGATGGTAAGGGGTGGCCACTTTATTGCTTTACACATGTTGTGAAGGCTCTCAAGGTTTGTTGCAAAGTGTGAACCTCCATCATGGTGCGGCCTTGGGGACCCCAAATCTGGAGAAGATGTTCTCCTTCAGGAATTTCAACACAACCTTGTAGTCTGCTGCTATGCAAGGAACTGCTTCAACCCACTTTGACACATAGTCAATCCGCAATGTATACATATCGAAGGAAGCGGGAAATGGCTGTAAAGTCGATACCCCCGAACATCGAAAAAATCAACTGCAAAATTGGGTTTAGAGGCATCATGTGACGGCGGGAGATCTTCCCTAGTCTTTGGCATTTGTCACATCCACTACATACGTTGTGGGAATCCTTGAAGAGAGAAGGCTAATGAAATCAGTTGAGCAACTCATGGCGGAGTTTTAAATGAAGCGAAGCGCTTTATCGCTCATAATGATGGCCGAGTATTCCTTGTTGCTCTTCCTCAGGCACACATCTTCTAATAATCTAATCAACACAATATTTGAACAAGAAGGGCTCCTCCCAATAGAAGGAATGGATCTTTACAAAGAAGAACTTCTTATCCTGTGCCTTCTAGTCAACTGGTATCTCTCCTGTTGCCAAGAAATTGGCAATGTGAGCATACCATGGGGCTCTTTCCATTGCCAGTAGGGATTCCTCAAGAAACTCATCATTAATTGGAGGGCTATGGGTGTTGTGTGCTATTGTTAGTCTGGAAAGATGATCTGCCACAACATTCTCCACTCATTTTTTATCTTTGATCTGCACGTTGAATTCCTGGAGTAGAAGGACCCATCTAATGAGTCTAGCCTTGGCATCTTGCTTGGTAAGGAGGTACTTCAAAGCTGAATGATTTATGAAGATAATGATGTCCGACACCACCAAGTATGCACGAAATTTATCCAAGGCGTAGACCACTGCCAGCAGCTCTTTCTCTGTTGTGGTGTAGTTCCTTTGTGCCTCATTCAAAATTTTGCTTGCATAGTAAACCACATAAGGTTTCCCCTCTTCTCTTTGCCTGAGAACTGCTCCGATGGCAAGATCACTTGCATCACACATGACTTCAAAGGGCAACTGCCAGTTAGGTGCCCTCACTATTGGTGCAATGGTTAAGTAGGATTTGAGCTCCTCGAAGCTCCTTTGGCAGTCTCCATCCCAGGAAAATTTGGCATCCTTTTCTAGCAACTTGTAAAGAGGCTTTGCAATCTTCGAAAAGTCTTTGATGAACCTCGGGTGGCTTTGCATGTCAAGGAATTGTCTCACGGTTTTTTTCACATTTGTGGGGAAGGAAGTTTGGAAATTAGCTCAATTTTTTGCCTTGTCGACCCAGCCTCAATTCACATTGGATATGATATGTCCCAATATAATCCCTTGATTCACCATAAAATGGCATTTTTCCTAGTTCAACACCAAATTTTTCTCAATGCACCTGTGTAGGACAAGTTCAAGGTTGATCAAGCATTCTTCAAAACTACCCCCATATACCGTGATGTCATCCATGTAGACCTCCATAATGCGTTCCACCATGTCCTTAAAAATGCAGGCATGCATCTACGAAATGTAGTAGGGGCATTGCCGCCAGGCAGAAAGGGCATTCTTAATATCGTCCCCGAATGGACCAATTGAAGGTAGTCTTCTCTTGATCTTACTGCCAAGATCTCTATTTGGTCTCTATTTGGAAGTATTTGGTAATATCAGCGATAATATGGATCTGAAATTCTTTTAGTCCATGAAGGGTAAAGGGAAGTGATATTTTCTTCTTACTTCATTCAACCTCCTATAATCAATGCATACCCTCCAACTTGTGGTAAGGCGAGTGGGCACCTCTTCTCCTTTCTCATTGTGCACTGTGGTCACCCCAGACTTTTTTGGCACAACTTGAGTTGGACTCACCTAGGTGCTATCGGATATGGGGTAAATGATACCGGCTTGTAGCAATTTAAGAACTTATGCTAGTACCACTTGCATAGATCTTAACTTCCTATGCGGTTGTCTTATTGTCTTTGCTTCCTCTTCCAAGTAAATGTGATGGGTGCAAACCAAAGGGTTGATCCCCTTTAAATCAAAAATTTTCCACCCAATAACCTGTTTGTTCTTCCTGAGGACCTCTAGTAGACTGCTCTCCTGTGAGGCATTAAGTAGTGAAGAGATAACAATCGGGCATTGGTCATTCTCTTCTAAATATGCATACTTTAATTCCACAGGTAGAGGCTTGAGATCAAACTTTTGAGGGGCCATCGGGTTCCTTCTTTTTCCTCGTCTTCCCGCAGCGAGGTGACTTCTTCCTTTTTTCTCCATGAGCCATGTACAACACACAGTTCTTGGGTTTCCTGCAACTCTTCAGAACAATCAGACATCTCCTCAATCAGCACATCATGTTGCTACTGCTGCTTAGCCTGTTCTTCTAGAATAGTGTCAATTAAGCATACCTCCTCTGGACCCTCTTCCACTGCATGCATATGCTTTTTGCTCAAATGGAAAATATCAGCCCAAAGTCATGTTCCCCAATGTGGTGCTGCATAACTCCATTTCGACAATTGATGATCGTGATCGAGTGTGGCTAAGAATGGTATTCTAAGGATTATAAAGTACATAATTAGCTCCTCTACTACACCGGTTCTGTGATCAAGTACAACAAAATTCCATAGGATAGTAGAATTTGGCTCCACTTATATCAAAACATCCTCCACAAAGGCTCCCTTCAAGATTTTTATGGATCTGCCTCGCTATGACAAATGTGATGGTGGTGGGCTTATTTTCTCCCAAACCCGTACCGCCAGGCTAACAATATATGCAGCAGGTCGACACCGCCCCCAAGTCTAGCAAAGGCCTTTCACACAAGTTCCTTCGATGTTCACCGAGATGGTAGGACAGCCTGAGTCTTTGTATTTCACTGGGGTCTTGCACTGAATAATGGCACTGACTTGTTCTGTCAGGAAGGCCTTTTTATCAACATTTAACCCTCTTTCACTATGCACAAGTCCTTTAAAATTTTTGTATAAGTTGGAACCTGCTTGGTCATATCTAAGAGGGGGATGTTGACTTTCACCTGCCTCGCACTTCTAGAAGTTTCAGCACGGTTTATAGCCTTCTTCTTGCCTTTTAGTGCTTGAGGAAAAGGTAGGGGTGTGCTCTTCTTCACTGCATCTTCTTTGATCACAATTTTCTCTAGTTCAGCTTCATTTTCCTTTATGCCTTCTTCCACTGGTTTAGGGACTGGTTACTCAATCTTCTTACCACTCCTCAAAGTGATAACTGCTTTAACTTCATCCATCCTTGGAGTTGGTTCACTGGAAGAGCTTAATTCATACACTCCTTTGGGATTCGGCTGGGTTTGGGAAGGAAATTTTCCTTTCTCCTGCACTTGCTGCTGGTTAGTCGATCTAGAAATTGAATACTACAAGTTGTCAAATTTATAGGCAATATCAAACTACAGGTTCTCAATCTTCTTATCCAGTGTGCTTTCGACTATATCGATCCTCTAATTAGCTTGAGCATTGGCGCATACGATTCTTCCCACAAGCGCCCACCACTTTGCTCAAATTCATTATAGCTTGCTCAACTGGAGATGAGGATGATGGTGGTTGTGGTTGAGACGAGGAACCATACTGTTGCTGTGCATCAGGGGGTACATATGCTGAAGGCTTTGGTTTCTAGGAGAGGTTAGGATGGTTCCTCCAATTGAGATTATATGTGTTGCTGTATGGGGCATTGGTTGGTGGCTTGTATTGGTCCATAGCATTGGCTTGTTCAGCCATCATATCCCTTATTGAAGGAACAATCGGGCGTCACTCTCCTTGGTGTAGTAGGCAGCAAATGGGCTTATGGCTGGTTGAGTGAGTGGTGTTTCCTTCTTGCACCTCATGTTGATTTCTCATCTCTAGCTCCTCCAACCTTCTAACTAAGGTGGATAGCTTTGCCTTCATTTCCATGTCTTCCGGGAGTGAGTACATGCCTTCCTTGGGTTGGGTTCATCCCATGCTTTAGAAGTTTTTGCCACATAATTTAGGAAGCCCATGGCTTCTTCTAGGTTTTTACTCGAGAAGTCCCCTCCACACATAGTTTCTAATAATTGCATCATAGCAGGGGACATTCCATCATAAAAATGATTGACTATCCATGTCAAAGCCATGGTGACAGAGGGCATTGATGGTTTCAGAGTACCTTTCCAAGTACTTGAGTAGAATTTCTCATTTTCATAGGATACAAAAGTGTAATCTACCTCTTCAGACTATTGGTTCTATGTGTGGAGAAAATTTTCTTCAAGAACTCAGCCTGCATTTCTGTCTAATTCCGAATGGTCCTCGACCTCAGAGAGTTTAGCCAAATCTTGGCCTTATCCTTCAAAGTCAGAGGAAAGAATTTTAACCTCATCAAATCTAGATTGGTGGCATCCTCTTTGAAGGTATTGCATACTTCCTTAAATTCCCGGATGTGTGAATAGGGATTTTCACTCTCCATACCATGGAAAGTGGGGAGTAGAGGCATAATATAAGGTCTGACAATCATGTCCTCTGCTGGGGGCACGATACATGAGGGTGCACTCACCCTTGGGGGATGTATGTGGTCCCTCATGGACCTATATGCATTGGGATTCCTCTGTATCCCCTGTTGGCTCTACTGTTCCTCAGGTGGAGGCTCCATCTAATCATTGTTCAAGCTCACTTCACAGCCTTGTTCCTGTGGGGCACTGATTCTTTCTAACCTTCCTACTGTGTTTCTATCCCACTGGTTCATAAACTCCTATATGAACAAAACAGAACACCAGCAGAAACAACTCAGACTACCAAAGGTTCTTGTCCTTCAAAAAATTATATATTGACAGTAAAATAATTGAATTAACCTAGTAGTGAACTGCTAGGAAAATTGAAAGAGATAAAAGTTCACCAATACTTGTGATGAGGATCATAAGTTCAACAGCTCATCACTTGCACTAAGGCACCATCCCCGGCAACAGTGCCATTTGATTTCTCGATGCGGTAGTTGGGTATCCGAAATTAACAAAATTTATAAACCTAATTCCTCCTACTGTTGTAGCATGGCTACTGCAGTATGGTGGCTCTAGGGTCGAACATAGGAATGAGTTTTCTTCGTGTAGGTGATTAATGGTAAACTTGATTTGGATTTGGGAGTTTTGTAAAGCGTAGTTTTGGTGGTGGAAAGCGAAAATAAAGTGAAGTAAAATATAAAAACTCATAAAGCATCGGAGTTATGGATTTGGGTTCCTAAGATAATTGAGGGGTTTGCGGATCCATTTCCTCGCGTTGGGGAGGATGACCTATAGTCATCTCCCGAATCGGATCTTTGTATGGTTATAAAAGTTGGACCAGTAATAAATTTCCTTTTGAAAGATGGCATTTATTGAACATTAATGGTCTCTGACAGTGAAACCTATCTCCTTGACCCATCTTACAGTGACTAATAAATGGAAACTAATGAATCTCAGTGGATCTAGCAATAAGCATCCACTGAACCCTAAAAGATTGCTAAGTACAAGTCATTCAAGATGCATCTAAGGGATTTGAACCTAGGGTTAGAAGGAAACACAAAAATGACAACAATTACTTGCGTTGAAACTGGGAGAAACCCTCAGAACCCTTGGAACCCTCCTCCAGTAACCTTCCTCTTCAAGGATGAAGGGAGTTTAGCCACCCATCATTTGAGTTGTCATCCTCAGAGGGTGTTTGGCAGCCCAGAAAGTGAGAGAAAATGAGGGAAACTGGAGAATAGGCAGGAGAGGCTGAAGCCGGCGCGGGGTGTGCCCGAAAAGTGCGCGAGGAGTGCGTGAGTGGAGCATATCTTTGCCCCTGGGATTAAGGGGTTCGCCACCCATCCTTTAGTTGTCATCCTCGGAGGGTGTTTGTGACCAAAGTGAGAAAATGAGGCGGAGAATGAGCGGGAGAGAGTGGCCAGCCTTGAGTGTTATTACCAAAAAAAAGTACGCCAAATGTACGCACAAATGAGCATATCTTGCCCAAGATAACCAAAATTACAAAAATGTATGAAATGCCCACTATTACAAAAAGGCCAATTTAGGAAAATTACAAAAAAATGGTTAAAAGTCAGCGAATTCGAAAATGGTGAACGATTTCGTGGTGTTCTGCAATTGCAACCTGTAAATTGTAGTTGCGAAAATTTAGCGACCACACTCCTTTTCTTACGCTACGCTTATCTTTTTCTAGTTTTGACTGCCTTTGAGTTCGACTTGGATTCTTCATGATCGAGCTGACTCAACAATTTTGGGGAGGTTAGCTTGCAAAAACTATAAAATTAGCCAAAAACAAATGTGATCAGTAGTATAGCTAGGACCTTAATGTGCCAATCGGGTTAATTAAGTTGATTAATACAAAAGTGCCAAACACGCTATAAACGGGGACTTCAAAATATGTATTTGGGCACGAATCACTAGATCACAACGAGTCCACCAATTCAGGCTGGCAGAGCATTTGAGTTGGGAATTTATGCTAGAAAGTCGGCTAGAACCTGTCCCTTCTTAGCTAACCTTGAAGCCTCTGAGGGATATTGTATTCGGCAATTCCAATCCTTGAGCCATTCTCCTAGATAAGTCAGGCTTGTGAATAGTGCTTTGAAGGGGAAGGTTAGTCAACAACACAATGGGGTGTGCTTGAAATGAGCGAGAAGTTTCTTGTTTGCCTCAGGAGAGCCTAAGCATTTGCTCGAGGTGGTTTATAATCTACAGTTTTACGTAATGCATTAAGGACTTGAACACTTGCCTCTACCTTCCATCCTTACCTTCTTTGAACAGGATGACACTTACTGCGACATCCGAAACTACTAAATACATGAAGAGTGTCTCGCCGGCTTTAGGGTTAGCAAGAACTAAGGGTTCTACTAGATAATGTTTGATTGCTACCAAGGCCTAATCACACTCTTCGTTCCATCTGGCCCGGTTGGCCCCCTTGAGGGTGGCGAAGAATGGCTTTAAACGGAGTTTGTGAGCGAAATGAACACCCAGGCAAAGCTAGGTTGGTTAAATTGTTATCTGCTCTTTTCTTAAGCCAGGGCAGGAGTTCGGAATAGCCTTAAGCTGGGCAAGGTTGGCTTCCATGCCCCTCTAGATCACCATGAAACCCAAGAATCGGCCGACACTGACCTCGAAGGTGCACTTTAAGGGGTTGAGTTTCATGCTGTATGCTTTGAGGAGGTCGAAAGCTTCTTGTAGGTGCGTAGCGTGGTCCGGGAGCTCTTTTGACTTTACCAACATATCATCAATATATACCTCCATGGTTTTACCTAGCAGTGGTCTAAACATCTTGGTTACCAGTCTTTGATAAGTTGCCCCGACATTCTTTAACCTAAACGACATTACATTATAGCAGAAGAGTCCATGTGGGGTGATAAAGGTTGTTTTCTCCGCGTCGGGCGGGTAAATAGGGATCTTATGGTAACCCGAGAAGGCATCTAGGAATGACAACATCCTGTGCCCAAATGACACGTCGACAATCTGGTCTATGCGGGGTAAAGGGAAGTTGTCTTTAGGGCAAGCGTCGTTGAGATTGGTATAGTATACACATACTCTCCACTTACCACCTTTCTTTAGCACCACTACCACATTGGCTAGCCATTCCGGGTACTTGATTTCTCTAATGAACCCCGCTTTCAAAAGGTTATCTACTTCAGCCTAAATAACCTAATGTCGGTCCGGGCGGAAGCGCCTTACTCTTTGTTTGATCGGCCTAGCGGATGAGACATTGACTATGAGAAGCATGCGAAATTAATGCAGTCATGTCAGGAGTGGTCAGGCGAATACATCAATATTACAAAACAGGCCCTGCTTGATCGTTCTTTATCTTCCCCCCGAGATAGGAAGGCTAACATAAGTGTGCTTATCATTTTTGCCCAGAGTATTGATTCAAAGGGATCACACCAACTAATTGTTCCTTGTCCTCCTTCCTACTCGGCGACAAAAGGCGCGATTATTGATGCAGGGACTATGACTCAGGGGCCTGATTGTTGGAGCTTTCACATTTCTCACGCTCCTGTTCCAACAACTGATAGCATTGGTGATTCGGGCCACAGTAGGGTGATCTGGAATCAACAAAATTTATATCCTAAGTTCCTCCCTCTTCTTAGTAGTCAAACTCACTATGATATAAGCGATCTAAGGCCGAACACGGGATGGGTTTTCATCCTATGAATGACTTGCATCTGTGTTGAAAATGGTGAGGCTTTTAGTTTGGATTTTTGGATTTTGTTTAAAACAGTGTGATTTGTTTGACTGATGATTAATTGTAAAAACTGAAAGTGAAGTGACGAAAAGGTAACTTTGAAGGTTTAGAGTCACTAAGCAGCAACATGGGGTTAACAAGTGTCCTCGGGTTTTATCCTCGCATCATGGCAAGCAACCTATATTCCAAGCCATAACCGGATCTTTGTTTAGCTAGAAAACCTAACCCTAGAATCACTCCTATTTGAGTCAATACAAGTAACATGCATCTACAGCCCCTTTTTAATTTGAAACCCTAACATTCAACCTCATTTCAGTGGCTCGTAAGAAGGCCATCCGACCACAGTACATCTAGCAGTAAGTATGCATTGTATCCTAAAGCATGGTAAGTATTGGCCCAGTGGCATTAAATGATATTCAACCCTAGTTTGAGAAGATGGGAGCCATAAATACGGTGCACATGGCATAACACATGAGACCCAGCCTCTGTGCCCCCACAGCTTCAAACTAGCTACCTTCCTCTTCAAAAGCTAGAAACGTAAGCATCTCTTGGTTGTCATCCTCGAGAGGGTTGTTTGGTAGCCTAGAAAATGAAGAAGAGGAGAGAGAAAGGAAAAGCAAAACCTCAAATGAAAACTGCGGGAGATATTTATAAAATGAAAATTGTGCAAAAAGATTGCTTCGGCCTCCTTACCGGGTTACAATTTGGGGGGGCTTATATAGGCTGCGATGTATGAAAATAAAGCCTAACATTTTGGCTAATACTGAGGACAAAGGAAGTAATACACCAAAGTAAGAATTAGGTTTGCATTAATTACAAAGGATGACAAGGCAGGAAATTTCGCTAGGAAATACAATTTCGCTAGGTAGCGAAAATTTCGCTAGCTAGCGAAAATTTCGCTAGGTGCGAGTGCTTTCGGAAGATGTGAAATCGAGGAGAGTGGCTAGGCAATAACAATTTCGCTATTGAAATTTAACTAACAGCCCATTACAAGAGATAACAAAAGTGTGTGGTTAGGCTGGGAGCGATTATGTGAATTTTGGAAGCCTAGCGGGTTTCTCGATTTAAATGGGATTGAGATTTTATGATCCAATGAAATTTTCGCAATCTTAGCAAACCCTAAAGATATTTCTATTCTTTGCATTGCCTCTTTGCTCTCTGCATCCATTTTCATCACTTTGCCTTCATTTCTTCATTGAATATTGGTATGTTTGAAGGTGATAAATGAGTTTCAATCTTCATGGTTAAGCATATATCTCGATATTGAACTCGAGTGCGCACAAGCACGCAAAACAACCAGAAAATAACCTCTAAGCGACATAAGTGATACTAAGAAGACCTGAACGCTAATTGGCCTTATTGACATGATTAGTGCGCAAAAAAGCACTCAAAACCTATCTCAAATAGGGGCTGAAATAGCACTTTGGGTACTAATCACACCTAATAAAGCGTTGCTAGTCCTTAGCAATGCAAAATAATAAGGGCATGCATGCAGTGATTTTCAAAAAGTTTATGATTCAAAAAGGTGTATATACAAATAAACATTACCTTTAAACTGAAAAATTGACACCAAGTTTGAAAACCGGCATGAGAGAACATAAACCATACAAGAACAATTTGAGGCCAACATCGGATCCATGATTTTCAACCTGAATTTCCACCAAAGTCTAATGATTCTAAATATAACCAGATCGAGCCAATAAATTGGAAAATTGTCCCCTCCCCCCAACCTAGCACTGACATGGCCTTAAGTTGTTGAACAACCTAGATAGGGATAGTTACACTCTCCTTTCTTTATTCAACTACATTGTAGGATGCAATGCTCGAAACGGAATTTCACGAAGTCAGGTGTAGCGAAGGTCCAGATGACTCCCAACCAATTAAGGTTTAGGGCATCAGAAGCGAAAGGATCAGCGACCACAAACTCTACAGGCTTCACGGACTCGAATGACGAGTCAGCACCTACAAAACGCTAAACTCTACCCATCCACCCATATACTTGAACACTAAATCGATGACTCCTGACCCGATTAAGGCTTAGGGCATCGGGCTTGAAGGCACCACCATACCCCTCGGGATAGTGTTTGGGTTTCAAGGCAAAGTGTCACGACTTTATTTTTCTTTTCTTCTTTCCTTTTCTTTTTCTTTTGCTTTTCTTTTCTTTTCCTTTTTGGAAGACTACATTGGTCTTCAAATGTGGGTAACACAAACCTATCTAGGTTGCCAACATGCCACAAAATGACTATGCAAAGTGAAAGGTAAACAAATTTACAACTATAGAAACAATCGGTGTGTAGTGTGTGGAATTAAGCAAGGAAAAATGTTCAAGTTGAGCATGTTGGGACTTCAACGGACCAAAAATTATTTCAAACATGGAATTTGTTCTAACATAAAGGTAACTTACAATGATTCAATTTTCCAACAAAAGGCAATTCAATTGTCCAATTAAAGCAATTCAATTGTCCAATTAAAGCAATTCAATTGTTCAATTGAAGCAATTCAATTGTCCAATTGAAAATAAAAACAGTTACACATGGTGAAGGCACAAAACATGATATCTGAAATGCAATATATATATCTTGAATAGCTTTTGATATAGCCAAAATGGCTGGCCCATGAATCTGAAGCTAAACATAAGTATCCTTCATACTATGGCTAACACATAAATCTAATCAATCGGTAGAAACGGAGTTATTAAAGGTGGTAACTATCTACGAAAACATAAAAGAAACTAACCACCCCTCAGCACATTGTAGTGGTGGTGGGTCTATGCTTCTGTATGCTTTGCAATGATACATCCAAAGATCTGCTCTTGTGGTGGGCTCCTCACGATCGGAACACGAGGAAGACCCGGGTGAGTCATGTCTGGCGCGACATGGAGTGACAGGCCAACCTCGCGATCTGTGCTGGGTGGTTGCTAATGGGCAGATGCATCCATCAACGCTTTGCTATCTCTCGAGATGGCATGAGGCGTCTCGGCCGAATGATGTGATGTGTAAGATGGGCCAGGTGTATCAGCTACGGCTGTGGATGTAGAATGTGGAGGAGGAGATGGAGGGGACATATGCGGAACTGAACTCCGCTCTACCTCGGGCTCAGGGGTTGGAACCTCCTCCTGGTCCTGCTGCTGGAGGATAAAAGATACGGGCATGGCCATCACTACGCTCGATATTGGCCAGGAACCCGGAGGGGCATGGATCCTCCTCTGCTCCAGGGCTCTCGAGGAGAAAAACCTAAATACCAAAGGACACGGCATAGTAGTCGTGGCATCGTGATGGTAGACTCTGCTCGAACCCGAGGCCCTTAGTTTGGATGCTTTTCTTTGAAATGCATCAGGTCATCCTCACCGACAGAGGGACTAAGCCCGGTATCCCTCGAGATCAGTGAGAGCCTGGGACAGCACCTCGGTAATGCGTAGTCTTTGGAGTGGGAAGGTGAAGTCCCCGGAATATGTGATCAGTGGAGCATATGAAATTTGCTGAAGTAGGCCCATAGAAAACAGCCCGGTTGTGATGTCTCGGGCCAGTATACGAACCATTTCCCTTTGAGGTGGGTGGGCCCAAGCTCGGTAACCCTGAGATTGGCGGCGGTATCTCTGTGGGCCTAAAGTCTTTGAAATATACGCCTCTGCAGGTACTCGGGGCGATCATATGAAGCCAGGCTCGAGCGGACCAATTTGCTCCCAGAGATGTCATCGAGTGATAAATGCTGGCACCACAGGAATTAATATCTTGCCTTGGGGTCATGAGGCGTGGGGAATAGTCCTCCAATCAACCTCATAGAATCCACGAATGCGGGGTTAAGCGCTAATCTTAGGGACATCGTATTAAGACTCGATGAAGTCCTCGAGTGTAATCACGACATTCCGGAATGGGGTGCCGATGAATAGCGACCTCGATCCCACAGAGGCGGCGACAGGCGGGCGATGATGTCGGTCTCGACTGCGACGTGGTAGCGATGTTGAGGCTGGATGAGGATGACTCACACGGCTGATGTGTGGAGCTCGCTTGGGAGGCCAGAACCCTCTGAATCTGCTTATTTATTAACTTGGTGAAGGGGCAGGGGTCCGTCAGAAGTCTGATGTCGAAATCCTGAGGCTCATCAGACTCAGACTGGAAGATCTTGGGCAGATATCTTCGCTCTAAGTGTACTAAACCGACCAGCGGCCGGCGGGACCCACCCTGGTCTGAACCATAGGCGTAATCGAATGCGATGCAGGAGAGAGGTGGTTGGTGAAAATGAAACCGGGGCTCTATAAAGGCGTGCGGGGCTCAACTGCGGCGGGTGAGTCACTCTGATGGGACATGATGACTCGGGGCTCGGCTATGGCTCGCCTGAGCTGCGTTATAGCCGAAAAGGCTCTGTAGCGAGACCCGGCTGCGTGACGGGGCAAGGCTAGTGAACGAGGGCACGAGGCCTCTTGGGCGCGTGGATATTGCAAGTGCTTGACGGCGCAATGTATAGGTGGGCGAGGCTCGTGGTGTGCGTTGAGGTGCGGCGATGTGGCTTCGGCGAACAACGGTGACCGGGGGCTCGGTCGTGGTCTTGTGTAGCGAGGCTGGTGCGAATAAATTCGTCTTGTGGTGGTGTGGCTCGGTCAGGCAGGGACACGAGAGGGCGCGGGGCTCCAGCTACGGCGACGGAGACAGCGAGGCGCGGGGCCACGGCGGGGATGGCTCGAAGGGCGGGGAGGGGAGGAGATGGTGTGAACGAAAAACCAACCCCTCCCCTCTTCTTATGGCTTAATCGGGGCGTGAAGGCCTTTCCCACTAATTTAATACCATTATAGCGAATTTTGCAATCTGCCGCACGCAATTGAAATTTTAACTTAAATATTAATAATATATGAAGCCAAAAGATTAATATAATAAAATTATTATATGATACTATAATTAAAAATTTACTCATAAAATATTTTAATATATATACAAAAGTTACTAATAATAGGCTTGCTAAATTAAGAAACTTTCTAAAAATAACCGAAATTATTGAAATTGACTAAACTAAAGCAAAAAGCAAAAATTGTTGAGCTACAATTTGGTTTGTGAGAACACCAAATCAGCTCAATTTTAAATTGCTCAAGGAGGGTCAAGGAGGATGATCTCCTCAAACTTCGATGTGCATTTGAATCCTTGGTGTTGGATTTCCCATTGTTTATTCGGTTTCTCGATGGATTGAATTGAGCAATTGCCCTCTGATTCGATGGCGATTCAACCGCCTAGCGCATCTGGTTAGTCATTCCGGCGAATTCTGGACATAGCTTTCGCATGCGGCCATTTGAACTAACTTCATCGGTTATTTGATTTTTCATCTTCCATTAATTTGTGCTTGTTGTTAGTGGAATATGTTCGGCTCAAGGTCATGACCGTGTAAAGTTGCATGACTCCGTTCAGAAATTGATGATTGCATTGGCAGTGGCTAGAAATGGTCTTCCTAGGATAATTTGGCATGATTGGGTTCATTTGCGAATTTGGCTCGGTCATGAACTTACACAAAATCTCTTGGGTAGTAGAGATTTGTCTATTTTCACTAAGACATCTTCAACTATCCTTAGGGATTTTCAGCGATCATGACTGATGATAGTGTGATGTTGGTAGGTTTAAGTTCACTTTCGAACCCTAACTGCAGCCTGCGGGAATCTGTGATGGGGACTCCTGTGGCTCCTAAATCAAGCAATGATTTATGTGCAATTCCACAGTATTTGCGAAATTGTGGAGAGATCACGGATCCTTGTATTTGTGGGGTTCTTGCTTTGGATTATAGCCTTGACTTGTTCGATTAAAAATGCCTTCTTCTCAATGCCTAATCCATCTTGATTGTGCAAAAGATCTTTCAAAAATTTTGCATAGCAGGCACTTGTTTGATTATGTCCAAAAGGGTATGTTGACTTTTACACCTTAGGACTTCTAGGATGCACAACTATTTGAGATGCCTTCTTCTTACCTCTAGTGCATGTGAAATGGGGTGGCATGCTGTGTTTCATTGGAGTCCTCTTCGAAAATGTGTTACGGCTCCATTTCTACTTCATTCTGGTTTCCTGCCAGGAGTTTTGGCATTGGTTGATCAACCTCTTTTCCACTCCCTTAGTGTAATTATAGCTTTCACCTCATCACATTCCAGTTACTAGATAAGCCTATCATGGCTCCTTTTGGTTGGCGGTGTTGGGAAGGAACCTTCCTCTCATGTACCTCAGAATATTGTTGATCTTTGTGATTGAGTTACATGGAACATCCAATTCTTTTGTTTAGATTGCTCTCAAGCCCATCTATTCTCTTGTTCAGTGTGCTCTCTACAGTGTCAATCCTTTGTGCCAGTTGCACATTGATCCCTTTTGTTCTTTACAAAGTTACCCGCACCTTACTCAAATTAAAATGGCTTGTTCCACGAGGGATGAGGATGGGGTGTGATTAGCGATTGAAGTGGAGACAAGCGTAAGTTTGGCACTGAGTATAAGCGGGGGATTAGGTTTCCATGAGAGGTTAGGGTGATTCCTCAGTGGAATTGTAGGTATTTCCATATAGACATTTGATTGGCTGATGGCTGTATTGACCTGCAATATTTGCTTTCGACATCAAAATCCTTCATTGATGGAGCACTCGTATCATGTTCTCTGGATTACGTGGGTTGAAGGCGGTGAATGGGTTGGCTGCGGGTGAGCACCGATCCTTGCATGCTGTGGAACCTTTTTCCTTCAAGCTCCCTCCTTCCCCAGCTAAGGTTGAAATTCTAGCTTTCATTTCTATATCCTGCAGCGTTTTGCCATCCTCCTGAGTTGGCTAAAGGCATTTCTTTCATTTCTCTAGGGTTTGGTTGTCCCAACCTTAAGTTTCAACCATGATTCGGAAAATCCATGGCCGTGAGGATGCTTGCTGGAAAATCTCCCCGCTTTTATAGTTTCCAAAACAGCCCATGGCGGAGACATACCACCATAAATGGTTTACCGGCATCCATGTGTCGAAACCATGATGTGGACAGCTCAAATAGTCTCCATGAATCTCAGCCGGTGAGATATCTGCATCTTGAGCTGCCGAAAGGTGTAAATTGTCTCTTCAAATTGTTTGGTCTTATGAGCATGAAAATTTTTAAAAGCTCACGGCATGGCTCGGCCCAATTTCTTATGGTTCTGACCTCGATGGGATTAAATGAAATCTGCCTTGTCCTTTAGGAGTCGGTAGAAAATGTTTGAAGCTTTATCAATCCGTAATAATCATACCTTCCTTAAAGGTTGTGCAAACCTCCTCAAAATCCTTATGTGTGTGTATGGATTTCATTTTCCATACCATGATATGTGGGAGTAAAGTGCTAAACAAAAGAGGCTCTTGCTACATCTTGTGAGGAGGTATGATGCGAGAGAAGGGGCACTAACTCCTAGGAGGGTGGATGTGGTCCCTCATTGACCTATATCAGAGTTGGATTCATTGGGGACCTTCAACGCTCTTCATTCTTGGAGCGGAGGATCCATGTTTCACTATGTATGGCCCGGGTGTGCGATCCTTTGTAATCTACTTGTTATTCCTCTTGTCCCGATGCCACAAGCGTTACACAAGGCGAGACCTGGCAAAGAGCCTGAAACCTGACTTGCAAAAGGTTAGGGTTAACTAAAACCAAAGCGGCTGTATGAAAAACAACGGTCACGTGGCGCAAATTATTAGACCTTGCGATTCTGACTCGCGAAGATTCAAAAAGGGTTAAAGGTCACCTTCACTTTGTGATGTTGATCTGTTTGCCAAACTTATCAAATGTAGTTTGGCACCATCCTCAGCGTGGTATGGTGGGTGGTACCCACGGTAGGAGTGATGCGGAATCAACAAAATTATATCCTAAGTTCCTCCCTCTTTGCCGTAATTCGGCCTACTGCGGTATGTGATCTAAGTCGAACCGCGAGGGGATGGGTTTTCATCCTATGGGATGTTGTGATGTTTCGAAAAAGTGAGCTTTTAATTTGGATTTTTAGTTTTGTTTAAAACGATTAATGATTATTTTGGGCGATGATTAATTGTAAAGCGAAAGTGAAGTGAGAAAGAGTAACTGAAGGTTTGGTCACTAGCTTGACAACATGGGGTTAACAAGTGTCCTCGGGTTTATCCTATAGCATCATGGCCAACCTATATTCGAAGCCATAGGGATCCTTTGTTTAGGCCCCAGAAACCTAACCCTAAGTCACTCTATTTAAGGTCAATACAGTAACATGCATCTGACCTTTTTAATTTGAAACCTAACATTCAACACCTCATTTGTTATTTCAAGTAAAGGTCATCCCAAAAACCACAGTACATCATGATAAGTATGCAGAACAATATCCTAAAGCATGGTAGTATTGGCCAAAGTAATGACATTAAATGATACAACTAGTTTTGAAGATGGGAGCCATAAATACAGTACAATAGCATATAACACATGGGGACCAACCTACAGCGCCCCATGATAAGCTGCTTCCTCTTCAAAGCTAGAAACCTTGAGCATCTCTTGGGTTGTCATCCTCGAGAGGTTGTTTGATAACCTAGAAAATGAGAGAAAGAGGAGAGAGAGAAGAAAAACAAAACCTCAAATGAAAGAATTTCAAGATATTTATAGAGTAGTTGTGCCCCAGATTGAGCCTCCTTTTAGGGTTATAATTTAGGCTTATATAGGCGCCAATGTATGTCTGAAAACTAACATTTTGGCTAATATCAAGGACAAGGAAGTAATACACCCAAAATGAGAATGTGGGAGGACAATACAAAGGATGACAAAGGCGGGGAAATTTAAGCTACGGAAATCGTTCATGGGTGTGAAATTCGCTATTACTTGAAAATTCGCTAGATAGAAAAATTACGGAGATAGCGAAATCGAGAGAATTTAGCTAGGCAGCTGGCAATTCGCCCCAGCTAACAGTTCAGCTAACAGCGAAATTTTTAGAATAGCGAAAGTGTGTAATTTCGCTAGGAGCAGGTGCATAGCCACGGAAGCCTAGTGAAATTTCTCGAATTTCGCTAGGATTCTTGAAATTTTAGCAATCCCGGTAAATTTGCACGTCTTAGCGAAATTTCTGGGTTGTTGCTCTTCCTTTGCGTTCACCTCTTGCTCCTCTCTGTCATTTTCTATCACTTTGCCTTCATTTCTTCATTGAATATTAGACATGTTTGAAGGTGATAAATGGGTTCAAATCTTCATGGTTAACATATATCTCGATATTAAGCTCTCAAGAATGCGCTAAACACATAAAACAACGAAAATAACCTCTAAGCGGCATAAGTGATACTAAGAAGACACAGAATACTTCATTTGGCCTTATTGACTGTGATTAAGTGCGCAAAAAACACTCAAAACCTATCTCAAATAGAACTCAAAATAGCACTTTTTGGGTACTAATCAATTAGCGGTTGCCCCTAGCGGCTGCTTTCGGGAGATTGATTGTCGACCTTAGTTAGGTGGCGATTGTTTGATGGTAGGTTGACGGTACTGCTTTCATAGCGTGTAGCTAGGCCTGACCAATGATGGCATTGTATGGCCCCAAGTCTTTGACAACTGAGAATAAGACTTAAAACTTGTACCCTACCTTGGCCGGAAAATGATATCACCATGGATTGCGTGGTTGCCCATTAATTGAACAAATTACGCCCAGCAAGGCGGAGTTTATCAGAGTGAAACTTTCTCTCATCTTCTTGAAGAATTTCCGGAAGTTGCAACAAGTCGATCGCTACTAGGGTCAACGAGCACTCTGTGTACATCAAATGGTTAATGCATAAAGTAAGCACAAGTGCATCGTGGTGTGGAGTGACAACCCTAGACGGGTTAATGAGAGGAAAGGATATGGGTAAAGTCAATATTTGTATTGCTCTGTTATCCGGTATTGATGGTGTTCACGGAACGAACCTTGTCCTCATGACTTTCCTCTGATGCTCGGACGTCTTGGTCATCGGTGGGCCGCCTAATATGTAATTGATGGTGGGCCGGGGCTCGAACGGGAGCTTTGAACTGACCACTATTCTTTTAGCTACTGGAGCTGTTTCTATCGGGTAGGCCTGCTCTCGGATATATCCTTTGAGGTGGCCAGCCCGAATTAGTTTCTCCACTAGGAACTTCAGAGTTCGACATCTGTTAGTTTCATGCCCGTGGTCCCAATGGTAATTGCATCGAGGAGATCGATTAAGGTAGCGGGATCATTGAATTAGTGGGAGGCCATCTAAAGTCAGGGTGATCCCAGATGAGGGGGAGGAGTTTGTCGTAGGAGATGTTCAGTGGGGTAAATTGGGGAGGTTCCATCTTTCTCTCTGACTACTCCCGAGAATTATACGGTCCTTTAATCTGGCTCCTTCTACTTAGAGAGCCTTTTTGGTGGCTTGCTGTTTTGGGAGGTAATCATGGTATGCTGGGAAATTTGCTGAATATTGTCTTCCGGCGCAAATTATCTGTCAACCCGTCTGTCTGGAGTTCTTCCATCGATTACAGTGGAGTCCAGTGATAACGTTGGAGAAAAGAGGTATAAGTCGACCAAGGCATGAAAGTTCTTGAGGATCGAGTCCATGCTATATGCATTAATTTTTTTTGGATACTTTGTCGAATCTCACAGTGAAGTCTGGATAGACTCATCCTCCAGCAGAAGATGTTTGTAGTGGTGATGTTTCCACTTTGCGGGTGAACATAAGTATTGGGAAACGAATGCAGCCCACAACTCGTTGAACGAGTTTATGGATCATCTCGAGAGTTTGTGGAACTAGGCCAGGGCGGGCCCCTTCAAACTAGCTGGGAATACCTTGCATAGAAGATGATCATTCACCGCGTTGAGGATCATTACTTGGTTGAAATGCAACATGTGGTCGTATGGGTCAAAGGAGCCATCATACATGGCAAACGACGGTATGGCAAAGCAACGGGGAGGCTCATAACTCAAGATGTGCTGACCTAGTGGAGACGACAACATGTCCTCAGGCCCCCGGACAGTAGTAAAGGAAACCAAATGCGGGGCGGGTGGCGCCTCGGTTGTAGGGTATATGAATGGAAGAGGTTGAGCCATACCCCCAGTGCCTTGCAGGGCATATTCTCGAGGGCCCGGCTCAGAATGCGTCTATGTGCCACTAACCTCTGTGTTGACGGCGCGTACCTGGATCATTGGAACGACGTGGGGGCCTTTTAAGTTCGGCCTCTGCTTGCGTTATTAGGAGTGGGTGGGAGGTCGACGGGCGAGAGGATTGCTAGAGGGATGGTCGTAGTGCGCTGGATCACCATCGCACAGCGGGCTCTTTGCCTTTACTTGGGTGAAGGCTGGGCTGTGGGATGGGTGAATCACTTTTGTTTTCCACTCAGATACTTCTAAGCGGGTTTTGCGGGTGGTGGCTCTCCTGCTTTCTGAATGAGTAGCATGATCTTGTGGTGACGTTTAGCGCTTTGTTCTTCTTGCTTTGCTTCCATTTCTTGACACCAACAAAGGAATTGATCTTCGAGGGATTGATTTGCTGGATTGTTGGTCATGATGATAAATCGATGGTGGATGTAGTTGGTGGGTTGTGGGTGCAAAGCGAGGATGGGAGATCATGACGGATGCAAACAAGCCTTGCAAATCGCCCGATGAGATTTTTCCTTAGTTGTTCCTCTGTGAGGCGCCAGGTAGCCTGTTCTTGAGATTTTCCTGATCATTTGGATCGTCGGGCATCCAACTTGCCCGGCATGTATACAAAAATAACAGAAAATGGCGTTTTGTTGTGCGCCTCTTTGCGATCTAAGTCGGATCGAGAATCTGGAGTGAAAGAATCGAGTCTTTTTGTGTAAAAGATAGCCATTGCCTTCTTTAGGTGTCATTCTCTTCCTTTATGGAGGGAGGGAGGTGGTCCCTTTCATGTGGGAAGCGGATGGTTTCCTTAGAAAGCGGAGGGAAGGTGGCGCTTTGTTTGTGCGTTATGACCTGTTCTTCCCTTTAGATAGCCAAATTGCCTGCATCTTTTGCTCCATGAAGCATTTGACAGCCCTCAGGGTGGTTACGTGTGTGACTCATGGGTGGATATTGTTAAAAAAGTGAGAGAAGTCGATTATTGTCTAAAAGATGAGTATACGGTCGAGAGGTTGTACCCAGACATTATGTCTCCTGTTTGATTGGGGAAGTATGTTTGAGCTTGGCTTGTAAATGAAAGATGGTGTATCAGTGGAGTGATCATTATCTTGTGGGTTTCGATCTGTGAGGCATTGGTTGGAGGGTGAGGTCGAAGCCATGGTACCCACAAATAGGTTACTTGATTCTTGGACCCTACTCATTTTTTTAGACCCACTTTTCATTCTCATGAGTTATATTTAGTATTTTTTTTCTTATTTTTATTTTACATCCTCATGAGTTACATTTCGAAGTGAGTCTCCTTTTTTTTTTTTGAGTGAAAACACATTATCTGAAATGTGTTCTTAAATGTTAAAAGCCTAAATGGTGAGTTAAATATGGATCATGAAATAAAAGCGAACATATACAATAAAAAGATTATAAAGAAAAAGAAAGCATTAGGATGGAAAAAAGTAATATATTATGGTTTAGTACTAGAAATAAGGATGTTACTAATATTAAATATTAGGTACTACTATATCACAGGCTAATCTTTTATAGCTTATTATACGACATTTTTCTTACAATTAAGACTTGTCTCATTATTCAGCAGAGGATCTGTCAGTTATACATATTGATTAGTTTTGTTCATGAAGCAGATTAATAAAATGTACTTTAATGTTTTAAAATTGAAAAGTTAAAGATAAATCATATTAAATCACATTTTTGTGTGCTATAGTTCTTGCAGTTTCTCCATTTAGTATTGCTTGACGATAAGATTGTCTAATTCATCAGCTCATTTTGGTACCTGCAAAAGCATTAGCAATCAAAACTAAAAAAAAAAAAGTCACAAAATTACTATTGTTAAAAAACTGTATACATCCTAAAACATATTAATGAAAAAATGATTTTCTTATATTCAATTTTATCAAAAAATATATGAAAGAATGTAAGTATAATTAAAATTTATGAAAATTATATGTTTTAACATTATATAAACCTTAAGTATTATATAAAACTAGTTTATTGACTTTAAATTAACTAATTTTTCATTTTGTTTTCTGATTTTCACCACAGTTAAAGATAAGTTAAAAGAAACTGTTGTCTGAGTGATTAGGACAGTAATTTCATTCAGTATTATTGTTTAAAGAAAAATAAAAAACAACATTTAAAAAAAAAAAAATTTCAAATTCACAAACCTCTTATGTGAAAAAGGAAATTCCAATCTTTGAATTCATTCCACAAAAGAAGAAAAAGAGAATTGCATTGATGCTACTCTCCTTTGCAACTCTTACCTGCCTTCTCACTTGTTATATAGTGAGCAACAGAAAAATATACAGTAGCACTGAAAGAAAACAAAAAAACAAGAATTTAGCATGAAAGAAAAGCGCCTCGCCAGCAGTAGAAACAATGAATACAAAAAGCATAAGCAATTGAAAAGGGATAATTGGCCTCTTCCTTTAGTAGAGATGAAGGCAAAAGCAAAAAGCAAAACAAGTCTTAGTGGGGTGGGGTGGGGTGGAAGCTTATGGGAATGATTGTTTGTACCTCTTCTCTCACAGTCCCCACCCATCTTTAATTTTCTCCCCATCATCCCACACTCCTATTTCCCGCATTTACTTGTTCACACCATATGTGTTTGTGTTTGATGTAATGCCTATGTGACTGCTGGCTAAGGTAGAAGGCAGGCAAGAGAGAGAGAGGAGAACGTTTTTCCAAATCAATCCCACTTAACGGTTTCATTAGTACGTGCTCCTGGCGGCGTCGGCGCAGGACCGGTGCACTGCTTTAGTGTGCTCTTGCTAATACCATCATTCACTTGCAACAGCATCAGGGACGAAAACAAGAGGAGAAGAACAATCAGAGCGAAGGAGAAGTTGATGTTGATGATAATAATCATGAATTACAGGTCAAGGCGACAGTAGTAGGAATAATGGGTGTGGGCCTCTCAAGAGCAATCTCAAGAAAACTACTGCATTAGTACTGGAGGAGAAGAATCAGCTGAGGACGACAGCAAAGAGGAAAGTTACTTGGCCTGATTCTCACGGTCAAGATATTGCTCATGTCCAAGAATTTGAACCCAGGTAAAATCAAATTTATCTCCCATCATCATTCATTGTTTTTTTTTTTTTTTGTTCCGCTGAATGATTAATAAATACCCACAAAATTTGCCCAAACAGTTTCATCAAATTGGCCACACATTTGTGGGGAATACTTGTGTGTGCTTTTTCAACATTGACAACACAAGACCCAGTCTTTGTTTTGGCTTTCAAATTAACCAGACAAATATTCACTCAGCACCCAGCTTTATGTAAGGTGGTTAGGAAGGATGGAGACAGGAAGTTGGAACTCTTGCGCTTTGTGCAATTCAATAAAACTAGATCAGACCCAAGGTATGCATCATCCTTCTCTAGCATTAAACAAGGTGTATTTTCATTTTATTTTGCTTGCCTATATATAACAAATATGTTAACATGTTTGAATTCAGTGAGAACAAATAAAACCATACCATCTTCAAGTGGTGGCTTACTGCTATTCATTTAGGAGATGTGACACCATCAACAAGGTTCTCTGAGCCTGTTAATTAACAATGAAGAGTGGCCACTGGGGTTGAGCAGGGTTTGGCAAAGTGCAGAGGAATGAGAGTGGAAATGGGATCTAATTCTGTTCTTCCCATTTCTATGTTTAGATAATTTTTACAAGACTAAAAATATAATCAAAAGTGATTCTTACCAAAACAAACTCCTACTTTAACTAGGATTTTGTTTATCATACTTATGTGGTATTTTGATTCCTCATTCAAAAAAGATAATGTAAAATAACTTCAACTTACTATTTTACTATTCTCATATCCCTATTTTTACTTCTATAGTTGGCCGTTTGATTTTGCAAAATAATTCACTATGCAAATATTAGAAAATAGGTTATTTTATCAAAATAGAATATTTAAGAAACATAAGCTTATAGATAATAATCATTCAAAAATCTAATATGATTAGTATATTTCTTCTTAATTATAAATAAAATAAAATAATTAAATTATTTCCTTCTTAAAATAATAATAAAACTTGACATATCATAAAACAAACTTACCATTTGTCTCCATTTTATGTATATTTATTTTTACTTTTCAATATGGATAAAAGCCAAATAAAATTTTATAAATTCTGGACAAGTCCCAAGACCCTGTTCTTGACCTTCTACTTTTCTTGATTGCACATTAAAAATTTATTTTATATTATAATGTACTTCTGTGATGATATTTACACATATGTTATTCAGTCAAAATATTATATCTCACAATTCCTGGTTTAATAGAAATTTTTTCTATCACTATACTTCTGACTCATAGTTTTTATATGAAATCAAATTCTTATATGTATAATATATGTTTTTTTCATAAATTTATTTAAGATTATAATATTCTAAACAACTCTAAAATTATCTTCAAAGAAACACTTTTAAAAATATTTTTTCACACAAATTACGAATATATTTTAGGGATATGAATTTTATTGAATATGATATTTATTAAATAATAGGTGAAATTGCTTTTTAATCTCTACTTTACAGTAATTTTTTTACTAATATATATATATATATATATATATATATATATATATATATATATATATATATATATATATATATATATATCATATTTTTGTATGAAATGAATGATTAAATATTTGTGTATAGGGTTATATCATTTTTATGGTTATTTTAAAATTATATATTGTTTGGAACAATCTTATTGTTAGTAAAAACTATGAGGGACAAAACATTTAAATGAAATAAAAATTACTTAAAATCATGTGATAGAGGTGTTATTGTTTAATTTGTTTTTTTCATTCCATTTTCTAAAATTACCTAACAATGGAATATAAATAAATAATTACTTCTTGTATTAAGATTTATAGAATTAATCAAACAATTAGAATGAAATCAAATTATTGATTATATTCTATGAGAAATAAGAATGAAAAAATGATTCCTTATTCACATTCCCATTCCAATGCAAACACCCCTTTGAGTGGAAAGGGAAGTGTGAAGACGATTGGTGATGTCTGAGCAGGTTTGGTGTCAAAATAACCCGTATTGAAAAATGTAGTTTTAGGCATCAAACTATTGTTCATCTAACCCCCATTTATTAATACATAAAGTACTCAAATTTTTATAACATTCTAAGTTCAAGCGTAATTAAATGTGTGGTTTTGTTTTGAACTATTGTAGTTATTAACTGCAACTTAGTTAAAAAATGAAACAAGTGGAGTTCTAATATGGTTTCAGTTAATTAATAAACTAATATCTATAACATGAGATGAGATAAATGATCAATAGGTTTGAAAATTCTCAAATCAATATTTAATCCTCATAACCAAGGGCATAGCCGCTGGATTTTACCCAAAAATATCTTAGTTTCTAAAAAATTAAGTTTCAAAATAACATAGTTTGAAAAATAAATTTCCAATTCTCCCGATATTTTGAATATAAAAGAAACAAAAATTTGCTCATAAATTGTATCTTCCAATACACAACTTCATTATTTTATTCATTATTTTATATTAAACTCATGTTTTGAATATACGATTTCATTATTTTATCTTGAAATCATGTTTTGAGCCTTGAATTACATTGTATTATTTTTATACTGAAATTGTGTCTTGAATACACGATTTTATTATTTTACACTGAAATTTCTTTGTTTACGGTGGGCGTGAAATTTAAGGTGTGCGGTGTTGATAAACTAGAGTGCTGGTGGGGTTTCGACTTGGATGGGAGGTATGAGAGTGAATGTGTTTCCTTAGCCTCCTCTTGTGTATGCTTTTTGGAAGCTTTGTTCTCTTTTTTTTCATCTATATCTTTGCTTTGCGATAAAATATATATACTATGTATATATATATATATATATATATATATATATATTAATCATGGCACTTTTGAAAGAAGCCCATAACCGCCTCCATAAACAAGCCAGAGCAAGAGCAAGGGAGTATAAACTATACCCCAAGTCACAACGTCTCATTTCCAAAATATGTGTCTTATAGAAAAGTGGACTTGTGAACTATTCTTATCTATTAACATTGCAAATTATTAATTATATTTTGATATATGATTTCTTTTTACTTTTTAATTCAAATTTTCTTTGTCATTGGAATTTCAAATATTTTATTAATATAATTAGATTTTGAATAATATTTTTATAAAATTGATGTACATCCAAGGTCATTCACTTCATTTTGGTGCGTAGTATTGAATTAGAGAAATAATGATTTTTACTTCTTTAGTAAATCTTTGACCACTCGACCAAAATTTGTGATATTCCTCCTGATCCTTTTCAAATAGGTATATATATATATATGCTAATGTTGGGAAGATGATTTATAGATAGCCCAAATGGTCATTTTAAAAAAAGAAACAAAAAAACTTTAATTCTTTTCAACAAAGTTTTGGCATCTTAGAACAGTAAAAAGATCAGTACAACCATATAAAAGTGATTGAACTTCAAGTCCATCACAGTGGTAAGATTGAATTGCAAAGTGAAGATCCCTAATTTGTATGGGCATTTTTTTTACTGTCAATAAGATTTAGGACATTTTTTGCTTCTATATTGTTTTAATAGGGAACAAAAGTGATCAATTATTTTCTATCCTTGTTTGAAGGTAGAGTAATCATTAGAGGCTCTCATGATTTCCTCACACAATAATATATAAGTTGGATCAGTAAATGACATTACCGATGCCAGCCATTGGACAAAATAGTTAAACTGAAAATTTTATTTATTTTTAAATAGTGAGATATTCATGTCTGAAATTAACAACCGAGTAAAACCTTTAATGACTTGAGGGAACTCAAACCAATGCCTTTTGGGTAAACCCACCCCAATACATTTCACCAATTGAACTATTCAAGTTTCAAGGGTTAATGAAGAAATTATTATCAATCATGTACTATTTCTCATATAAAAATGTGGCTTAAAGAAAACTAAGAGCTGTCTGTTACAAAAGATCGATCTCTGTCTAGGTAGACCAGTATTTATAAAATTATATAATCATAAACTTTGGCGTAAATAAAACCATTGGATGATTCTATATTTATTACAGTTTTGTTTAACTTTTATTTGAGCAATTTGTACCTGATCATGCCTATTAATCCCGATCAATTATTGCAGGTATTCCTCTGTTTCAAGTTGGTCATCTCTGTTTCACACTCAAATTGCGACGCAAAAAGGAAGTAATATCGGCATTAGACTTATGATCAAGGTAGAAAAATTGCATCAGAAGTTGATAAACTTGGTTTCAAGGGTGTAATCAAGGAAGTTGTATATTAATCATAATATATATATATATATATATATATATATATATATATATATATATATATATATATATCATATATATATATATAAACCAAGATATGAGCTCATGATGTAAACCTTGGAGTTGAGATTCGTAAGTTGTATCCATACATCATATCTAATGTTCTTTATCATAAGTTAGCTTATAATGAAATTATGCACACAACTATCTTCATCAGCAGTCAGGAAATTAAATAAAAGGAAATTCAACAAAATTTGGGCATGTTCGGTCGTCCATTTAGTGGATCATATTTGCCCTGTGGTGCTTTATGAAATTAAACTTATAAGAATTGGATTCAAGTTTGGATCGATCTTGTTTTGCTCTCAATAATCATCAGTTCGAACTAGAACCCTTTTATAGTCATTGAAGTTTATTCAACTTTTAACTTTATTCGAGTTATTAATGTCTGATCTGCCCCTAAGTACCTTTATATTCTGAAATTTTGTTTTAACATTTATGTTTTTAGAAAGAATGTCAAAAATTGGTCCTTGACAAAGTGATTAGTAAATGAACGGAAAGCAAGATTTGATGGCTCCTGAGGGGTATTTCAGATGGTCTAATTTTAGTACTGTTAGCTCCAAATGGTTACTAATTCAATCCCCTCAGGTCATTTGAAGCAGCATGGGATTAGTAAAGTCCCCTTAGGATTAGAACTACCGAAGGATTTACTTGGTTCACAGTTATAAAGAAAAATTAAAGCACTAGTTTATGGCTGGGAAAATCAAATAGATGCTCGGAGAAAGGTTTGAGGATTCTTTTATATTTTCCAAGTGCAAATCTTAATTATTATTATTTTATTCAAAAAGGAAATACAAATGATATTTTATGCTGATCTCATAAAGATAAAGATGCAGAGTCTAGAGCCTAAGAGAAGCTTGGCTTGATCCAAAGTGGTGCAGCAAACACAGAAAGTGCTTCATGTCCAACAGGATAATGCTCTATCTGTGTATCATGATAATTGTAGATACCCATATCGAAATTCCGTGGGATTTCAAGAAATCCACAATAGTCATCAGTGAAGTATATGGTATTCCTCCTAAATTCTGGGTAATCAGAAGCCGAAGTCGAAAATGAATGATTATTACCCAAGAAAAAAGTGGAATGCTCCATATCCTCCACGTCCTCCCACCTTTTACTGCTCATATCCAACTTCATCACAGAAAATGTCCATGTTCTCATATATGGGACATCCCTACGCGCAGTGTCATAAAGATTTCTTATCACCATATAAATTTCCCCTCCTGCCTCCACAAGATACTTGGCCTCATACTCTATCTCATCTAACTCATGCACTACAGACTGGTGCAAAACGGATCGTCTTCATTCTGAGCCACTGACATCATACATCCATACTTCCCGCGGCATATTCACAGCGAAACTCCCGTCAGTATATAATGTACTCGACGGCCCATAGTCGGATTGAGCAGGTCAAGTCCGGTGGCCGGGCTTTGTCAAGTCTCCCATAATCCGAGTAGATGATCACAACTGCACATTCTGGGAAGATGGGAGATGAGGATAGTACAGCTTTGTGAATGAAAGAATGTCAATGGATTGGGATTTTCTGGGTACATTCATGTATGGGCATGCATGTAGGGATGGAAGGGAATGTGGATTCCTGTTATGGGGTTTAGTAAGAAGTATGTCAAAATGAGTGCTAAGAGTAACCAGCCAGCCATAGGAGAGCCCCAGGACCACTTTCCGGCCGCCTCCGGCACTGGGATTTCGTAAACCTTGCCGGTCAGAGGACTATAGAACTTTGACGTATGTCACTGTCTTTCTTCTCCGCCAGCATCAGCCATGGACTCTTTAAACCTGAGCAGCCACATTCATTGTCTCCGAATATGGAATACCATGACTTGCATACTGCCCCAAAACTTGCGTAATCCTCAGCCGAGTTCAACCTTTTTGCTATCACCTTCAGTAGATCATCCGGTAGTTTCGACCAGTCCGCCATCACCTGTAAACAAAATCAAACCACCATTACTACTGAACTCTTTCATCATGCAACTGTTGATCCTCAATCAAATATCACCAACATTACCATAGTTTCGAAAATTCCTTACCATGTACCAGATCTTCCCAGTCATTTGTCCACGGACTGGTAGAAGGATATTATTATTTTTTCATTGATTTAAAAAATAACAATAAAATGAAAAATCTGGCCAAAATACAATGCCTTTACATTTCAAGACCAGTATTAGAGCAGCAAAAATGAAAACACGCATCCTCTAATTTATGTAAAATCTCACAAAATTTAAACAAACTACGAAATCACACGAGTACATTATCTGAAATTCAATGGAAACAAACATGCAATAGTGAAGACTAACACACAGATATAACCCAGAAGCATTCCTCGAGGAGTCGTTTGCTCACCGTTTGGATACTCAGAAAAGAGGCCGAAGATGATTTTCTTGACTATGAGGGTGGTGTGGAAGCAGAGAGGATTGATAACGAAGAGACAGTGTCGGTGTTCGTCCTTAAAGCTAATCATCTGCCGAATCTCACATTCTGAATCCATATGGCGAGATTGACTGTCTCAAACTAACATGGTTTTAGCTCATTTTCTAACTGCTTTTATAACATTAAATGAAGACACCTCAATCTCTTGCTTGCCGTAGCTCTTTCTTTCTTTGTTTCATTTAAAATTTCTTTCTTCTAGACCATTTATAGACCACGTTCATTTTACATATTAGTGTGATATTTGCATTTGTATGAGAGTTCCGCAGGCATTATATTAAATTTTCATTTTGAATTAGCAAAAGCAATGCACCTTGAATGATGTGCACAGTTGTTATCTAAAAGCTAATGATTTCTAGGTAGTGACAGAAGGATATGATCAACCCCACCTATTGGCTTGGTTCAGTGGCAAGCCAATTGTTTCTTAATCACTGGGCCTAACCTTTTGTCCTTCAAAACTTCACCTCTTAGAAAAATTTAGTTTGTTGGATATAGATATTCGGATAACATATACCACAGAAGAAAGCATAGAGAATGAAAATTTACCCCCTTGCAAATATCATGAGTACATTTGATAGAATTTTGGTTGGATTATCGCATTCAAAATGTATGTCCTCTCTATGAACATCACGAGTTCAGGGTTTGGGGAGTAAGTCTGAAAAAAGAAACTTCTCTATACCTACCTGTGTTGGATTATTGAAATAAAGAAAAAAAGAAAAAATCAAGAACATCTTATGTATCTCAAGTTTTATTCTTGATGTGTAGGTTTATTTCTTGAAAGTTTTGTTGTTTATGTGCACTATTATCTGTTTAATAAGTTTATTTCAACAGCACACTATGTTGTCCACTATTATCCTGTTTAATCAGCAAAGTTTGTATCTGTCCTTATTCATAGGATTTGGTTATTTTGTTAGATCTAGTAGTGTCTCATGGCATGATTCTCACATTAAAAAAAAACAAGACTCTACTTTGTAGCAATCTCACTAATGATTTTTACCAGAATTATGTCTCTCAAATCTGCAAAGAAAATCTAAGACTATCTCAAGGAAGAACATGCAGAGACGAAAGAAGATGCAAGTCCTAAACTTGATCAAAGAATTTTAACTTCAAAGAATGGAGTCCATGATGATTAAAGACTACTCAAACAAGCTTCTTAGCATGGTCTCCTCCATTTAAATGTTGGAGAAGACTTGATGCTAAGTGTTCCAAGTGTAACCAACTTGGACATGCAGTAATAGTTTGCAAAGAAAAGGAGTAGTAACAGGAAGTCGATGCCCAAGTAGCAGACCAAGACGATGAAGATGAGGTTTTTATGGCATCTTGCTTTATAAGTAGTAGTTTGACTGAGTGTTGGTTAATTGGCAATAGTTGTACCAATTCCACATGGCTAAATGACTAGGAAATCTTTAGAGATTTGAGACCAACTGACATTACAAACGCAAGAATTTAGTAATAGTGATTTTATCTCTATTAAAGTGATTTTACAAGATTGAGCTGGATTTTTTCTTAAAATTCAAATAAAAAATTACCAGTGTATCTTGCAAGTTTAAGAAGATGGTGTAAGAGCAAAGTGGCTAAGAATTCAAATTATAAGATCCCAATAATGGATAGAATACCTCAAAGGAATTTAATTTGTTTTGTGAGAAGTAGGCATTGAACATTAGATCAATTTACCTCCATATTGTCTTCAAGAAAATGGAGTAAAAGAATCGAATACACATATTCACCTTCATGATAAGAGCTGCCAAAGAAATTTTGGGCTAGGGTAACAACTACTATGGTTTTCTTGCACCAATAGTTGCCCGACCAAGGTATTGAAAGATAAAACTTCATTTGAGGCATGGCATGACCATAAACCTTTATTCAATTTCCTTAGTATGTTTGGTTATGTTTTTTTTTCCCTAATTTCACAAGTCAAGCGTGATAAACTTGACAAAAGATCAAAACTAAAAATCTTTGTGGTCTGCTTGCTTCTTCTAAAACCCTTAAGGTGTATCAACCTCGAACAGGAAAGTTAAATATCAATAGAGATGTGTCCTTCAATTAGGATGGGAAGTGAAATTGGGATCAAGTACAAGAGGTATGCACAATTGGGCATAACTTAAGTTCTTCTTTCAAACAACTGATGAGCACACTCTTGAACAACTGTAAAAAGAATTGAAAGAAGATCTAAGGATCCGTGGCACAAGACTACTCCATGACATTTAACAAAGATTTATAAACCTACAAGTTATGAAGAAGTCATTAAAGATCATAAATGGAGGAGGGCAATGGATGAGGAGTTTGTAATGATAAAAAAAGGTGTAAGACTTGGTAGTGGATTGACAAACCAAATAATAGAAAAATTATTAGAGTAAAATATGTTTTAAGAACCAAATGCGTGTTGATGGGATCAACAATAACACAAAGCAAGGCCTATTTATCAAGGGTATGCTCATGTTTTTAATTGATTCTCCCGAGGTACCTTTGCTCCAGTTGCTAGATTGAATACCATTTGATTGGTACTAAATGTGGTAGCCCATAGTGATTGGAAAGTCAATTAGATGTAAAATGTCTTCTTAAATGGCCTATTGATTTATTCGAAGCTATTAGAGCGAGATCAACTTTTTGGGGAATATGAGTCCAAGCAATAACAAGAATATTTTAAGTGGGACATCTTTCACAATCCTTGGAGAGACAGTTCACTAATAGATCGAGGGATAAGTAATTTGACTCATTTAATCCAAATCATGAATGTTTGGAATCCATATTATGCAAGAACACATTGCTTTTTCTAATTCGAATTGAAGGGTGATATAAAATTAGTCTATTTTCCGGCATCATATATGATAATGCTTTTTTCAACCGGTATGGGCTGGAGCGGTTGGGGTCGTTGGGCCCGAATTTGGGTTGCTGCTGGGCTGGTCTGCAGGCTCTAGCGTCGCTCTCCTTTGCAAAAATGAGAAAGAAGAAGGGTCGGCAGGGGCTTCGCCCGTGGCCACTCCGATGCCTAAGTCAGTTCCTCCCTGATAGAAAAGATAGACTGCTTAGAGGGTGATGTTTTTTTTTTTTTTGCGTACCTTTCACCGAGGGGGTGGGCTGATATATATAGCGTATGTTTTCCCAATTAGATGGTAATTGATGGGGTTTGAAAAATAGGCGGGGCCCTCTCCCAGTCCCGGAAGAGCAAGCCCAATGAAACACGAGCCCACAGGCGCCGGCCCAAAGCGGCCCGGTCATAGCGAGGGGCGATAACATAGGTAATGGGGAAAGGTATTCACATAAATCAGTGAATCTCGCCAATAAGGAAAGAAGGATAATTCCCAATAACCTCTTATCCTATAAATCCAACTAAATATCACTAGTAAGGAAAATAGATAATTCATAATAAACGGTTTATCCTACTTGAGATCAAATAGGATCTCTGATAAGGGAAGGATATTCTCAATAAATTGCTCCTTCCATATCCTTATTAAATCGATATCAATAAAAGCGAGAAAAATATCCCATCTAATGGGGAAAGAATCATATTACCATCAATTGGGGAAAACATACGCTATATATATCAAAGCCACCTAGAAAGATGCCTTGAAAAAAACATTCGCCCTCCTAAAGCGGTCTATCTTTTCCATCGAGGAGGAGCCGAAACTGACATGGGCGGCCAGGCGAAGCCCCATGACTCT
This sequence comes from Tetrastigma voinierianum, assembly GCA_016808115.1. Taxonomy (NCBI): domain Eukaryota; kingdom Viridiplantae; phylum Streptophyta; class Magnoliopsida; order Vitales; family Vitaceae; genus Tetrastigma; species Tetrastigma voinierianum. The sequence goes on from JAEQBH010006211.1 coordinate 296,938, forward strand.
TCTTGCTTTCGTTTTTGAGGAGGAGGGGCGCGTTAGAGCTGGGATGACCAGCGGCGGTGAGTGCGGCTTTAAAGGCCCCGACCTCGGCTGGTGGTTGAAAAAAAAGCTATCATCGGTTGGCAGGTCGTAGGAGCGGCGGTTCCTTTACAAATAAAGCTATCTCCAGGTCGCGATGGTATCGCTTCGAACACAAGCGGAGCAATGCCAATCGGTAAGGATTAGGACCGAAACCAGACATTATGGTCGTGGACCTCCGGCGCATTGGAAACAATGCAAGCTAACACGAAGGAGGTGGAGGCACTCCGCCTCACCAATCAACGTCTGATAGGAGAGTTAGAGCAACTCACCAGGCAGATGCAGCCGGGAGGCACCGCTGAGCTCGGGAGGCCTTAGCGTCGCCTCGTGAAGGAAACGACATAATCTCGGCGCTATCGAGGTCTTTGGCTTGAGCTTGAGTCTAGTCGGGCCTGGCCACGACCCACATCTAACCCCTGGAGAGGAGGGTAACAAAGAAACACTCAGGGGGCACGTCAGGAATGATGAACTACGCCACCCTCAGCAAGGGGTGAAGGAGTGATCATGGGAAGCTGAGTTGAGGCCTCGGCGGGAACTTCGGTAGGTGTGAGAAGGAAGTTGTTAGGGCGGAGCTCCTAACTCTATGGACACCACGAGATTTTTAATAGCTGAGTCACCATTCCACAGTGAGTGCTCTTCCCTCTTCGGCCAAAGTTCGAGGAATCAGCAAGTGGAAGCATTCGATGGTGCAGCGGAGATCAAAGTCGATCATCTTAACACTTCTGAGAATCGAATGGGTTGCGTACCAGGTGTCGGGACCGCGTACAATGTAGGCTTTCGCTATCACATTAAAAGGCTGACCTTGGCAGTTTAACAGAGGGCTTAGCCATATCAATCTCCTTATTCGAAGAGCTATCATTAACGTTTATCTCCACTTCATTGGAGCCAGAACATACAAAAAGCCAAGTTATCATTTGCTGACCATCAGCGGTATGGCTGGTCTTAATGCTTATGTTCGGAGGTTCAATGCGGGAGTCCCTCTGGTGTATACGGCGAAAAGTTTGCAATCACCGCATTCATGTTGGAGCTAGGTGTGCGATCAAAGATTTGATGTTTTCCATCTCAAAAACCCTCGAGCAAGCATGGGTGAGGTGCTCATAAAAATGAGAAATTATTAGTGGTGAAAAGCCCTCGTATCCGAAGGCTCTTCAGCCCATAAAGAGCTTGAGTGGCGAGGCAAGACAAAATGGCCAGGAGGTCCCAAGAAAGATGGATAATGGTCCACGAAAAGGCGTGGAGGCCTTAGGGTGCTTAGGTCCATCTCGGCAGACGCCCAGGCAACATTATTCACCTCGGCGGTTTACCCCCTGCGACCTGATATATCGCAAAGTCTTACGCCAGAGTACAACATGGCTTGGTTCTAAGATATGGCCATCCCGGATGAGGTCGGACCACATGAGAGATAACACTCGATGCTACAGTAGTTCCGCGGGACTACGGGCATCACACAAATGATTGCATCTGACACCGAAAGAAATAGAATATTTGATTCGTGAGTGGTATCTTCGCTTCATAACTTTTTGATGGTCAGAACGAAATCATTTCGGGCTCGTGACCACCACCACCACCTCTGCCGGGGGCAATAACTTCGGCACCAACGGCCCTTAGGGAAATCCGTAGCGAACTACGGAGGATTTGCGGGAGGAGGGAATCGGCTCAGCCGGGAAGGTCCATATCTTGCGGCATCGGTCAGGAAATGGAAGTACAAGCGATTGTCCAGCGCCTCGACTCTACGGCCACTTAACATTCTCTAACAGGACACGGAGGATACCTTACCCCAGCGGCGACCCTTTGGTAATAAGAGGCGGTTGTGACTAACAAAAATGGTTCGCCAGATTCCACAGTGACAACGGGAGTTGACGGGCTATCATGCCGCCTTGGCGCCCGATAAGATGAGACATGAAGGAAGCTGGAACCAGTTAGCACCCACTTGCGAGGATTCTCTGGAGAAAAAGTGTTACCCTTGGGCTCAATACAACTAGTACTCACTAGGAGACCCCCCCATGTCGACGATGGCAGCGATGAGATTCCTCATTGTAGACGCCCCGTTGATTACCGTGCCCGGTAGGGTGATACGGAATCAACAAAATTTGTATCCTATATTCCTCTCTGCGCGTCAAGCTACTGCTGATATAATTAGTCTAAGGTGAACAGGATGGGTTTCTTAGTACAAATGATTTAAGTGATAAAAAATGGTGAATTAAATTTGGATTTTGGGTTTCAGCTTGATGGGTGTAGTTGGTTTGCAAACTGAAAATAAATAAAATAAAATGTAAATAGAACTCATTTGACATTGAATGCTTGGGTTTAAGATCCTAGGCTAAGCTGAGAGGTCCCGGGTTTTATTTCTCGCATTGGGGAGGATGACATATAGTCGTCTCGAGCAGGATGGATCTTCATTTAACTTTAAAAACTAAACACAATAATTTTCCTTTTGATAAAGCATTTATTTAGCATTCATAGTTCTCACAGTGAAAATCTATCACCTTGACTCACCTCGGTGGCTCGTAAATGGCAACTAATCGATATTAGTGTATCAAAACTAAGATACACTAAACTAACAACTTGCCAAGTATTGGCGAAGAAAGTACATCAGCTTTAAACCTAGAGTTGGAAATTAGGAACGGAATTTCAAAACTTCTTCTTGTGAAAAACGAGGGAACCACCCGGCGACCTTCAGATCCTACCCCGAGCAACCTTCCACTTCAAGGAGGAAAGGGTTTTAGCCGCTAAATCCTCGAGAGTTGTCATCGCTTTGGAGGTGTTTGACGCCAAGAAAGTGAGAGAAAGGAGAAAGAAAGCGGGCAAAAGCTGTCGTATCTTGAAAGATTAAAAGTGAAAGTTTTTAGCTATAAGTTGGCTTATATAAGCTGTTCCCAATATGTGAAATGACAAAAAGGCACAAAAATATGAAATTACATTAGGAATGAATGGTAATTAATCAAAAGCGAGAAATTCGTTTGGAATCAAAACATCAAAACACGGGCGGAGTTTTTCGCTATGAGCAGGTGAATTTCGCTATGACGCGAAATAGCGAAAACCAAGAATTCGCTATGAGCAGTGGTTTTTTAGCTAAGCTGGCGAAATTTCGGTAGCTTAAGAAATTTGTGCATAATGAAATTTCAAATTTTTCGCTATGCACGTGTTTCGCTAAGATAGCGAAGCGTATATGAAATTCAGCTGACCACATCCTGCGGCTCTCACCTCCCACTTGCATCCCTGCAACACCTTCTGCATCCTCTTTTTTTCTTATTCTTCCTATTTTACGCTCTTTCCTCTTGGTCTACGATCATGGTGTTGAGTTTGACTCAAATTCTTCATGTTTGGATCGACTCCTTGATGTTGGCATAGTGCTTCGCAAAAGCGCAAAATTTGCCACAAAATGTGATCATTAAAATAGTAAGGGGCCGTAATGTGTAAGTAAGGTTAATTAGATGATTAGTATACAGCTTGCTCAAAACCTATATTAAATAGGTTCAAATAACTTTTGGGTACTAATCACCCCCAACCTACACATTGCTAGTCCTTAACAATGAAAGAAGAAAGAAAGAGAACATAGAAAACAATAACAAAATAACGTTCTAAAAATGGTATTTCAAAAAGGTTGTGGATAAGTAATGCCTAACCCCAAGTAGAATCATCAAAGGCAGTGTCGATAAGCGTCATGAGAGAATGAATGCCATACAAAATTAGTATTAAAGAGCCTCCTTCTTGGTGAATCAGCAGAAACTTCCACCCAAAATCTAAGTGTTTTATTTTATCGACTCTCAACAATAAGCCCGCTATTGCACTCTCACAGCCTAGCTACTACCACGACCTAGCATGCTAACCAACCCTAAATGAATCGGGAACCACCTCTTATTACAATTCTTTTTGCGTTGCTTAGGGTGCAATCTTGAGAATCGACCTCACCAAAGTCCATGTAGCGAGGATCTACGATGACTCCCGATCAATTAAGGCTTAGGGCACCAAGTCATGAGGATCTTTAGGCCAGTAACTCTTCGGGTTTCACCGGGACTTGAATGGTTGAGACTCCAGCACCTCCTGACTTGCTAAACTCCACCCACATCCACCCATGTAGCCGAACACTAAATTCGGCGACTCCCAACCGATGGGTTTAGGGCACCGGGCTTTAAGGGCTGTGCCATATACCCCTCGGACCCAGTGCTGGGTTTCAAGTAGTTTAATTTTTATTCTTTTCTTTTTGCTTTTTTTCGAAAGTCGTGACTACCTTTCCCATGGGTCCTTAACCTATTAAAGGTCCAATGAAACTAGAAATGAGTTATGCAAAGTAAAAGGGTTTGATTTCTGACCCTATCATTAAAACTAATGTCTTTAATGTAGTGAGTTATTTAAAGGTGGAAGAAAAAGGTCGAAATCAACAAGACTTCAACTAATCATTCACTCAACAAGCATGGAACCAATCTAACATCAATAGAATTGGTTAGTTTAATTTCCAACTTACGAGGTTAGGCAAAACAAAAATTTTGTGGTTTGCAAAATGGGTCAAATTTTTGAAAAAAGCAATTTGTAAAGTATAAAAGCTTTATAGAAAGGGGCCCACATTGACATTGAGCTTTATCACAAAATGAGCTTACGAAATAATATGAAAACATGAATACAATGCTTCCTTTTTGCTCTCCCCAACCCAAACATCTCGGTGTCGAGAAATGGGGCTCGGATTGGAAAAGTGAAGGAAGTGTTACACATATGATGAGATGTGATCATTGCTGGATAGGAAACTTGCAAGCTTTCCATCGACACCTTATTCACTCAGTTTGCCTTCCAAATAAACAAGTTAGGAGAAGAAAAGAGAGAGAAAAAGTGACCGAGTTGCAGCATTTTTAAATTACACCTTCATAAAATTTCAAAAATGTTTTTTCTGGTCATGTTGGATACACTCTCTAAGATTTCCAACGATTTTCCAAGAACGCCTAAAGCGGAGTTCGGATAGAAAAAGTTATGGCGAAACAAAATTGGATGTCAAAAGTGGGGCCCGCTAGCGAAAATTTTTAAGCCAGCTGGCGAAAATTGCGTGCTAGTGAAAAATATATATATATATATATATATATACTCTATTACAATATCAAATAAAATAAATAATTAATTAAAAAATAATAAAAATAAAAATAAAAATAAAGGAATTTTTTTTAGAGATTAATTTATATATATATGTATATATATATATATATATATATATATATATATATATACATATATATATAATAAAAAAAATGATTTTTTTTTTTTTTTTTTTACCCACATCTTGTTACTAATGAGCATGCATTGTGGGTTCGCTAAGCTAGCGAAATTTATTAACAAAAATTTCACCCTATATTGAAAATTTAGCATTTATAAGTGCGAAATTTCGCTATAGTCTTCCCATCTTCATTTTACTTGCTTCTCTTGCAATTTCTTAATTTCACTAAAAAAAATTTGCAAAATTAATACAAGAAAAAATTAAGAAAAAATTGCGAAAAAGTGGAAAACAAAAAATGGAACAAAGATTAACTTAAAAATTATGGAAAATCTAAGGAAAAATTATAGAAATCTATTTAAAAATAAAATAAAATAAAATTAAACACGAAAAATTAAACACACAAAAGTGGGAAAATTTGTGCTCCCCCAAGTACTTCATAGGCCTTTGGAGGCTGCCGGAACTAGCGGAGCTTAGAAATGCCGGGGTTCGGGTGCTCCAAATCCGAACCGGCACCCGAACCAACCACTGTGCCATGCAATGTAGGCAGCTACTTGTGTCTTTGATGTAGTAGAAAAGGCTCTACCAGTGGCCATTAACTTCCTGATATTTTTGTCAAACAGCGATGGACGGCATGGGTTTGGGAGGCAGGTGCCACGGGTTTGGGTTTCTTTGCGGGTGTTGAAAATATGTCTGCTTGGCAGTGGGCTATTTTGGGGTTGGGCAGTGACATTAGGATCCAAATCTATGGGGTTTGGTTGAATGATAGGCTCTTGGGGTTCCTCCCCTTCTTCCTTTCCACTGCTATCCTCAGTCAACAATGGGGAGGTTGCTTCCTTCTTCTCCCATGAATGGGACGCGGCTCCTTCAGGATTCAAAAATTTCTACCGGACCGAGGCATTTCTTTGTAGGCAGCTCCTCATACATGGTGTCACTTTGACACTTTCACTCCTGCGTGGACATTCTTTGCTGATCAATTAGGTCTTCAATGGAATCTTGCAGGTTGTCCCATTCATGCTCAAAATCGTTGTTCAGCCCATCTAATCTTTGGTTTAGGGAATTCTCCTCGGTATGGATTTTTTTACTCAATTGGGCATTGAATTCCTTTTGTTCTACCACAACATCACCCACCAGTTTGGTAAGGTCCAGAATGGTCTGCTCAATTGGAGAAATTAATTATGGTGGTTGAGGAGTTGAGGTATACTGTGGGCTGTGCAGGAGGGATTGCACTCATCCATTGGTCTCTATGTTCCTCGTAGACTAGGGTTGGATTTCTCTCTGAGTTGTTGCCCTTTGCCATGGAAGGTTTAACGTAATCCTCAGTGACATGAATGTCTCCAGTTCCTCTCATTTGTGTTGCTCTTCATGTGGGGTTCCATTTGATCACGATCAATTTTCCCAGACATAAATGAAGCCTTGCCTTAAGAATTTTCAATCCGTAACTTGTTCTATAAATATGGCACACAGCAGGTCTTGCGGCCTTGGTTTTTATTTTTATTTTACGAAATGAAAATAAAAAAAAAGTAACAATGAAATAAAAATTCACGAAAACTTGTGATGAGGATCCACCAAAGTGTTTCCACCGACTTCTCACATGCACTAAGGCACCATCGAACAAATGGCGCCATTTGATTAGTGCCACGGTAGGGTGATCGGAATCAACAAAATTTATCCTATATTCTCTCTTATGCATTAGTCAGCTACTGTGATGCTATAGTAGTCTGGTCGAACACGGGATGGGTTTTCTTGTCTGATGATTTAATTAGTAAAAATGGTGAATTAAATTTTGATTTAGGTTTGTGAAAGCTTGATGGAGTGTGGTTAGTTTGCAAGCGAAAATAAATAAAATAAAATGTAAAATAGAACTCCTTGAAGCATTGGGCCCCTTTGGGTTTAAGATCTGGCTAGCAGGTGGGTTTATTTCACGCATTGGGGAGGATGACATATGTAGTCATCTCGGAACGGATCTTCATTTAACTTTAAAAAAACTAGAAAGCCTAATAATTTTCCTTTTGATAGAAAGCATTTATTTAGCATTCATAAGGTTCTCTGATGAAAATCTATCACCTTGACTCACCTCGGTGGCTTGTAAATGGCAAGCTAATGGATATTATGTGTCTAAGCTAAGTACACTAAAACCCTAACAGACTTGCCAAGTATTGTGAAGGTATCAAAAACAAACCTAGAGTTGGAAATTAGGGAACCGAATGCATCGCCCTGCTGCGTGAAAACGAGGAACCACCGGCGGCCTTGGATCTTACCCCAGAAGCGGCCACTTGAGGAGGAAGGGTTTTGGCCGCTCATCCTCAGAGTTGTCATCCTTGGAGGGTGTTTGGCCACCAGAAAGTGAAAGAGGAGAGAGAAGAGAAAAGCGGAACAAAAGCTGTGTCTTTGAAGATTAAAAGTTAGGATTCTAGCTATAAGTTGGCTTATATAGCCATTCCCATCTGTGAAATGACATTCACCTAAAATATGAAATTACAATAGGGACAAAATGGTAATTAATCAAAGCGAGGTCGTTTGGAATCCAAAACATCAAAGCTTGGAGGCTGGATTTCGCTATGAGCAGTGAATTTTCTTTATATAGCCAGCTAGAGAAATAGCGAAAACCAAAATTTCGCTATGAGACGATTAGTTTCGCTAAGGTATTGCGAAATTTAAGCTAGCTCCAGCGAAAAATTTGTGCATAAGCGAAATTTCAAAATTTTAGCTATGCACAGCGTAACTTCGCTAAGATAGCGGCGGCGTGCATAAAAATTCTTTGCATTTTCCACTGCATCCTGCGCTCTTTGCTCCCACTTTGCATCCTGTGACTGCTTCACTGCATCCTCTTTTTTTCTTATTTCTTCTATTTTCTGCTCTTCTTTCCTCTTGGTCTCTGATCTATGGTGTTGAGTTTGACTCAAATTCTTCATGTTTGGATCGACTCAACAATGTTGGCATAATTAGCTCGCAAAAACTGCAAAATTTACCTGAAATGTGATCATTAAAATGTAGGGTAGTAATGTATGTCGGGTTAATTAGAATGATTAGTATACAAAAGCACTCAAAACCTATAATAAATTGGGTTCAAAATAGCACTTTTAGTGCTTAATCACCCCACGTCCGCATAATATGTTGTTAGGCAAACCCTCTCTCCAGCATGATAAGGCCATTCCTCGAACGCAGATGGTGATGGTTCTACCATGAATGGGGTGATGGTTACCGGGGGGACCAGCGGCTTGGCGGGAGTGCTACTCGGCATCGTGAGCAAAAGCGATTAGATAACATATAGACGAGGGCTCGATGTGCGCGACGAGGGGTGAACACGACCTGAGGCCCTCGGAAGAGGTGGGACGTGCGGATTGGGACTGACATTGTTTCACCTCTCGCACACATCGACCAGACTTGTTGGAGACCTTAGAAGCCTCCTTACCCATTTCTTGAGATGAAACGAGGATGTCTTCGGTGGAAGTGATTAGTACCCAAAGTGCTATTTTAAGTGCGCAGATGAGTTTTGAGTGCTTTTTGTACTAATCCTTATGAATTAAGTAGATTGACATGTGCGGGTCCATTTAGTATTCTTGATCTTGTTTCGAGGTTGTTTTTGATAGTTTTGGTTTGTGAGCCTGTTCATCATTTCAAGCAGCCGAGTTGATATTAGATTTGCTTAATGTTCATATGAATTCCTGGCTGATTTCATCAAGTAGAGTTGAAGAAATGTCAAGTGGAATTGAAGAAATGGGCTAAAAGCCCCGAATCTGGGAGGATCTTACGGGGTGTGCGGGATTTTCGATATGCATTGCGAAAATTTCGCAAGGATTTCGCAACCATAGCGAAAATTTCGCAATCCCTGCGAAATTTCGCTATGCACAGTTTTTCGCTATGATAGCGAAAATTCGCTATCATAGCGAAAGTTACTGTGCATAGCGAAAATTTGAATTTTCGCTATGCCTTGTATTTTCGCTATGATAGCGAAATTCGCTATGCATAGAAAAATTTGTCCCCCTTTGTTTTTGATCCAAACGACCTCGTTTTGTGTAATTCCCATTTTGTCCCCATTGTAATCATATATTCTTGTATTAATTTTGGTATTTCACACATCTTGTATGGCTATATAAGCCACCTTATGACTTTGTAGCCTAACTTTCATTGTTTCATTCGCAACTTTTGTTTTTTAGGTTATAGTTTTCTCTCTTCTCTCTCTTCTTTCTCTCATTTTTTCTTGGAGCAGAGCACCCCTTTGGGGATCCTGACTCAAGGGATGTTTGGCTAAGCCTCAAAACCTTGAAGAGGAGGTTTGCTAGGTTGGTTAATGGTGGTTTGCGGGTGGTCTCGATTTTTAAATGGCTTAGTCTTGCATTTATTGTTCGAACTTTTCAAACTAGGGTTTAAAGCCATTTAATGTGTTTCTTTTGGTGATACTTGTCATGCTTTAGGGTTCAATGCATTCTGGGGTAGATCTGTGACATTCTTTAGATGTCATTCTGAGCCAGAAATGAGGTTCAATGCTATGTTTTCAAGCTGTGGAACATTAAATGCTCGTCTACGTGTTTTGACTCAAATAGGAGTGTTTAAGGGTTAGTTTTAAAGCCAACGAATCAGGTTTGGCTATGACTATATAAGTCATTTGCCTTAATCTTGAAATAGCCCGAGGACACCTTTATAACCCCATTTTATCAAGCTAGTAGCCCGAGCCTTTAGATCACCATTTCACACTTTAATTTAAAATTTGTTTTGATTACCCGGGTGATGAGCAACAATCTCCACATTTTTACCCAATCAAAAATCCAAATGAAAGCCACATTTTGAATCATAATCTGAATCATTTGTGGGATGAAAAACCCATCCCGTGTTAATTTCTGACGCTATCACTGCGGTAGCTTGACTACGGCGTAGGAAAAATAGGAAACAATTTGTGATGCGGATCTGCCTGCGTGGCACGAATCAAATGGCGCCGTTGCCGGGGATGTTGCCAAACTACGAATGATGAGTTGATATGAACTTGTAATCCACATTACAAGTATTGGTGACCTTTTAATCCTTATTGAATTTCGTTTGTAAGAATTTCAAGTTTTTACTCAATGATCTGTGAGTACATTTCTATTTTACGATCGGTTTTTTTAGCTAACACTTGAGTCTTTTTAGCAGAAGCCTTTTTGTTGTTCTTTGTTTTGTCTCATTTTGTATTCTGAGGGCGGTTTATGCAGGATGAAGGGTCATCGGAGTAGATTGAAAAGGTGCCTTACCAAGCTGACATTCAGTTGTGTGAAGTTAGTGTGCACAGTGAAAACATGGATCCTACACTTGAGGAGCAGTGATCCCAAACAGCGACCCCTATGAATCCAATAACATACAGGTCAATGAGGGATCACATACACCCTCCTAGGGTGAGTGCACCTTCTTGCATCATACCACCTGCTGATGACGTGGTAGTAAGACCTTAATTGGTGCCCCTGCTTCCCACATTTCATGGAATGGAGAATGAGAATCCTTATACTCATATCAGAGGTCGAGGAGGTATGCAGGCTTTTAAGGAAGGAGTGCTAGACATGGTTGCTTAAGCTAAAGCATTCCCATTGACAACTTTGAAAGATAAGGCCAAAATTTGGCTCAATTCAGGAGCGAGAACAATTAGAATTGAAGTGAGAACTTCATGGTTTTTGAAGAAATTCTTGACAATTAAAGACAGCAGAGTTTGAAGAGCGATTTACACTTACTCGGCCTATGATAATGAGAAGTTTTGTATTAGTGTTGGGAGAGGGTTCATAAGGAGACCATCGATGCATACCCACACCTGGTTTTGAAGTACATGGATGCTAGTGAATCATTTTTATGATGGTATGTCTCGGCCAATGGAAAGCGTGCCGGAAACCATGTGTGGAGGTGGCTTTTTGAGCAATCACCTGGATGAGGCCATGGACTTTTTGAACTATGTGGCCGAAACCTCTAAGGCATGGGATGAACCGAATCCAAGGGAAGTTGAAAAAAATGGGGCCTTGACCCGCTGAGGCCAGGCGTTTATACGATTTCGAAGACACGGAGATGAAAGCAAAACTGACCACTTTGACCCGAAGGTTGGAGGAGCTGGAAATAAGAAGTCAGCATGAAATGCAAGTAGTAATGAGTTGCCTGCATCTCAACCATCTTGTTTTAATTGCCAGTCAAATAGTAATCTGGGAACCTTTGTCGAGCATGCCCGTATCTTGGGTGAAATAAGCCACCCGCAAATGCTTCATATGGCAACACCTATAACCCCCCCGATTGGGAAATCATCCCAACCTTTCATGAGGCAAAGCCCCCTGTCGCCCGGGCTACTTGTGGCTCCACTTGACCTCTTGTGGCCAGCCTCCACTTCTCGACCCAGACGGGCAATCCTGAATTTAAGCAAAGTGGTAGGCATGTTTGTGGAAGAACAGAAGGTGTTGAATGTTCAGACTAATCAGAAAATTAAGGCAGTCGAGAGCTCACTCAATAGGAAATTGGACAGCATGCACTCTGAGATTTCAAGGTTGTCCAACCAGTAGCTGCAGGGTTCTGAAAAAGGGAAATTTCCTTCCCAGACACAGCAAAATCAGAAGGGAGTGCATGAAATAGGCTCAGCCCGATGATCGAATGTAAATTGATGAAGTCGAGGCGTGGTGAAAAACTGAGAGCGGTAAGAAGCTGAGACCCATTAGTCCCAGCTCTAGCTAAAGGCGGCTCCACGATGTGATCTGCTGAGGAAGAACGATCGACAAAGGGAAGAGGTGAGAAACCAATGTACCCCCTCCATTCCACAGTACTCAGAAAAAGAAGAATTCCGTTAACCCAAAGCGATGTTGTTAGGGTGTTACGGCAAGTGAAAGTTAACATTCCTCTCCTTGACATGATCAAATAAGTCCCCACATATGAAAAATTCTTGAAGGACTTATGTACGGTAAAAAGAGGCTTCAATGTAAACAAAAAGGCCTTTTTAACTGAGCAAGTAAGTGCTATAATTGAGTGCAAAACTCCGGTGAAATATAAAGACCCGGGATGTCCTACAATCTCAGTTAATATTGGAGGCATCAGTGTAGAAAGCACTATTAGACTTGGGGCTAGTGTGAACCTTTTGCCATATTCCATGTACAAACGGCTTGGTTTGGGGCCCGAAACCCACTTCCGCTCCACCTTGTCACTAGCCGATAGGTCTATTAAAATACCTAAGGGGACCATTGAGGATGTTTTAATACAAGTGGACAGATTCTACTATCCAGTGGATTTTGTCGTACTGGACACAGAGCCGGTTGCAGTGGGAGCCAATCATGTGCCCATCATATTGGAGCTTTTGCATTCTTAGCTACTTAGTCTGTAATAATGTCGAGATGGGTTATCTTGACTCACGTTTGGGAATATGACTTTAGAACTCAATATCTTGTTTGGTAAAAGGCATATGTACACAGTGGAGGGCATTTGTGAAGAAGTGCATAATAGATACAATTCTTGAAGAGCAGGCTAATGGAAGCAGCAAATTGCAAGATGTATTAACCCGGAGTTATCGAGTGCTTTGTAGAGCAACGAGAACCTCGATGCATGAGCTTGTGTAGGGATACTAGAAAAGAAGTAGAAATTCTACCTCTGTATTTGGAGAACCCGAACCACCTCGAAAGTTAGAGCTCAAGCCCTTACCGGTGAGGTTAAAATATGCATTCTGGAAGACAACAAACGATACTTGAAAAGTAGCTATCATCAATCTTGACCCTTCACCAGGAGCACAACTTCTTTGCACCTCCTCAGAAAGAAAGGAACAACGAGCTTTGGGGTGGAAGATTTACGATTTAAAGGCATAAAACTGTAACAATGCGCACTCACCACATTTACTTGAAGAAGAATCTAAAGGTACATTAGGCGGCCATAGGAGGTTGAATCCTCACTTGCAGGAGGTAGTTCACATTGAAGTCCTGAAATTGCTGCAGGCTGGTAACATTTACCCCATATCTGATAGCACTTGGGTGGCCAGAGACTCGGTAGTGCGAGAAATCGGGGTGACCAGCGTAAAATGAAAAGGGCGAGGTGTCTACTTTCGACTCTGCCGGTTGGAGGGTATGCATTGGTCTGAGGAGGCTTAATGGAAGTAACAAGAAGGATCATTTCCCACTGCCGTTCATTGATCAGCTTCTTGTGAGAGTTTCTGGACACCCATTCTATTACTTTTTGGATGGGTATTCGGAATTCGCACTGAGATAGGGTGCACGGAAGGATCAGAAAAGACTACCTTTACTTGTCCATTTTGGCGCCACTTACGGGGAGGATGCCTTTGGTCTTTGCAAGCGCCCTTGCCACCTTTCGAGGAGATGTATGCTTAGTATGTTTAGCGATATGATGGAGCGCATAATGGAAGTATACATGGATGACATCACTGTTTATGGAGGTGATTTTGAAGAATGACTAACTAATCTTGAAGCTATCCGTAGAGGTGCATTGAACAATTCCATGCATGATTGAGTTTTAATTATTTGAAGTTCGATGTATTGACTGGTACATCCCTTTAGCTAATCACACACATTGCACAGGTTTGTATCAATAGGTTGAGAAGCTATATACCACTTGTCCTTTGCAACCGGCCTTAGATGCATTGTGACCCATAATAGGTTTGTGTTACCATGAAGACTGATGAAGTCTTCCAAATGAAAAGAAAAGAAAAAGCAAAAGAAAAAAAGAAAGAAAAAGAAATTTATGAATGCGGCGGCACTTTGCATGAAACCAGACACGGTCCGCGGGGTATATGGCGAAAGCCTTTAAAAGCCGTGCCTAAGCCTTTATTGGTTGGGAGTCATCGATTTAGTGTTCGCTATCCGGGTGGATGGGTAGAGTTTAGCGAGTTGTAGGTGCTTAATTCTCAGAGTCATTCGGTCGGGGAGTGAAGCACACGTAGAGTTTGTGGTCGATTGATCAGCACGGCTTGATGCCTAAACCTTAATTGGTTGGGAGTCATTGGTGGACCCCCATTACACGGACTTTGGTGAAGTCGAGTTTTTAGCATTGCAACCTACAATACAATCAAAGAAGGAAATAAGAGTGTAACTGAGTCTATTTAGGTTGTTCAACAGTTTAAGGCCCTGGCAGTAGCTTGGTTGGGAGGAGGGAATAGCTTTACAACTTATTGGTTCAAACCGGTTACCTTAAGAACACTTAGATTTTAGTGGATGTTTAGGTTGACTTCTTTGGAATTGATGTTGCCCTAAAACTTGTTCTTATATGGAATTTGTTCTCTCATGATGGTATCTGTATAGGGTCTAAATTGTTCATGCTGAAGGTAAGGCGTTACTTGTACACACACTTTTTGGACAACATACACTTTTTGCAAAAGCACAACATGCATGCCCTTGATTGTTTTTAGCATTGCTAAGGGACCAGCAACGTGTCGGTTAGGGGGTGATTAGTACCCAAAAGTGCTATTTTGAGTGCTATTTAAGATAGGTTTTGAGTGCTTTTGCGTCACCCAATCATATGGTCTGGCCGTTGACATGTGCGGGTCGTTTAGTACCCCTCTTGATATTGTTTTGAGCTTGTTTTTAGTTTTGCGGGTTTGTGAGCCTCGGCCATCATTTCAAGCAGCCCCGAGGTTGAGTGGAGTTATGTGTTCATATGAGATTCTCGGCGATTTCATCAGTAGGGTTGGAAGAAATGTCATGTGGAGTTGGAAGAAATGGGACAGGCTGAATCTGAGGGAGGTTGCAGGAGTGTGCAGGATTTTCGCTATGCATTGCGAAAATTTTGCAAGGATTGCGAAAATTGAGTAACCATAGCGAAAATTTCGCAATCTCTGCGAAATTTCGCTATGCACAGTTTTTCGCTATGATAGCGAAATTTCGCTATCATAGCGAAAGTTACTGTGCATAGCAAAAATTTGAATTTTCGCTATGCCTTGTTTTTTTTGCTATGATAGCGAAATTTAAGCTATCATAGTTAAATTTAGCTATCATAGCGAAGTATCCCTCTGTTTTTGATCCAAACGACCTCGTTTTGTGTAATTCCCATTTTGTCCCCATTGTAATCATATATTCTTGGTATTTTTGGTATTTCACACATCTTGTATGGCTATATAAGCCACCTTATGACTTTTTGTAACCTAACTTTCATTCAAGCTTTCATTCACGTAGCTTTTGTTTTTAGGTTACAATTTTTCTCTCTTCTCTCTCTTCTTTCTCTCATTTTCTTGGGCAGGCACCCCTTTGGGGATCTGGCTCGAGGATGTTTGGCTAAACCTGGAAACCTTGAATAGGAGGGTTGCTAGGTTGGTTAATGGTGGTTTTGCGGGTGGTCCTCAATTTTAAAATGAAGCAATTGCATTTATTGTTCTAAACTTTTCAAACTAAGGTTTAAAGCCATTTAATGTGTTTCTTTTAGTCAATACTTGTCATGCTTTAGGGTTCAATGCATTCTTAAGGGTAGATAAACTGACATTCTTTAGATGTCATTTACGAGCCACTGAAATGAGGTTAAATGCTATGTTTTCAAGCTGCTGGAACATTAAATGCTTTCAGTACATGTTTGGCTTTCGAATGGAGTGTTTTAAGGGTTAGTTTTAAAGCGAGCAAAGATCCGGTTTTGGCTATGACTATAAGTCATTTGCCTGTCACGAGAAATAACTTAGGGACACCTTTAACCCGTTTTAGCTACAAGCTAGTAGCGAAACAACTAAGGTCACCATTTCACACTTTAATTTAAAGCATTTCGATTGCAGTGAAGCAGACAATCTCCCTGTTTTACCCAAATCAAAAATCAAATAGAAAGCCTCACCATTTTTGAATCATGATCTGAATCATTTTGTGGGATGAAAACCCGTCCACAGTGTTAGACCCTGAACCCATTTATCTTTGCGGTAGCTTGACTCACGGCGTTAGAAAATAGGAAACAAATTTGTTGATTAGGATCACCCTCTTTTGTGGCGAATCAAGAAGCAGGAGGACATGGGAGGGATTGACCCCGCAACAATCACTCATAGATTGAACGTCAGTCCATCCTTCAAGCTAGTCAAGCAAAAGAGAAGGAGATTTGCGCCTGAAAGGCAAAAAGCAATCAATGAGGAGGTCGTGAGCTCACCAGGGGCAGGGGCAATCGGAGAGGTGGAAGTGCCAGAATGGTTGTAGCGATAAATTCTTTCGTCCGAAAAAGCAAGCGACAAGTGGCGACTCTGCATCGAAACTGCTGACATCAGAGCATACCCCAGATAGTTTCCTTTGCGTAATTGACCTCATGGTAGATGCCACGGTAGGTTATGAACTCCTCGGTTTATGGATGCTTTTTCGGCTACAACTTTGATCGGCATGGATCAGATGACGAGAAAAGACCTTGTTAAATCACCCAGGCGAGGAACTATTGCTATCGTGTGATGCCCTTTGGACTCAGCGGGAGCCATTTATTAGAGGCTGAGTAAACGGGATGTTCGAGGAGCGGAAATAGGGCGTCCATGGAGGTGCATATAGATGACATGTTAGTGAAGTCAACCACAGCTGAGCTCCACATAGCTCATTTGTCAGGGGCCTTCGGATCTTAAGAGAATCTCTGACATGATGTTGAATCGACCAAATGTGCCTTGAATTAATCGTAGGAAAATTCTTAGGCTTCATAGTCAACAAGCAGGAATTGAAGCAAATCGGACAAAATCTGGTTTGTGCTTGACATGCCACCACCATCGAAGCATAAGGAGGTCCAGTTTGCGGGGAAGGGTAACCGCCCCAAGGCGATTAAATATCGAGTACAGCGATAAATGTCGGCCTTTCTTCAAGTTCCACAAAAAGCTTTTCAATGCGATGCAAATTGCGAAGAAGCGTTCACCGACGTGAAGACATATTTGAGCTCTCCAGATTTTGGTAAGCCCATACGAAGGAGAGCGCTATTGCTGTGCCAGCGGGTTTGATTTCCTCGACCCGGCGGCTGTCCTCGTCGAGAGACGGAGAATAGTACGACATCCGGTCTACTATTACGGCCGGGCTGGGGGCTTGGAGGAGGAGTATCGAGGATGGAGAAATTAATCCTGGCAGTAGCAACCACATCTCGGAAGCTCGCCCTTATTTCCAAGCTCATACAATTGAAGTCCCAACAGAATGCCGATGAAGCAAGTGCTACACAAACTAGAGACCTCAAGAAGGTTGATGAAGTGGGCCATAGAGGTAAGCGAGTTCGACATCAGATACAAGCCGAAAACTAAAATAAAATGGCAGGTCTTAGCAGACTTACGTCATAGATTCACCTGTGAGATCCTGCGAAAGTACTCGGCGTGGCCCGGCCTCCCCATCTAGAGACTACGTAGACGGGATCAGTGTAAGGAGGCGGAGGCGGGCTGATCGACCTCCCGGAAGGGAATAGATGTGAGTACGAGGAGGCTTAGATTCGGTTGGGCCTCCCGACAAACGGGGTCGTGTAGGTAGTTGTGTGGGTCTTAGCCTCATATTCAATGGAAGTTGACCGGCTTGAGGTCTTGGTGACTCCCAGTGGTAATAAGACACAAATAGAAGACACCCTGTTTGAAAGGTGAAAAAATGATCCTATACCTCAGGTACGGGACTTAGTGAAAAGTTCGTCTTTGGTTTAGGTCGGGACACATGCAGGCCGAGAGGGAACTCTAGAGCGGATACCTTGGAAGCGGCAACTGACCTCCGCGAAGACCTCGTGGACCTTTGTCGGGCCACCTTGCGAGCCTTCTATAGATCTCTATCGTGAAGTTGCTTGATGAGTCAGAGCGAAATTGGGATGGACCCGTTTAGGGATTTAATGAGCCAGGACGTCTGCAGGCGACCAAAGGGGCCTTTAAAGTTCAGGCGGTCGGCCCGGGTTCACTAATCATAGGGAAGCCTTTATAAAGCGAGGTTTCACCCATCCTTAAGTGCATAGCGGGGGAAGTGTGAGACTACATACTCGGGAAGTACATGAAGGGCGTATGCGGAAATCATATGCTCCGGAGCTGGGCGTAGCAAAGGAAAGTTTTAAGGTAGGGATACTATTGGCCTACAATGCTCAGAGACGCGACCAACCTAGTCAGGAAATGCAAGATTTTCCAGGAGCACGCCAAAATCTCTCACCTCCCATCCAAGCCCCTAACGTCAGTCACAAGCCCCTGGCCTTTCCAACAATGGGGTTTGGACATATTGGGACCTCTGCCCATTGGGAAGAGCCAATGCAAATTCATCATCGTCGTAGTAGATTACTTCACCAAATGGGCTGAGGCCGAACCTTTGGCTACTATCACAGAACAAAAGATACACAATTTTGTGTGGCGTTCCATAATATACAGGTTTGGTATCCCAAGAGATCTGGTGTCAGACAATGGAAAGCAATTTGATAATGGGGTCGGGGATTTTGTCTTGGGAGCTCGGGATCGAGGGTATCACTTGTCCCGGCACATCCACAATCTAATGGACAAGCAAAGGTCACCATCAGAACCCTTAAAGCAGCGTTGAAGACCAAAATAGAGGATCTCAAGGGCAAATGGGTAGAATACCTTCCCGAGGTGTTATGGGCATACAAAACTACGCACAAGTTAGTGACTCAGGAAACCCCGTTCGCCCTGGCTTTCGTTACAGAGGCGATAGCCCCTGTCGAGATCGGATTAAAGTCACCAAGAATCGAGTTGGCAAGCGTGGAACACAACGAAGAGGCTCTCTGCCTAAATTTAGACCTCCTAGATGAAAAATGTGAACATGTCCTCAAGCGCACGGAAGATTACCAAAGGAAGACGACGAGGTATTACAACCAAAAAGTCAAACCCAGGAGTTATAAGCCTGGTGACCTAGTCTTAAAAAAGCTCCTACCAGCAAGGAAGAATCCAGCACATGGAAAACTAGGATTTGGCGGGAAGGCCCACACTATCGTATCTCGCATCGTCGGACACGGCAGTGAACTTGACGGAGGAGGGAAAGTTCTACATCATGCTTGGAATCTTTTTGAACACCTTAAGCATTTCTATCGGTAGACCTCGGTTTGTAATCTTAAATAAAGAGTATTATGAGTTTTCGGATGACAGGCGTACGTTTATTGATTATTTGGGCGTCTCGGACATTCATTTAAGATATTGCAGAAAATTACATACATCAGAATTCGCAAATTCAAAATTCAAAGAATAAAATATCTCTTTATTTCAATAAAGGTACAGTTGGTTACAATCAGTAGCGTCATTCCTTACATCTCGGAAACAAACAATACAAGCAGTTCCCTCAAGAGAGAGAAAGGAAGATGGAAAAGAGAAGAAGGAAAAGGGAAAAGAGGAAGAGTAAGGAGAAGGAGAAGAATGAGATGGGGAAGAAAAGGAAAAGGAGGAAGAGAGAATGAGAAAAAGAAAGAGAAGGAGAAAGAAGGAAGAAAAGAGAGGAAGAAGAGGAGAAAATGGAAAGATTCAGTACGAAAATTATGCAGCCCTCTCGGAGAACGCATCCCAGCACGAAGCTAGGGAATAACATAACTCCATGGGGGAGACTGAGGAAAAACACAGCTCCCCTGAGGCGGGAGGTCATTGGGCTGAAACGAATCTGGGGCTTGATTTGGGAATGCGACCAAGCCTCGAAGCTTCATTACGAGCAGATTCTAATTACCCTCAAAAAGGAAGGGGATTCAGAGTATGGGCTCCATAGCAAAGGAGCCGCCATTTAGAAAGAAGAAATTTAAAGCACTCGGGAAGTCGCGCAAATCGTTCCAATTCTCCATCAAACCAACATTAAAGACACTGTATCTTTCCAAGAAGTAGAGAGTCGAATCGGTAGCCTTGAGGCCCGGTTGAAGAGCTCGACTACTCAGCTCGAGGCCATGCAGCTGGGAGTCGGTTGACTCGAGGCATTGTTTTGCCTATAGAAGGCCTCGGTAGAAGCGGGTTTGCGTGAGCTCTTGTCTCGGGGAAGGCCTCGGTACCCATGGGGCCTCAGCCACTCGGTTTTCATGGGCTCTTTGGCTCGGGGCTCAGCGCTCATGAAGCCTCGAGTTGCTCGGTTTGCAGGCTCTTGACTCCGGGGCCTCGAGCCCATAGAGCCTCGATCGCTCCCGGTTTATGACTCTTGACTCGGGAAGGCCTTAGCGCCCATGGAGCCTCAGTCGCTCAGTTTGCATGAGCTCTTTAGCTCAGGAAGGCCTCAACGCCCATTGAGTTAGTGCCCATGGAGCCTCAGTCTCTCAGTTTGCATGAGCTCTTCAGCTTAGGAAGGCCTTAGCGCCCATGGAGCCTCAGTCGCTCAGTTTGCATGAGCCCGGCAAGGCCTTTGAACCCATGGGCCTCGGTAGCTCGGTTGTGACTCTTCGACTCGGGGAAGGCCTCGACGCCCATGGAGCCTCGATCGCTCGATTTTCCACGGAGAGCTCTTGACAGGAGGCCTCGCGCCCATGGAGCCTCGGTCATTTCGGTTGCACGAGCTCTTGAGCTCGTGCTATGGAGCCTCGGTTGCTCGGTTGCATAGGCTCTTGGCAAGGCCTCGGCTCCCACCCAGGCCTCAATCGCTCGGTTTGCTGAGCTCTTGACTCGGGAAGGCCTCGGCGCCCATGGAGCCTCGAGTTTACATAAGCAAGAAGGGCCTGGTTTGCATGAGCTCTTGACTCGAGGCGCCCATGGAGCTTCAGTCCTTTCCCGGTCCCCAACGAGCTGTTGCTCGACTCGGGCCATCACGCTAAAGCTCAATTCAGTCAGGTAAAAAACCAGGGTTAGTAAAAAAAAAGAGAGAGAAAGAACTCAAGGGAATATAAAATGGGGTATTCATTAATATGACGTTACACATGTTCGAAGCCTGGCATGAAAAGAAAACAAGTATTGCTGTATAATGAAGTTCAGATATCAGAAGGTGAAGAAGGGGAGCGGGCCTCGGCGGGGGTATTTGGATCTCCAGAGTTGTCGGCGGAAAAGGACCCTTCTTCCTCCTCATCACTAGGGATGTCGAAGTTGAAGTCCAGGCCTGGGTAGGCATTAGCGGCCCTTCGGCTGAAAGTAGGCCACAAGAGCCCCATTGAGTCTTGAGTCCTCATTCCTCAATCTCGCTATAACCGTCCTCTAAGCGGCCCGAGTCTTTTTGCCTGAAGGTCCCCTTGGAACCCATGGCACTCCTCGGTCGAGGGCGTTCCACGAGGCTTATAGCCTCGGAGCTTCGCAGACGAGCTCAGTCTAGCATTTGCTTTGTGCGTGATTGTCTCTGGCCACAACTCTTCTCCTAGGCGCATGGCTAGCTGAGATGTGAATAGCTCATCACGACCATCCAGGCTCGGGCTAGGCGGTGGCTCGTCCATGGCTCTGACAAGTCATTTTGCAGCCTACAGCCCTGAACCTCCTCATTCGACTTGACGCTCTTAATCTTTTCCTAACCTCATCTTCTCTACCCTCGGCTTGAGCTCACATCGACAAGGTATGCCTCAAATCGGACTTAAGCTTCACCACCTCCTCGGTCATACTCTGCACTCGGTCTCGCAGCTTAGCCCGCACAGAAGTAAGGGAAGCCACCCTCGCCTTGTAAACTTTGGCTGCTTTGACATGGCCCTCATTGAGTGGCCTTTGGCTAAACTCTTCAAATGGTAGCCACACACAACACAAGATCAACACCCGACTCAAGTTAAAATCGGGGAGCGGCGGAATCCCGAGAACTACGAGGCGGCCCCTTGGGGATGGGGCTAAAGCTTCCTCAGGGGCGGGCGCCGTCTCTTGAGTCGGAAATCTTTAGGATGGGCGAGGCCTTTTGTCGCAAGCTCGGTATTAAGGGCAAGGAATCGCCATCTCAGGTCGGGTTTTGGAGCTCTTCCTCTTCAGCTCTTTCGCCCTCGGGGAAGGGTGAGCAACACTCTGCTTGCGGGTTCAAACGGTGATAGGCATGACCTCCGGCGTGCCTTTCGGGAGCCCTCCTCGAGAGTCTTTTCCTTCTCATGAGAACCAGGCAAGGGTTGTGAACTCACGAGCTTTAAAGGGACCTTAGGCGGAGCAGCAACACCTGCCCCGGTACTCGGACGTGGGTAGAAGGGGAAGAGGAAGACGTCCCCAGTTTTGAAACCTTACCCCAAGCCGGGTGGTCCTTCTCAGTAGAGTCCGAAGTTTTTCGCTTCACGCTCCGAAACTTCCGAGGCAGTGTCTCCACCCGAGCCAAAAGCTCTCCCTTGGTGGGCTTGGCAGCGGAAGGCCCGACGGGAGAAAATTTCATAGCGGAGGGAGGTGAAGGCCTCAAAGCAGCAGAGTGGGTAGACCTCAAGCTTGAAAGACCAGTAATGTCCGACTTGATTAGCTCCGAGTAGGAAATTGCGGGGAACCTCGACAAACTCCTACTATTTGTGACATTATCTTAGGTGAGATCGAGTCCCAACACTTGAGAAGCATGCGGTTCTTGCGAGAATTAGAGATACCCCATGACCTCCTGAGTATACGAAACAAAACAATACTCCGCGAAGATTCTCGGGGTGGTCGAGTGGCCGAGGAAAGCCCGAGTGTCATGTATCGAGAGGGTCATACTCCTAATTGCGGTACGCTACTTGAAGAAATGCCCAGCTCCTTCTGAAGCCTATGGGAAGATGGAAGATCGGAAGTACGGAGGCGCCGGCACGCTAGAAAATAAAGGAAGCCCTCGGCCAGTTCCTTCATTGCTAAAGATCGAGAACGAGGCTATCTGGGAACATCGGGGCCCTTGTCCACTGCTTGAAAACCAATAGCAACGAGAATACTGACAATTGGGCGAGAGTTGAAGGACATACATTGAAGTCTTTATAAAACCTTTTATAAAGGGGTGTAGAGGGAAGCGAGACCATTGTCGAATGCCGAAGAAGCACACCATCTTAGGTCTTTGAAACCACGTAAGAGGTCAAAATGTTGGGGGACGGACCCCCAACACCAAAGGAAGTGCATGCTTGTGTAGTGGCCCCATACAAGGGACCGACAATGCTAGGTCCATGACAAAGCATTTTGCACGGCCCGGACTTTAGGTATTCAGATCCGGGATACTTAATCTCAATCCAATTCTCACATTTCCCTTGTTGAGGAAAGGGCTCCCCACAGGGCGTCTCGAAGGTCGACTCCGGCCGAGGCGGGTCGGAGGCTCACGCCGGTTAGCCCAGAAAGGGAAACAACGGAGTCACCCCAGTCTTGTAGTGAAGAAGGCGGCCGGACCCGTAGGAATAATAGGAACAAAACAAAAGGCGCCTTAGGCGAAGTATCCTGGCGCGGAGAGCTTTGCACGGGGTTAGGTAGAGATGTTGAGGAAAGAGAAAGAACTCGTAGGGGGAAGCAGGCGTCGAGATCGGGAGAACCGCGAGGAGCGAAAGGTCGAAGATATTCTCAAAAAAACTAAAAGAATTTGGAAGGGTGGGCGTGAAAACCCGACGTCATTATTATCCATGGACATATGTGGCTAAGCCCTAGCGGCCCGATACACGAGCTGATGCTGCGATGGAAGTCACACCGGTCACGAGAAGCGTTCTGACCCTTGCCCGTACACCTGCAATGCATGGGGTACGGGGGCGTGATGGGGTTTGAAATAGGCGTGCGGGCCCGCTCGCCGGGCCCGAGGAAGAGGCAAGCCCGATGACACCCAAGCCCTGGCACCGACCTAAAGCAGCCCGGTCATGCGCGGGTTGATAACATTGGTAATGGGAAGGCCCACGATGCCTGTCAGGTGAATCCTTCTTGATAAGGAAGAAGGATAATTCGATAACCTCTTATCCTGTAAATCGACTAAATCTCACCGGCGAGGAAAATAGGATAATTCACACGATAAGCGGCTTATCCTGCGGATCAATAAGATCTCACGATAAAGGGAGAAGGATAATTCTCAATAAACTGCTCCTTCCATATCCCTTATTAAATCCGATACCAATAAAAACAGAAAATATCCCATCCAATGGGAAAGAATCCCTTTTTTTTTTTTTTTTTACTGAACCCCTAGGGTTGCTTTGCCTGAGCTAAACTGAGTTTTAGGCTGCATGGCCTGAGTTGAGTAGTTAAGCTCGTCGGAGTAGTAATTTGAAGCTCCATGGGCGAATTTGAAGAGCTCGTAGCGGGCTCATGCTTATCTGGCTGAGGCTTCATGAGCGCTGAGGCCTTCTTGAGTTGAAGAGCTCATGCAAACTGAGCTATTGAGGCTCCATGGGCGTTGAGCTAAAGAGCTCGTGCAAACTGAACGACTGAGGCTCCATGGGCGTTGAGGCCTCCTAAGTTTGAAGAGCTGTGAGCGAGCGATTGAGGCTCCATAAACGTGAGGCCTTCACGGTGAAGAGCTTATACAAACTAAAAGCAATTTGAGGCTCCATGGGCGTAGAGGCCTTCCTAAGTTGAACTGAGTTTTTGGCTGCATGGCTTGAGTTGAGCAGTTGAGGCTCGTCGGTAGTGGCGAGCTCCATGGGCGGGTGCGAGAGCTCATGCAAATTGAGGCTCCATGGCGCCCGGGACCTTCGCATTTGAAGAGCTCATCTGGCGACGATTGAGGGGCTTCATGGGCGTTGAGGCCTTCCCGAAATTTGAGAAGAGCTCATACAAGCGAGTGATTGAGGCTCCATGGCGAGGATTCACGAGCTAAAGAGCTCATACCAAGGCGACGACTAAGGCTCCATGAAATTTGAAGCATATCGATCATAAAGGATTCTTTCCCATTGGATGGAATATTTTCTATTTTTATTGATATCAGATTTAATAAGGGATATGGAAGGACGAGTTTATTGAGTATCCTTCTCCTTATTGGTGAGGAGGAGATCGGTTTGTCTAACGGGATAAGCTATTTATCGTGAATTATCTATTTTTCCTTCTTTGGTGAGATTTAATTGGATTCTGGGGATAAGAGGTTATTGGGGTATCTTTTTTCTTATTAGTGAGATTCGGTCGGTTGTAGAATGTGGGCTTCCCTGGCCACCCATGTTATCGGCCCTTAGGGCGTGCGGATTGGGCTTTCATTTTGGGTTGGCGCGAAGTGTTGGGTGTTGATTAAATTTTGCAGTGGTGTGTTGGAATCAGCGAAATTTATATCCCTAGCTCCTACTTAGTAGCAAAACTATTTGCGAGTATAATGGCTCTGGGTCGAACACAAGGATGGGTTTCTTTGTACAAATGATTTGTATTGATTCAAAAATGGTGAATTTCAATTTGGATTTCAGGTTGGGTAAAAGCAAGGGAGGTTGATAGTATGCAAATTAAAATTAAAATGAAGGAAAAAATAAGAAAAGACTCCCTTGAAGTCTCAAGCCACTAGGTTAGGGTTTTTAGAACTAGCAAACATGTGTAGAGTCCTTTATCCTGTGTTGGGGAGCATGACATATAGCCATTTCGAGCGAATGTATTTAGCTTTAAAACTAGACCATACGAGTTTTCTATTTGAAAGTGGCATTTAATTAGGCATAAATGTCCACCAGCAGATAAACACATCTCAAACACTACCACGATAACTAATAGGAGACAACTAAGCTGGGCATAGATCTGGTAAGTAGCCATTAGACAAGCTTATGACCAAATTCAAAATAGGCAAGAAGTTTTAACCTATAATGGTGAGAAACGAAACCTGAATGCCCTTAAGCACCAACATAGAAGAGCATGAGAACATGCGAAGCACCTCAAGCAGACCCAGTGTGCTTCCCTTCAAGGATGGGGGAGGTTTAGCCGAACATCCTTTGATTTGTCATCATCAAAGGGTGTTTGGCAGCCAGAGAAAAAATGGAAGAAAGGCAAGAATCTTGACGGAAAGCCATTTGGGGAGAGCGGAAGCTTCTCCACATCCACTTTATTGATTGAAGTTGATTGATACAAAGTTTTTGGGGCCAAGAGGCTTATAAAGATGCTTAGTGTAAGGGAGATACAAAAAAAACCAAGTCGGAATTTAATGCGAGGTAAAATGGAAAAAACCAAAACATTACCAGAGGCATAGCGTAAGCGGGGAGCGGGCGCGGGAAGGAGCAGGTGGTAAGGAAGGAACAATGGCGGTGGAGAGGCGAGCAGTGCTCGCGAGGCCAATTTCGTAGATGCTCCAATTTCCTGTTTTTGCTATTCTTTCTTCTTGGTCTCTAATCTCTGATGTTAGTTCCGAATTATTCATGCTTGGATCGACTCAGCAATTTGGCATAGATTGTGCAAAAGCTATAAAATTGCCACAAAATGCGATTAGTAGAATAGTAGGGACCTTGATGTGCAAATCGGGTTAATTAGAATGATTAGTACACAAAAAAGCACTCAAAACCTATAATAAATAGGGTTAAATAGCACTTTTTTGAGCCTTAATCACACAGACTACATTGCTAGTCCCTTAGCGATAGAAAGAAAAAGAAAAGAAGAAAGCATACTAAACAAAATCAAAAATTATGTTTACAAAAATGCTATTTCAAAAAGTTTGTGAATGAGTAATGCCTAACCCTAAGTAAGAATCATCAAAGCCTTACCTGTAACTATCTTGAAGAATGAATGCCATACAAAATTGAGTATCAAAGAGCTTCCTTCTCAAAGACTACGGCCGGGGAACTTCCACCAAAATCTAAGTGTTTGTTTGATCGGAGTCCTCAACAATAAGCGCAAATTGCACTCTCCCCGACCAAGCTGTTGCCTCATCCTAGGACACTAACCAACCTAAATAGATCGGGACCCACTCTTGCCAACTAACATGTGAAAGTGCAAATGCTAAGGATGACCTCCTGCAAAGTCCATGTAGGATCATGGTGGCTCCCAAGCAGTGGGAGCCCAGGGCATCAAGTCATAGGGTCTTTCGGCCGCTGCTCTTCGGGTTTCACCTTGGACTCACGAATGAATTCGAGGAAACTCCATCACACAACTAGCTAAAACTCCACCCATCCACGAGTGTATGGCACTAAAGTCTGGATGACTCCCAGCTAAGTGGCTTAGAGGCTGTTTGTAAGGAACTTCGCCATAACCCTCGGACCGTGTAGTTTCAGGCAAAGCTTTGCAAAATTATTTTCTTTTTCTTTCTTTTTCCTTCCTTTTCTTTTCTTTTGGAAGACACATTGGCCTTCTATTCATGGGGAACAACCTATTAAAGGTGGTCAATGAAACTAGGGTAGGTTTTACAATGTTTAGGAAATTGTTAGCGGTTTTTCGGCCTATTATTTGAAAAGCGATGTTAAAAATATTGTGGTTAGCTAAAGGTGGAAGAAAGGTCAAAATCAACAAGGATTCAACTAATCATCCCTCAACTAGGCATGGCATCACTCACAACATCAATAGGATTAGACAGTTTCAATTTTCCAACTTACGGAGTTAGGAAAAACCACAAAAGTGGGTGCAATTTTTGAAAAAATTAAGTTGTATAGTATCATGACTTCACAAAAGGACAACCCGACCAAGCCATTAAACATCACAAAATGGGCTTGTAATATAAAAACAAAAACATAAATGCCACTTCTTAGCTAACTTTCCATTTGACGAATGTCATTGTTGCAATGGGGCTCAGTTGAAGGTTAGAAGGGAATGTTACCTAACCTCCTTGATGATATATGCTCGCTTTTTGATAGAGACTTCACAAGCTTTCCATCGACACCTTATTCATCTGCTTGGGCTTCAAATAAACAAGTTAGGAGAAGAAGAGAGGAAAGTGACCAGTTGAGAATTTTGAAAATTTCACTCTTCATAATAATCAAAGTGTTCTTTCAGCCATATTTGGATTCTACACTCTAAGCTTTCCAATCCACTTAAAACACCTAAAACTGAGTTCTGGATAAAAAGATATGATAAAACAAAATGGAGGTGATTGTGAGTGTCATGAAAATTCGCATCCTGAGAATATTCGTGATCTTGCGAAATTTCGCAAGTTCGAATTTTTTTTATTTATTTATTTATTTTAGAGACAAACTTTTTTTTTGAAATAATAAAAATAAAATAAAAAATAAATAAAATAAAATAAAACTTTTGTTTTAAAATATATTATTTGATATATATATATATATATATATATATATATATATATATATATAAAATACAATGTAATAATTTATTTATTTTTTACTTGAACTTATCAGGTAAATTTTTGTCTCATATGAGGAGTCGTCTGATACGCTTTTGCGAAATTTTCACAGGTTAGGAATTTCCTACGAAAATTCAAGCAGTTGCCTCCCTTGCCTCCTTCTCTGCAAAATTTTTACCTAAACTACAAAAATAAAACACATAAAAGTTAAGAAAAAAATGCATAAAATTGAAAATAAGCAAAACAAATATTAACTAAAATTAGGAGAAAATCGGAGGAAAAAATTAAAGAAATCAAATAAACTAAAATAAAACAAAATAATATAAGAAAATCAAAACAAAATGAGTGAACTTCTTGTTCACCAAACCAGTTGCTTAGGTCATGTCCAGTGGTGCTAGAGGAACTGGTGGAGCTTAGAAATGCCGAGGTTCGGGTGCTCCAAATCCGAATCGGCACCCGAACCATCCACTATGCCATGCAATGTAGTAAATCGCTAGGGTGTCTTTGATGTAAATGTGCGTAGACTCTAATGAAGGGCCACTAATTTCAGGCTTTTCAAGGTGCAAGCAGGCTATCGGGCCTTAGTGGTGGGTGCTTCAAAGGTTGGTTGTGGTGCGTAGCTGCGTAATATACACTTGGCCGTGGAGGGGCCACTGCGCGGGGCATTTGCGGCTTGTGAAGTGGCACCGATTCGGGCCATGGTGGAAATCGTCAAAGGCAAGCTGCGGTTCTTTCCCCGCTCTATTCCACGCTCTCCTCGCCAACAAGGCAATGATTTCTTCTTCTTTTTTCCATGGCCAAAAGCAACACTTGATTCTCGCATCCCGCAGCTCGTGATGCTTCTCGCTGACTCCACTTTCAATTCCTCCTCGAGGTCGCGAATCGAGCCTCGCTCACCCAAAATTGTTTCAAATAAGCACTCTTCCTCCGTATTCTCCTCCTCGATGTGAAATGGATTGTTCAGATGTCAAATTCTCGATCAATTTTGCTCGTGAACACATCCAATTCCTTGTTCGTGAAAGCACTGTCTCAATTTCTTGATTGGCCTGGACATTCACTACCCTTTGCTCCTCTTTGAAATTATCCACTAGTTTTCTGCTCCGCATTGCTTCGCTTCAATCGGAGAAATTAACTGTGGTGGTTAGGGGCGGCCGAGAGTCGAGGTAACATGTGGAGATACAGGAGGTGCATAAGTTGAGGGAACACTATAGACTGCACTCATCCATTGGTCTCTATAGTCCCTCATGTAATCTATTCGGGGCTTGGATTTCTCCCCAAGGGTCACGATTTTGCCATGCTAGGTTTCTATAGTCCTCATCACATGGCCGCCTCTGTGGTTACCCCCCTCACCACATGTCGATCAGACCGTCCCGTTCCATTGGGTTCAAATTCAACCTTGATTAAGAAACTCTATCCCACTAGAAAACGAACCCCTGAAACAAGAACAAAGAAAACACCAAAAACAATCCTGCAGCACTGTTTTGCCTGCTTTTTTTTTTTTTTTACTATGAAATGAAATTAAAAAAAATGACTGTAATATAAAAGAAATTCACCAATACTTGTGATGAGGATCACAAGTGTTCCACAAACACAAATACACTTAGGAACCATCCTCGGCGAATCCGCTGCCGTCACGCCCGATTCCCGGTCCGACCCGATTAGCGAATCCGAACCGGTTTCGGGGTGCGAAACCATATACTGGGACTTCTTACTTTTTTTTTTTTTTTTCTGAGCTGAACTTATATCTGTGGTGTACCAATGATTTTAGTAATTGGGACAATCATTACATTTGCTAAATGAACTACCACCGAATGGTATCCATTAAAATTTATACATATTTACTTAAGTCCCATTTCATAAATACATACTCTATACATATCTAATACAAAAATCGTAGATTATGAACAAAGGCCGGTGAGCACCTATCTCTAGATGTCCCACTACTGTGGAATGTCCTGTCCTTCTTTATCTCCCTTCGCATCACACTGGATTGAATACTCCGTAAGTAAGCTTACGCCAGAGGGAACATATAGACAAGAATTCCAGCCA
Source organism: Tetrastigma voinierianum (assembly GCA_016808115.1). Lineage (NCBI taxonomy): Eukaryota > Viridiplantae > Streptophyta > Magnoliopsida > Vitales > Vitaceae > Tetrastigma > Tetrastigma voinierianum. Next base: position 327,094 of record JAEQBH010006211.1, read on the forward strand.
ATAAATAATAATCGGTCACTATCTTTTTACATTTACTAATACTTATATATAACTAAGTCTAATCTTATGGTGACTTAAACTTATATCATATTATACATGTAGATTTTATCCTTTCGTATTCCTTATCTTTTCTTGTTCAGTATTACTTCCCGTGTCATGTATTTTATGTGTCAGAACTCATATCTACTACATGTATGATGTGGGATCAAAACATATCCAAAGTAAACTTATACGATAAATGGCAATTAACAAATCAAATCATATCAATTTCATATGTGTTCAAATCTAATGATATCATTACTGTGATTAGACTCTTTTATCACTATCACGATCAAGCCCTTAATCAACTCCTTTGAAATTATATTTTGATCTCGATGCCATAAATCATTTTAGTTGCTTTATTAATTTTCATTTTCAAAAGTGTCGCTAATTAATCTCTATTTGACCTTATCAAGGATTCAAGCCGGAGCCCTACATTCGACGCTTAATCAAACATTTATCTCTATTTTATTAAATTTTTGCTTTTAAAAGTGTCACAACTAACTCGACTGACCCGATCATGATCCAAGCCGTATTCTGGCCATCTGACATTTTCTTAATATTATCTTTCCAAAAACATGTTGTTTATGTTATTCTATTTTTAATCTTAATTAATCTAAAGCACTTCTTTTCTGCAACTCATAAACATTTATAATTTCAAAAGACCCTTAACATTTACATTCAACAAAATGCATTTACAAGATGATGCCTTTTACTATGTCTAATGTAAAAGATAATTTATACAAATACACTTTTTATCACCATCGTTTTTCCTTTTTCTGGCTTAGATTCCACATATAGCTATAGAATTCGACATCCACCTGCATTCGCTTGGTGAATCCCCGCTCGCTTGTCATCTCGCAAGAGTAATGTGATTTCACATTCAATATTACCGCCTCACATATGACTATAGAATTCGGAGATTCACGAAGCGTATCTACCGTGAATCCTGGCCCCGTCACATTCATTAGCAATGCGGATTTCGCACTAATTATTACCGCCTTTACATATGGCTTATAGGAAGTCGACATTCACGGCGTATCTGCTTGCGAATCCCGCCCCGTCTGGCTGGTCTATTAGCAATGTGATTTCAGATTCAATTATTACCGCCTGCCATACGGGCTATAGAAGTTTCAATATCTACCGGCTGGGGATTCACTGGTGAATCCTCGGCCTCCGTCTGGCTATTCATTAGCAATGGATTTCGCATTAGACAATACGCGCTACCTTTCCCGACGACCAGCGCTGGTGAATCCTGCCATGCTCATTGGTCCAATGATACATTTCAAATCAATTTACTTTTATGCAAGAATTTCTCTTATCGTCTAATACATGCACACATGCATACGTGTGACAGAGCATTTTCACAATACAATTATTCAAATCGCCAATATATATATACATATATATATTTCACAATTAACATTCATAACTGATCATAACACATTTCAATTCTAATGGTCAATTTTCAGATATCTTTCAAGGATATACGCAATCTATGTACATATTTCATATGCTCATTTACATATTCATTCACGTATATGTGATAATAATCATATATCACTTAACCACATTATGTGTTCATGATGATATTGCTCTCCTCATGTTCACAATCATAGTTTCAATTGCTTATTTTCATTTTCCATAATCATTTTCATGTTTCACATGAACACATCTTTACATTTTTCATTTTCTACTTTTTCTTGTTTCATGCCTATTACATATGGCACTTCATATTCTTGGGTGAAGTATGATGTCTAGAGATCACACCGCATTCATATATTCTCATTCTTTTATGAATCTAGTTTACTTAGAAAATTGAATCAATCCAGAATCGGATCATCCAAATTAAAGTTATGGCATTTTCATGCTAAACTAGTCTGCTTACTCCGGATTACACTAGAACAGTTTGTATTACTAATTTTCCGAGGTTCTAACTTTATATTTGACACAAGGTCTTTGTAATTATCAAAACATGTTCTAAGTGTTCTCATTCACTGAATCACAATTCAGAGGATCCAATCGCATCCTGTCCAACCCGATCACTTTATGTTCAAAGTTGGAACCAGAATTTGTCTTGCACATGGCCCCACTTTGAGTGAATATTTCTGACCCCCTGTTAGGAGTCAGAACTCGACAATACTTTCTCTTTAAGTTTGGTTCTTGAAGTCTATTTTAAGTGGCCACTTGAATCATCAAATCGGATAAGAAATGAGGAAGGCGGCCAAAATACAAAAACTGGTCAAAAACTGAAACCAGAATGAAGTTCTACCGGTAGGACTTTAACTTCTACCGGTAGGATTGGCCAAAAATGACCAGAATCGGTTCTACCGGTGTGACTTAACTCCTACCGGTAGGACTCCGAAAAGTGCCCCAGGAATGTGTGTTTTCTCACATTTTCCTTCACTTTAATCCACATCACCCTCCCACACTTCCTACACACTCAAACCATTCCAATTCACCTTGGAATCTCTTTTCTATTCAATTCACTAGGCTTCTTATCTTCTTTCAAAGACCTATTATGAATTTCTTCAAAAACTATTCTAATATGGTATCTAACCTATACACATACCAAATAATAAATTTATTAGGTTTGCTCTAACCCAACCCTTTTTCCTTGCAATTAAACCGTAAATCCAACCTCAAAGGGAGGATTCCATGTTTTTCTTGTGCCATTTAGAGTTTTGTTAACCCTAATTCCAATACATCTTTGGTTAGGATGAAATCCTAACAAACCCTAGGTTTGGGTACAACAAATAACCATTAACCAAACAAAACCAAGGATCCATACTCAAGGTTAGTAGTTCCATACCTTTTGAGCTTGATTTGCTTCTCGATCTCGCCCTCCCTCTTCTTCCTTCCTCTTTTCTCTTCTCTTTGCTCTTCCTCTCTCTCTCTACGGTTTTTCCTCAAATGAGTATTCACTTGGTCTTTAAAACATGGATTTCTTAAGGCCATGTTTGGCCCTCCAAATAAAACCCATTTTTGACTTTTAACTTTCTCATTTTGCATTTAAACCCTTCCATTCATTCCAATTTCAATTTCATCTTTTCTCTATTTCCATAATGGCATATAACTTATGGATTTATGTCATTTGGCATATAACTTATTAAATTTCTATTTTGGCATCCCATCCTTTGGCTTTATTACCTTTGGGTCCTCAAGTGGTAAATTACCACTTTACCCTTGGCTCGAATTAATCTTGCCCTGCTTTATTTCCCAAAAATTTCCATTTAGCTTATAATATACCCTAAACAAGTCCGAAAACTGCTAGGGTATATTTCGGGATGTTACAGGCGCCATTTGATTCGTGCCATAGTAGGTGTATTGGAATCAACAAAATTTATATCCTAAGCTCCTACTGCCATAGCAAAACTACTGCAGTATAGAGGCTCTAGGGTTGGACACAAGGATTGTAACGCCCCAAAAATACCCTAGAATATTTATAAAAAAATTTATTATATATTCCGGGTATAATTGGGCCAACTTGGGTATTTTTCTAGGAATTGTTGACGAATATTGATTAAGGGGATTATTGAATCCAGAATAAAACTCCAAGTGAAAAGAGAAACTATGGAAATTATAAAATGGGACCCATGTCATCAAATTGTAAGTAAGTTTATATGTCTAAGAAATTAGAGGAATAAAAATGAGAAAGGGGAAAACAATAGAGACTCAAATGAAGAATACGTAGAACAGGACCTAAATACAAAAAGAAATAAAGAAAAAAATCAAGGAAAGGGCATGTGGCATGTAGGAAAGTGAGGAAGTTTCCCGTTTTAAAATACGACGAGTGATCCGTAAGAAAAAAAGAAAACAGAGAAAAATCGAGGTATTTTATTTAAGCCTCACTTCTCCCCTCTAGATTTCCCAAACGTATTGACCATAGGTCCCAGCGAAGGAAGAGGAGTCCTTCCCCTCGTGACAAGAGCTGCAAGTAGAGACTGGAATCGGGGAGTTTCGACAAACTCCAAGAGGTAGGTCTTCCCCTACTTTGGTCATTTTCTACCCTAAGCTGCCACATTGTGATAGTACGCATTAGCCGGACCTTAGAGCTGATTTCTTGCAAGAAATAAAGCGAATCTGGTAGTGAGTCCTTCTCAGAGTTGTAACCACATCAATGAACTTGATGTTAGGCTTTTGAATTTCACCTGACCTCATAGACTAAGTTATGGTCCTTTTCTCGATCCATCAGACTGGTCGTGTCGGCTTCGCTGGGCCGTCAATCCAATGGACTCCTTAGAACCAGTTTTTGAGTCAGAAATAAAAGGGAATTTTGGAAGTAAGTCCTTCAGACAGCATCCATTATAATGAATTGATGTTAGGATTTTGAATTTCAATTCGACCCTATAGACCAAGTTATGGTTTTCACCTAATAACAAACGGCGAGAGGTCATGCAGCAGAGGTCATGCAATAGAGGTCATGCGCGAGGTCACGCAAGATGTCATGCAGATCTTCTTCATGCGCCAGGTCAGCGGACCTCATGCAGCAGAGGTCAGCAGATCTTATGCAACAGAGGTTAGCAGACCTCATGCAGCAAAGGTCATCAGACCTCATGCAGCAGAGGTCACCGTCACTACTGTCCGGGTTGACTACGCATGACTCACCTTCCGGGTCATATCTCCTTCGTTCGAACTCCGATTAGTGTTCTTGGACTCTATGGAAAGCCCATTGAGTCAAGAATACATTCATATGACTGAGAAGTATATTATATGTCAGACCGATGTGTTATATCAAGCTCGTCCAGGTCAGGTCAGCTCATCGGGCCAAGTCGCTGTCTGATCGATTACGACGACTTCCAACTTAAGGTCATATCTCCTTCGCTCGAACTCCGACTGGGTGTTCTTCGGACTATATGAAATCCCATTGAGTTTAAGAATACATTCATATTCCTGAGGAGTATATTAGATGTCAGACCGAGGCGTTATATCGAGCCTGTCCAGTCAGGTCAGCCTGTCCGGGCTGACTACACACGACTCCAACTTCTAAGGTCATATCTCCTTCTGCTCAACTCCTGATTGGGGCGTTTCGAATCCCCACAGTGCTCTACTGAGTCAAGCATCACATTCATATTCTGAGGAGTATATTGGGATGTCTGACCAAGGTGACAGGATCGAGCCTGTCCAGGTCAGGTCAGCTTCGCCGGCTCAGGATTTGATCACAGATGACCCCCCTCTCCAACTCTAAGGTCATAACCTTCCGTCCGAACCTGTTTTGTGTTCTGACTCTATGGAAAGCCCATTGAGTCAAGAATACATTCATGCCTGAGGAGGATAGAAGATGTTTGAACGAGGTGATAGAGTGAGCTCGTCCCAGGTCAGGCCGCCTTCGGGCTTCAAAATTGATCGCGTGATGACCCCTCCAACTTTTAAGGTCATAACCTTCAGACCAACTCGATTGGTGTTTCTCGGACTCATGGAAAGCCCATTGAGTCAAGAATACATTCATATGCCTGAGGAGTATATTGATATCAGATCGAGGTGTTATATCGAGCCCGCCAGGTCAGGTCAGCTCGTCGCCCAGGCTGGGCCTGTCCTGCTGACTACGCATGAACCCAACTCAAGGTCATATCTCCTTCGTCCGAACTCCGTTTCGGGTGTTCTTGGAATCTATGGAAAGCCCATTGAGTCAAGAATACATTCATATGCTTGAGGAGGATAGAAGATATTTGACCGAGGTGATAGATTGAGCTCATCCAGGTCAGGTCACCGCCGCTCGTGATTTGACCGCGTATGACCTCCAACTCGGCTATCATAACTCCTTCGGTCCGAACTCCGATTCGGGTGATTCTCGACTTACTGGAAGCCCATTGAGTCAAGAATCCATCTATATATCTTGTCAAATTTGGAACTGTGTTTAAACTCAAAATCAATCCTAACCAAAAATACTAGTACAATACGAATAATATTGTTCTTTTAATGGTTTTGGAATAGGGACCACGAAGAGGAAAAGCTAAATCGAGATTGAGATCTCCCAAGGATTGGAATCAAAGGCAAAGATTTTGGGTTCGTTTCTACTTACTCATATTCCTCGTTTCAAAATTTGAAATGTTTGTTCTACCTTTTCTTATTCTTGTTTCAAAATTTGAAATGTTTGTTCTACCGACTTCTATTCCTCAAGTATTTTGGTAGTTTACCAAGTAAATATGAAATAAGTACATGAATGAGTATATGAATGAGTATGTGAATGAGTATATGAAATGAGTACATAGATTGAGTATATCCTTGGAAAAGACGACATTAAAGTGAATATGGAATTGAAATGTAGATTGAAAAATCAATGAATTGAATGATATACGCACGAACCACCCTGACGGATGCACCAATTCCAAGATCCGTCACGGCTGCACCTTAACTTGTCCAATGTCCCACTTCGCTGATGCACTAATTCCAAGATCCGCTGGCGATGGCGTATGACATCAAGAAATGTCCCACTCAAGCAGATGCACCAATCGACATCCGTCATGATAGCTTATGGCATTTAATTGATACCACATGTCGGGGTGCACCAAACGGCATATGTCATGATGGGAGACCGAAATGTGAAATGTGAATTGAAATTACCGAATGATAACAAGGGCGGGATTCATTAAACAGAATCTGTCTGAAACGTGAATTAAATAGTCAAGGTGAAATAACCAACATTGACGAGTATAAATGGGATTTCTATGTATATGCTTAAATCTCATAGATTGAATTGTGAAATGAATTGTTGCATTGAAATTGTATGATGTGATTTGGTAAATGATTTAGAAATCAAAGCATGCGAAAATAAATAGCATGAGTATATGTTGGAATTAATAGGCATGGTTAATGCAATGCATGCTGTTACATTGAATATTGAAATAGAATCAGAGGAACTTTACTCAAGCATGAAAATACTTAGCGTGATAGTTTCATCTATGCAGTGCTCGAGTAAACAAGAAGGAGACAAGATCGCAGCGCAAAGTCATAGAGAGAGTACGACGATAAGTATATAATTCACATTTGCATATCATCTCTTTTGAACAAGTGGTATTTCGTAAAACAAACGGGTTAAACCCCGAACTTTGATTTTTTCAGATATCATTTTGAAAGGGCTGCACGCCTTTCTTTGTAAATGTATTTTGTTAATGCTTACGGGCCTACCGAATCGCTTTTGAAATTTGAAATTACTGTGGGTTGCCCAAAACTCCAAAACCGCTTCCGCAACTAAACAAAATTAATTAAACGCTTTAATAAGATAAGTAAAAAACGCCTGAGAACCAGTTCGCTCGATCCACTGATTCGTCGGGCCAGATCTCTGGTCATGGCACTTTTGAAAAAGAAAACACAAAATGTAAAAAAAATTAAATCCGCCGCCCCCGGTTTCGACTGATTCGCCCACGGCCTGCCTGCCTCGGTCACTATGTGGACGTGGTTTTCTCAGACAAATGATATGCAAAGTGGATTCAGAAATGGTGAATTTCAATTTGATTTCAGGTTCAGTAAAAACAGGGAGGCTTGATAGTATGCAAATTAAAATTAAAAATGAAGGAAAATAAGAAAAGAACTCCCTTGAAGTCTCAAGCCACTAGGTTGGGTGGTTTTTGTGGCAACCGACATGTGCTCTCTGTCTTTATCTCTGGCTGTAGAGCATGACATATAGTCATTTCCCGAACCTGGATCTCATTTAGCTTTAAAACCTAGACTTAGAGTTTTCCTTTGAAAGATGGTACTTCATTAGCATAAATAAACCTAATCGTGAAAACACATCTCAAAAACACTACCCCACGATAACTAATAAGAGACAACTTACTGGGCCTCAATGGATCTAGTGAAAGTATCCACTGAACCCAAAAAAGCTACAAATGACACATTAAAGAGAGTGGCGCGCAGGATTTTAACCCTATGGTGAGAAACAGAGCACAAATACCCTTTAAACACCAACATGAAGAGCATGAGAACATGCAAATCTTACTCAAACCTAAGACTCAAAGGGCCTTCCCTTCAAGGACGGGGGAGGTTTAGCTGAGCATCCTTTTGATTTGTCATCATCAGCGGTGTTTCAAAGGCAAATGAGAAAATGGAAAAGAAAAACAAAAGAATGAAGGCAGGGAGAGGAGAGGTTTCGTTTTAGAGCTGCGAAGCTTCTCCCGCTACTTTATTGATCGGGTTGATTGATACAAAGTTTGGCCAGATCGAGGCTTATATAGATGCTCATGTAAGGAAGTTACAAAACCAAAATCTAAGGCTATTGCTGTGGGTAAAATGGAAAACTAAAAAAATGCAAACGAGGCTAGCGCAAAGCAAGAACGGGGCAAATAGGAAGGAACAAAGGGTAGAGGGAAGGAACAAGGCAAGGAGGCAGGAACAAAGGCTCGGGGCAGAGCCACTGCAGTGCCCACCCCTCCGTTTCGCTATTCTTCTTCTCGGGTCTCTCGATCTACGATGTCGAGTTTGACTCGAATTCTTCATGCTTGATCGACTCCAACAATTTTGGCATGATTAGCTCGCAAAACCGCAAAATTTTCCATAAAGTGCGATCAAGAGAATGTTAGGACCTTGACGTGCAACCGTTAATTAGAATGATTAGTACACAAAAAGCACTCAAAACCTATAATAAATAGGGTTCAAAATAGCACTTTTTGGGCACTAATAAGATGTTTCATTGGGCTTGCCTTTTCCTTAAGCCTGGCGAGTGGGCTTGCGCCCCTATTTTTCAAACCCCATCAATATCCATAGTTAGTACATTCATCATAGTTAGCAGCTCCGTATCAAGGTCATGGATCGACATCGCGTGAGTATCAACATACCCCAGCATCATCGATGCAGGCCAAATTATTGACGTAGCTACCAAAGACTATTGCTGAGTCCTTAGTGACAACACCAAAAACTTGTTGAGGCAAACCAAGACTATTTCTAAGTCCAAGGCAACAATACCAAAAACTTGTTGCTTAACCAAGTTGATACTCTTTTCACTTTTAAACTATTTAAACTTCTATTTGTCCTTCATACTGTAAGTGCACAGATCGACATGTAGTAAAGTGGATTTTTAAGTCCAGATATCGTACCCATAGGGATCTAATGAAATATCAAAGATTAAGTACTCAAACTACTTAAGAACATCACTATTTGAACTACGATCATGAAGTTTGTAACTAACCATTTAACATAATGAAAATATTTTTGGGATCTTTTCTTTTCTTAATAAATTGTCCAGATCTAAAACAACTAGAAATTTCTCTAAGATAGAGTAACATCGAATGGAATTAATAATGTGATTCAATTAGTTTGGTAACTTGTTGAAAAAATGAAATAGTTGTAGGTTGAATCGACTTTGGCTCATGGTAGTTAGTACAAAGCCTTTGAAAAACCCTCAACCACCATACATTTCACAATTTAGACTACAATGTAACTAAACTAGGACAACATCTGTCTAAAAGGCTACTTATAGGATCTGATTCCCTTTAAGCCTTAGATGACTTCCTAACCCAAAGACTCACTAACCTATTCTCAGGATTGAAGCAATCGGTTCCATAGTAGGGTAACAAGCTAACTCCAATATAATTATTTCATAACCCTGTAAAATTAACCAATATATCCTTTTCCATTAACAAAAACAAAATATTTTGATTAAAAATGAGGCAAATCCTCAAAATATTAATTTCATAGACCCAAACATCACTATTCTTAACTCCTAGAACACACCTTAGCTGTCACTTGAGGGGATCCTTAAACAGGGGTTTAGAACAACTCCTTTGGTTTACAAAATCAATAGATAAAGCATAAACAAATACACTTATGAACTAATTATATCAATTTAGGGTTCAAACCCACAACGAACATTAGATCCTTGCAAATATAATTATCACAATACCAATTCCTTCCCATAAAGTGTTTAGTCTTCCATAACTGTATTACACAACAAGAACAAGTTGTTTAAACAAGTTCATTATGATTATAATCAAGAAAATAAGGAAGAGGAATTCAAACAAAGATTTCTACTTCTCTTCAATTTTTGACAGTAATGGAACTTGGTTTTCAATGTTCTTTCCACAAAAACTCAGCTTAGGTAAACTATTCTAAAGAAAAATATTATGAAAACTTTACTCTTAAAAAAAACTACAAAAGATAATCTAAAAAATTCCTACCAAAGAAAACTCTATCCTACTCTAGCTAAACTTTGTTGCTGCTACTACTAATTTTAGTTTGGCTTACTTCTTCTGTCCCTTATCACATTATTTATAGTCCAATCGTTGTTAACAAATTGGTTATATATTTTGTGGACTTTTATGCAAGCCTATGAGATCATGTGTCGCGACATTCTAATTGTATCGCGACATCGGTTGCCTTCAGATGTGTTCGGGGATCGGTCATGATGTTGTCGCGATAATCGTATTGATGATGCTGCTGCTCTTGAGATTGACTGTGATAATGTGCACTGATTAGTTTGAGTGTCACAACCTTCCCTTTTCGGGCCTTGTGTCACCAAGGTTTGTCGTGACACCGTCTCAGGATGCGCCAACCATAGACCTTTAGATTTGGCCGTCAGTGACACCAGATGCGGTGTGTTGGCGCATTAATCGCGGAGTCGCTAATTGGTCTTCAAAGGTGCCGCGAAATTGTCATGACATTATTATTGCTTGAAATCCTTTTGATGAATGTTGAGATATATTTTCGAAAGTGTCGCAACACTATCTCGGGCTTGTTTCTTGTGACTTTTTCACTATGTCGCAACATAGCTGCAATGTCGCCGACACTACTTACCCGCCTCGCCTCGCTATGTCACAAGATGCGCTGAGGGTGTCAGCGAAGACTAACTATTTCCCCTTAGTTATTTAAGCATATTTTCTTGGTCTTTTGGTTTATATTTGTTTTTAGATTCCTAAAACAAAAGAATTGGTTAAAATTCCATACTTTGCATTAAATTAAGCAATAAGGCTCCTCAACAGGATGCAAAATGGACTTGAAGTTATATGAGTTTCATAATTATCAAATATTTTCACTATCACTGACACAATATCAACATCATAAAAACATAAAAATCTTTAGGCTTATATATAGAACTTGTTCAAATACCATAATGAAAGGAATTGATGGTTCTAAACTCATATCTTTTTACCCATTTTTCTTGCACTTTTTCGTAAGTTTATGACTAATTCCATACTAATTATGGAATAATCACCAACTTTGTGTTTTGCAGGTTTTGAATGTAAAAGAAACAAATCCAGCAAGAAAAGCATCAAAAAATTGGCTAAGACAGAAATGTCACGACATGATCTCAGAATGTCGCGACATAATTGATGAGTCCTAAACTCATATATTTTTAGTCCATTTTTCTTACATTTTTTTTACAATTTATGATTCATTTTAATGCAAGTAATTATGGAATAATCATCAAATCTTGTGTTTTTCAGTTTTGAATAAAAAAGAAACAAATCCAACAAGAAAAGAAGAAAATTGGCTAGCGTAGAAATGTCGGACATATTTCAGAATTCCAGAACATACACGTAAACGTCAGAACAAAAGCTTCATGTAATCTTACAGGCTATGTCACAACAAGGAATGATATGTCACAACAAGACAAAACTGAGCTTAAGTTGGAAGTAAAGATTGTCGTAGACATTTCACAACTTTGTTGCAACATAATATAAGAAGGAATGAATGATAAATGATGCAACAATTATGTCAAGCAAACATAATGAAGATCAAAGATTGCACTTATGTCGCGACAATGGATTGTTATGTTGCGACATTGTCTAAGAAGTTCCTGAAGAAGAACGTCGCGACATAAATTTTCTTTGTCGCGACATTGATCAAAGCAATGGTAGTATTGTTATGTCGTGACACAACAAAGCTATGTCGCAACATACTAGATCAGTGAGGACAAGTCAAGACAAGTTGGTCGTGACAAAGGTTTTTATGTTTTGACAAATATTTCAGATAATGACAAGATCAAGGAAGGAAATATGTCGCGACATAAAGTTCGTAAGTCGCGATAGTGTAAGACAAGAAGGGCAAATGTAGCGACAAAGTTTATGTCGCGACAACCACAACAAAATGTCGAGGAACGTTTGTCATGACATATTCCGCTGTCGCGACAAAGATTGGAGAAGAAATATAAAAATTTATGTCACGCACATACGAAAAGATTAGCTGGCGTAGATATTGCCGAGAATCGGAAGCTGGCGCTTCAACATTAACTAAAGAGAAGAGCGAAGAGACCTGCATCGTCGTAAATATTTCGGGTTAAATGTCGGTGACATACACGTTAGAGCAAAAGAGTTAATTTATGTCGTGACATTTCAAATTTATGTCGTCACATAATCAAGAGTAGCAAGAAGGAAACTTTGTCGTGACAAATCTTTTTTTTTTTTTTTTTTTTTGTCGCGACATACCATTCGAGTATTAAGAATATAAGGCACTAAAGAAATGTCACGACAAAGTCGCTTATGCTCACATAAACGCTAAGATGAATTACCGAGCCTCGGCCGTGGATAATTTCAAATCCGCGTCATACATAATCGTAAAAGGCATAGAAGACCGGCTATGAAGATAAATACTTTACAAGCCACTTACAAAAGCTAGAGGACAACAGTGCACAATGTCGCGACATAATTTTCTATGTCATGACAAAGACGCCACTTAGGCCAAGTTTTGGGGATCCACATTTTTAGCCTCAAAGTGCGGCCCATCATTTGAAAATCTATAAATAGAAGCACATAGGGCATCGTGGCGTGGAGCCTACCAAAACCAGAATATCTCAATGGAGCCTTTGTAGCATTATTTTTCTTTATTTCTTTTTCAGAGATTTAGTTTTTGTTTACATTTTAGCTAGTGTTTTTTATTTGTGGAGGATCCGGTTGGAGTTTTAAGTTGAATGGCTATAAAATTTTGATTTCATTACTGTTTGAATTCAATGGAATCTAGAATTTTTATGGAGTTCATTTATTTCATTTTGCTTGCAATTTCAGTGAATTTTCATGATTAGCTAGTCATTATTATTTGTAATCCACTTTTAAAAGACTAAGCTCTCTCTAGGAATGAATTTACATTATCATTTTCCAGAACTCGAAGAATGTCATCGTAAGAACTTTGAATTTATTTAATTGGTTTTGTTCTTAAAATTAAATGTTTTGAATATTAATAGCTTGTACCCAGAAAAGGACTGTATCTTGCTCTAATTTCCAGGAGGCCCTCTGAGTGACACATAGATGGAGATTCCTGAGAGTATAGATTAGTTACTTGGGGGTACGTTAGACGTACGCGGAAATCCAATGAACTCTCGAAAGATTACTCCGAGACACTAATTTACTCACAAAATTGGCGATTAGTTGGCTTCGGCGTATTAGTCTAATTATCAGAGGCCCTCTATTTGATTATCGATCTCTGATCCCGTGTTAGATAGATCTAACTCAAGGAGATAGAAAGTTCAACTCACTAGCGTGATGAGATACCAATTAGGATTGAAGAAGGCTTGTATTATTCGTTTATAAAGGGCAATTCCTTCTTGCCATAGAACAGTAGTGAAGCAATCTAAGGAAAATATCCAGTTCTTAGAAAGAGAATCAAATCCTACAAGTAATTGATTAGACCTATGTGTCTCGAAAGAATATGGTTTAATTAAGGCAATGTATAAAGCAGTATGGAGGAATCCAAACTATACTACCTTGCTTCTTCACAAGTTCAAATTTCAAACCTGATGGTCAACTACGCTAGGATCGACAGAAATTGATAATTATACATTGATCTATTTCTCGCTGTTAACTTTACTTAATTTAACTCACCCAATTCATTTTAAATTGTTATGCTTATAAAATTTTATTCGGGCCATCCGTTTCTTAGTTAAGAAAAATCCACTGTACCTTTGAGTTCAAATAGTAAAGATCTTAAGTAGCAGGGTAATCGATCTAGATCACCCGGGATCGATCCTGGGAATGATAATTGACTTAAAATCCACTTGCCACTGCATGACCTCTCGACTTCGAGAATTAGACCTCTATATTAACTTAAAAAATTACATACTTATTAGAAAACATTATTTTATAATTCTTACCGAACAATTTTTTGGCACTGTTGTAGGGGATTGAATAGTCCTAGGTAGAAGTGATAAAAATTTGGTATATAGAAAAGGTCAAATCAACAAGTTTTTTGTGTCACTGTGGATTTAGCTATGTTTCAGGAGGTAGTGCCGCGTAAAATTAGTATATAGAGAAATGTTTAACACAAAGCTACGCCGTTGTCGGATCCGAAAGAGAATTTTAAATATCAATATTCCAACCAAAGAGAGAATTGTTAGTTTTGATATTTTTCTCTACTTTATCAAAAATTTTAGAAAATATACAAAAAATAGTTTAAACTGTAGTAGTTGAATAAGATACAAAAAAAATGTTTATGAACTTAAATTGATATAGTTGTTTTCCTTACGGGTCTAATTTGATCTTAGTGTCCATTTCCAAAAGATCTTACATGCATATAAAAACTAGAAGTAGAATGTCGCTTTCTGGGACACGTAATCGAAAGAACATTGAGAAGTCCGACAAAAGTAAAAGGTGTTGAATTAGAATTTATGGCAAAACAGAGAGAGGTACAACAAAACACTCAGGTAGAAGCATAGCAAAAAGGCCTCAAAGGCAAAGAACTATGGAGAATTTTTTGAGTCCAGTCATTAGAGATGATAACTCGCTTTCTGAGACAACCCGCTATAGAGGCCAACAACAATTTCGAATTGGTGCCGACTTCGATCACAATTTATAACATCATTAATATACTGGCCATCCAAGTGAAGACCCTAATGAGAACATGGGAAAATTTCTAAGGATGGCAAATACAGTAAAGCTAAATGGGGTGAGACCTGAGGTGATCAAGCTACAACTCTTCCCTTTTTCATTGAGAAATATGGTAGCCACTTGGTTTGAATCATTGCCATATGGATCAATGGACAATGGGAAGATTTGGTGGAGGCTTACATGAACAGATTCTTCCCTCCTGCCCTCACTTCAAAAAGAAGAGGGGAAATCATAGTGTTTAAACAAGGAGAGGATGAAAGTCTTTATAATGCATGGGAGAGATATAAGAGAGTGATGAAAAGAGGCCTAATGCATGGAATAGATTTGACCACCTAGATGGACATCTTCTACCACTTTCTGAACTACACCTCTAAAGGTATAATTGATGCAGCCTGCTATAGAGCATTCAAGAGGAAGAGTGCTGAAGAGGCAAGACAGTTGATTCAAGATCTAGAAATAAGTAATTACGGAGCTCCATCTGAGACTTTAGGGAGCAGGAGGAGATCACAGCGGGTGGATCGAACTAAACAAAATGACTAATATAGAAGCCAAACTTACTTACTGGATGAACAAGCTGGGAAACCAAGAAAAAAGAATGCATCCAACACATGAAGTAAGAATAGTGGAAGAAAGCGAAAAACAAAGTAGTGCTGAAGAGAGACTAGCCCATGAGGGTCCCTATCAGGTTAAGGAGGCTCAGTTTGTCAATGGCAACAAAAGATACATCTTAAGCGTGACCTCAACCTCGCAACTCATTGATAATAATCAGCACTTAGGACCCAACGAGAATTTCTCATATGGAGGTGTTGCACAGCAAGGTCCAAGACCAGTGTAGAATTTTCAACAACAGTATGCTTCATAGGGGTTCCAAGGATAGCAGTAGCAAGGGAGTCAGAGAGCAGAAAATCCAGGACAAAGGAGATCTCAATCCTTTGGAAGATCAAACGTCGATATATCTACGGGAGATAATAAGAGGATGCTAAACATTCATGAGAAGAAATTTGTTGAGCTAGCAACATTTCAGGTTAACACAATTGGGTTTCAGGCCAACACTAATGCCTCTTTAAAAATCCGAGACACAAGTAGGCATTGCCTTAGCGTACAGAACTAGTCCAATGATGCCTTCCTAAGTAATACAAAGAAGAATCCTAAGGATTGTATGATGGTGACTTTGAGAAGTGGCAAAAAGTTGGAAAGTAGAAAAGAAGAGGAGTAGAAAAAGACAGAAAAGACTGAGGAAGAAGAAATTGGAAAATGGGACAAGTTGAGCAGTTCAAAATTGGCTGAAGAGATTGAGAAAGAAGAGGTACAATCTGAGCAGCAGCAGGAGATAAGAAGACTGAAAAAGAATGAGGTAATGTAAGCCTACATGCTTGCTATTCCATTCTCTCATAGACTTTTCGTAAAGCAGTAATCAGGAGCGCTGATTCAGCACGTAGGGGTGATCCCGAATCAAAAATTTATATCCCATTCTTTCTCCTATCGCCGTAGTCAAGCTTACTACGTAGTCAAGCTACTGGCGTGAGGTCAAGCTTACGCTAAAGATAGCCGTCAGTATCGAACACAGACGGGTTTTTCTTCGCATAAATGATTTGCTACAAAAATGGTGAATTTGATTTGGATTTTAAGGTGGTGATAAAAACAAGGGGTTGATGGTTTGCAAGCTGAAAATAAAATGAAGAAAAATAAGAAAAATAATAAAAGGGGTCTCCTTGAAGTATCAACATACTGAGCTTAGGAATCTAGGTAATCGAGGGGTCCTCGTTATTTCCTTCACATGAGGGATGACATGTAGTCATCTCCGAACCTGATCTTCATTTAGCTATAAACCTAACTCCAAAATATTTATCCTTTTGAAAAATGGCATCTACGCCCATCGCTGGTCACCGATGCTGAAGAATGAGTCTCTCGACCCTTTCAATGGTCATGAGGCAGGCCTAATGAATATCGCGATTCAACAAGCATCCACTAACCCTAAAAGCTTACCAAATAATAGCCATTAGCGAGATTCGGCGATAAAACCTACAAAGTAGAAAGGAATTACGCTGATGGCAAGGATACCGCGTGAAGAGCGTGGACCTCCGCAGCCCAGATCCTACACCCAAGCACCTTCCACTTCAAGGAGGAGGTTTTAGCCGCCATCCCAAGTTGTCATCCTCGAGGGTGCTTCTTACGTCTGTAAAGTACAAGAAAAATGAAAGAAAAAGGGAACGTAGAAGAAAGATAAAATGGGAGTTTGAAGCTTCCCAAAATTTATTATGTGATGTTGATTGATTGTCATTTGTTACAGATCAGGCTTATATATGCTCGTAAAAAGGAAATTACAAAACAATATGAAACAACAAAATTACGTTGAGGGTAGAGTGAGGAAAAACTAAAATCCGAGTCGCTTAATCAAAAACAAAGAACACCAAGGCACAAGATCGCCATCACAGCCAATTTCACCGATGATAAACATCACAAATATAAAGCAAACAAATTTCGCCATGCACGATTTTTGCCATCGATGCACTCTATGATAACAATTTCACTACCATATTAAAGATTACGCACACAACTGAAATTCTTCTCGCAAACAAGAATTTTCGCGATCATGCAAAACCCGCCAGAGCAAATTTTTTGGCTTCACTGCTCACTGCCTGCATTGGTTCCCTACGCTACTATTCCCACCTGCGACTATTCCTCTGGGCTTTCCTACTTTTTCTCTCTTCTATTTTCCTTTCTTTCCTCTGTCTCGATCTATGATATTGAGTTTCAATTAATTCTTCATGTTTGGATCGACTCAATAATGTTGGCATGATTAGTTTCGCAAATCGCAAAATTTGCCACAAAATGCTACCGCAGAATAAAGAGGGATCTTAATGTGTAAATCTAAGACTAGACGACTAGTATACAAAAAAGACTCAAAACCTATACAAATAGGGCCCAAAATAGTACTTTCGGGGCACTCAAATCACAGCTTCAGATTCTGGATATGTTCAAGAAAAATTGAGATTAATATACCTCAAAGACAGGCATCGCTCAAATGCATCAACTATGCTAAGTTTCAAGGACATTCCGAGTAAGAAGAGAAGGCTTGTCAAGGAGTGGTGAATTTGGATAAATACATACAAAGGCAAGAATCCGTAAGATGCTAACGGTGAAGACGCACGATTCAGCTTCACCATTCCCCGCACAATCGGGAAGGTTGAATTTAAAAGGCTTTGTGTGATTCAAAGCATCAACTCATGCCAATCGCCGCAGTGAAGTGAGACTAAGTCTGTGGAGCCATCTCCACAAATATTACCCTACAAATGCGGCGAGATAGACTATGGCACAACCGTAAAGAGTCCTCGAAGATGTACTTATCAAGGTGGAAAATTTATTTCCATGTCGACTCTAGTTATGGATACGTGTGGAAGATGCCAATGTTCCACCGTTTTAAGACTCTTTCGCCACTAGAGCTGCCTTTGATAGATGTGGAAGAAAGGAGAACTCACTCGTGCTGGGGGGAAGAAGCAATTGAATGTGGCGTGATCGTAAGATCCAGAGAAACAATAATTCCATCACCCGAACTAATTTTTCGCTATAATTTTCAAAATTAAATCAATGAAATGAGATCACCTTCAATTTCTTAAGGATCTTGATTGTGAATTTCTAATTTCCAGTTTTGATGTAAAAGAAATAGTCTTCAGTTTGAATGAGAACAGTACAGAGAAGTCAAGTAGCATTGAAGAAAAGGCAAAAGAAATGGAAACAAGTTCAGAAGGGTTATCCTGAACTGTTAGTGATATGCTCTAGCCCAATGGCATATACATTGTCATTATATGTTTATATACATGAAGCATTTATCATTTTATCTTGTTATTTAAATTGTGGTTTAACCTATAAAATCATATCCTCAATAGTCGATTCATGGCGTCGCTACGACTCGATAGTAAAACCTTAAGGCATAAGAACAATTATTCTAAATAGTCCATAGTCGATCATTGTGGGAATAATAATGAAGTAAGACTATTATGTTTTCTCGGAAAGCACCACGCTATTGGTCATGAATATAAGATGTTACTCGTAACATAAATACATGTTAAGTTCATGTTATTTGACCGACCACATGAAATACTACATGGATTATGTCATTAGTAATTCTATCTCGCAGTGGTATTTGAGTCCTCGACCAATTCACTATGGATTCCTACATGAGGAACTGTGGTTCGACGTAGCTCAATGACGCCTTTAATAGGATAGCAACATGTTACACCGGTTAATGGTAAAATCATGGAGGAATGTGGCTTATAAAAGCGCAGAATCATTCCCGCTTCTTAATTCTGGAGTGAGAGATGTCTTATGTGGACCCTACCCGATCCACGACCCGCGACTCGCGAAAAATGGAAGGAAAATGAAAAAGAAAATGGGTTGATTTAGTTTTGGTAACCAGCCCAAGGAGGAACTGCCATTGAGTCGCCACTTACTTTATTTTTATTTTGGCTGGGAAACCAAGTAAGAACAAAAACCCCAATGACTCCAAAGATGGAAAGCTGTCCGCGAAACTAGATTTCTCGGGTCCGGATCGATTACCCATCTGAAGGTACTCATACGAGGTAGCACCTCTAAGCCCTATGTGCCTCCTCCAAAAGGCTTTTTTTTCCAATCCGATCTCTATGTCTTTTTATGCTAATTCCCCACCTCCAAGAATCAAAGCCTCTTCGTTTTTTCTCCTTCCGCTTTGGAAAGAGTCCCAATCGCCCCTAAATAGCTTCCCATTCACTCCCTTCCTCATTTCCATGCAAGTCGAATCTTTAAGATTTCACATTCACCACCAAGTATCCACATGCATCCATGGTGGCTGCATGTAATTTAATCCATGGCCCAAATGGGACCCACAATACTGCCCATGGTCGAGCTTCGAGCTTACGGGCCTGACCCATGTACGATTTGGGCTCCAAAACACAAAAACAATGGCTTCCACATGTAAGCTAGGTCCGATTTGTCCGTTGAACTAGGGGCTGCCAACCAGTCCATCCGTTGAGGAAAATTATGAAACTTTGATAGAATGTTCTGAAGAATAAGAAGATCAACAAAAACGGCTGCGACCATTCCAAGTCCGGATGAGGGAGATATGGATCGTGAACAAGGAGGAGTACTCACCAAAATCACCCAAAAAAAAAAAAAAAAAAAAACAAAGGTTGTGACACGATCGCCGATGAACTACCAAACCGATTAGTCAAACTATTGACAAAAAATTATGAAATTTTATCAAATACCTCCTTGGCAAATATGAATCCATCAAAATCATGAACAATTCTCGAAGTTCGACAAGGAGATGATCTAAACAGCTCAAGTGCTCTGGACCAGACATACTCCATAAACTCCCGATCGAGTCGAACCCCAGGGGGCGCCTACTTGCTTCCTATGGTACGACGCCAATAACCCACACTCCGATGACACTCAAGTGAAATACATACACACTAATGGACCATATACGAGCCCACCCGAGGCTCGAGAAAGACCAGCCTAAAAGGGCCTAAATGAAAGAGAGGAGAACAATGGGTGAGTATGACACCCATAGATAAACGCAAGTGCTTAGGACAAAATCAGAACATAAATATGCCCTCTTCAAGAGTGAATGAACGAAAGTGAATCGTGGGGAGCGGCGCAAGCGATGCAAAGTGAATGAATCTGCTTGAAGAACCTAGATGACCAAATAAATAATTTTTGGCCTCTACCTAGTATCAAGACAATCTTAACAGTCGCCCATCAAGGACTTAAAGAAAACAAGTCACGGCGTCCGGAAGATAAGTGATCTGGACATAATGCCGGAAAAGATAATGACATCCGGAGGCTATGCCTGAGAAGATGAGGATGTCCAGCAAATCTCCCGAAAGGTCCGCAAGCACCAAATGTCGATCCCGGTGAGTACCGAAAGGTAGATCCCAGAGAGTACCTAAATGTGGAATCGGGCGAGTACCTAAATGTGGGATTCTGGACGAAAATTCTAGCAAGATCCGTGAGTACCTGAAGGCAGGGATCCTCGGAGAGTACCTAAAATGTAGGATTCGGGGCGAGTACCGTAATGTGGGATCCGGGCCAGTACCGGGAAGGTAACATCCGGTGGGTACCGTAAATGGATCTGGGCTACCGTAAAGGTAGGATCCGTAAGTACCGAAATGTGGGATCCGGCAGTACCGTAAATGTGGATCCGGGCGCGAGTACCGTAATGTGGGATCCGCGCAGTACCGTAAAGGTAGATCCGGGCGAAATTCGTAAAGGTGATTCGAAGTAGTACCGTAGCGCGGGATTCGGCGAGTACCGCAGCGCGCGGATTCGGGCGAGCGGCCGTGAAAGGTAGATTCTGCGCGTTGGCACCAGAATCGTGGATCTCGCCAGTACTGCGCGTGGATCCGGGCGAGTACTCGGGAATCGTGGATCTCACAGTACCGTAAAGGTGTGATCCGCAAGTACCGGAAATGCGGATCTCGGGCGCAGTACCGTAAATGTGGATTCGCAAGTACCGTAGCGGCAGGATCCGCGCAGTACCGCATCGTGGATCCGGCGAGTACCGGGACCGAGGGATCCAAGCAGTACCGGAAATGTGGATCCGGGCGAGTACTAAATGTGGATCCGGGCAAGCACGCAAGCCGGATCTAGGTGGAGATGCTAGAGAACCCGTGAATAAGCTAAACGGCGTAAACAAACTCGTGGAAGTGGTAGCCCTAGTATGACATCCGTGGTCTATAAACAAATGACCATCAGTTTCGTAATCAAACATTAATCATGACAAAAGAAGTGGGATTTAATATGACAATAGAAAATTCCACAACGTATAAGCGAGAAACCAAGCAGTCTCATAACAAGATGGTGCAAGGGGTATGTCCCTGTAGACAATCGCACAAATGCAGACTGGCGTGAAAGAAAAGGGTTATGCACCTGCATTCAGTATCAATGCCATGTCAAATCCCATAACTACACATGTGGTCAAAGCCGCAGAGCCGAAAATATCACAATCATTCATTCATGAAAATCATCCATTTACTCCATAAAACTGATATGCGGTGATGACCAGCACATCTGAGGGGTGCTCTGGCGAAAAAAACTCTAAAATAAATTTCTAAAGACCCAATCATCTGAACAAGAGAGCAAGACAACATATGGGGTGTGTGCCAGCATGCACCCCTATTGAATTGACAAATATCCATGAATCTGACTCTAGGCCCTTAGAAGCACTCTGCTGTATGAAGAAACCCGGCTGCATGTAGAGCATACTCAAACTTTGATGCCAAACATCTCAGTAAAACGGGTCGCCAGCAGGCCACGCGCATTTCCAGCCAATGCCAACATGAGCGATAGGCGCGCCCTGTGAATGTCAAAGCATAGCCATCGGCTATCCATGGTCTCCGACTCTCGTGATTATCCGTGACTGAATCATGGACTGATGCAAGCAAACTGAACGGAGAAGCACATGTGACCTCGGCATTTCCTGCCAGGTAGACCCGTCGGCTATCCCGCACTCAATCGCAGGCGTAACCCGGCTCCAGCAAATGCTTCGGCAACACGATCTCATGGTCTCAGCGGTCTTACGACTCTAATCGTAATAGCCAGAGGAAAGGTGAATGATATGATGGGAACAAAGGCCCAAATACCCAAATACCTAATAAATACCGCCAAACTCCTTGTACGCCGCAAATGTCAAATATTAAAGGATCATGTGAGCGCGTGACTAACCAACATCCGAATGAACAATGTGAAATGACAAGTGAAGTGCACCAAAAGGACACATCGCTTAAGAATGAGACGATGATCACAGAGTAAGAAGATCGGAAGTGATAAGAAAATGATGAATGAGAAAGTGTAAAAAGGAAGAAACAAGTCGGATACAATGTGGTAATGTGGCGACAATGACGTTTAACAATAACTCGTCCAAGAACGCCAAGTCAGCGCAAGTCACTATAAGACGGGAGTGGTGATGGCACGATCCGTGGACCTAGTGCGAAGCAACCCAAACCTCACCCAATGTGTTACCCAAATCCATGGAGAAAGATCAGTGACAATGCTTTCACTAACCTCGTGAGGAATAATAAATCTCTCAAACCTAAATGAGTAATAAATATCAAACAAGCACACTTTTTTTTTCTTCTTTTTTTTTTTTTTTTTTTTTTGTTTTGTTTTTGTTTTTGTTTTGTTTTTTTTGTTTTTTTTTTTTTTTGTTTTTTGTTTTTTGTTTTTTTTGAGTTCGAACCTTCAAAGTAGCCGAATGCCATACCAACAATAATCCAACCAAAAGAACCTCAAACCTCTAAGCCCAAATGGTCCTCAACCTAAGAATCCCTTGGATCAAAAACCCCACAAAAGTGAATGAAGGGGTGTGACAAACCTGACTAGTAGCCCAGGATGAGATACATGTCATCATCATACAAAAATGAGATAAAAAAGTGAAATGAACAGAGATGATAGAAACTAGACTCAAAGATGTATGGTATGAAGATGCAAAATGGAGAAGAAAAGAAACAAGCAATGATGTGAGAAAAAGAACAAAAACAAAGAATGTCATAAATGCTCATAATGCCTTACATATCCAAATAATAAATCAGTGTTTAATAGGTAGCCCCCAACCCAGTCGAAAAGTATGCAAGGTCGAATGAAAGAATAGGGCTATAATAAACCATATGGAGGCTCAAAGGGCTAGCAATAGGATATATCAATGTATGGGTGTGTATTAGGAATATGGCTACTCAAAGTGATGGCCACCTATCCTAACCATGATCTCAAGCGTGAAACTCTTTTCTACCGATCCACATTGACTGGTTTCTATGAATCGATTGGCCTAAGTCTCACAACCAAATAAGCCCCTTCGAGCGCCGATTCTGGGACGACATAAGGCCCGCTCCACCCGGGCCCAAACTTTCCTCTAGGACGCTGATCAACTCGAGGACCTCAAGACTGTGTCGCCTTCTGAAACTTCCTCGGGCTTGACCTTTTCTAAATGCATGGGTCATTTTCTCCGATACCCGAACATGATCCGTCGCCTCAATCTCCTCTCATCCAAAAGGTCGAAATATCGATAACTGGATCGAGCTCACTCGCCTCAGATATCTGATGCTCTAATGCTACTCTTAAGGATCCTATCTCAATTTCAACAGGCAGCACTGCCTCCATGCCATATACCAAAGAATAAGGTGCACTCCAAAGAGGTACGAAAGATGCACGACAAGCCCACAATGCGAAGCGGAGCTCGACCAACTCGAAGTCTCAACCATCTTTCTCAAAACTTCGATATTCTTATTTGGCGCCCTAACTCCATTCCATTAGTTCGTGGGCCTATATGCGATGATCGATGATGTCAATACCATACTCAACCAATGTATCCACTTCGCCAACGCGCTCCTCTTATCCGAGATCAACCTACGCAGGACCTACATCGAGATAATGTGCGATCCGATGACTCACACTGTCAATAATCCAAAGATAAGAAGTAGCTTCCACCCACTTAGTGAAATAATCAATAGCCACCAGATGTACTCATGCCCACCTGAAGATTCGGGCGGATCTTCCAATAATATCAATACCCTATACCGAAATCCGCCAAGGATGTAAGTGCATGCAACCTTTAAGGTGGCACGTATCAAGTCCCGTGCACCGACACTCTGACATCTCAGACAACCGGCAAATAATCCTGTCGCTATAGTCAACCAAAAGTAACCAGCCCTCATAATCTTACGCGCTAGCATGTGGCCTCCCATGTGTGGGCCACAGACTCCGGCATGAACCTCTCTCATTACTTGATTTGCAGAGGCGCGTCCGTATACATTAATAATGTGCCATCAGTGATCTCCATAAAGGGCATCCCTAATAAATAACAAATCGTGGCCAATCGGTCTCAATGCTCTCATATCCTTGACGGGAAATGGCTCAGATAATCGCTACATGATGCAACCGATAAATATCATGATACCATGGTAGCTCATCCTCGACATTCTCACATTCCAATCAAAATGCCATTGCCGGTGCGCACTGGCCCCAATCGCAGTGGTCGCGACAATCACTCCCAGGAATCTCAAACCCCACGTGGCTGGCGGCCAACGCGACGAAGAAACCGATTCTCTTCCCTTGCAGTGTATGAATATATCTCAATCCTTCAAATCTAGCAACCAAGAGGTTCATAAGCATGGTAGGGCCTCGCTTCATCACTTAGCGTCTCCGTGATACTCGGTCTCCACGCTGTGATAACCAAGTTGAATCCCCATGGATCTCTTCAAATCACCAATACCAAGATCCAAATACGGCCTTGTGCCCGTAATGCAAGCCTCATACTCAACCATATTTTATTCGCCAAACTGTGATGACTTAAAAATACTAATCGAACTGATTTCGGGAATGTGGATCACCCCGTGGGTGATATCACAAGATACCAATACCAAACCCGACCGACACGCACCATCGAAGTACAACTGCCATCCTCAGAATAGCCGTGGTCAATAAAACAAATTGCTCATCGTGTGGAAATCATAGTCAATTGGTCCACATCTGACACCGCAAAGAAGCCAAATGGGATCTGCAACAATGCTTCCTTTACTAATTTCGTGTCATATATCAATATCAAACTCGTCAATAGAACTAACCATCTCATGAGCTCACCAAATGTATCACGTCACTTAACAAATATTCAATGGATCTAATCGAGAGACTAACAAGAGGGAATACTCACAAGATAGTGTCTGCCTCCCGTAACCCAAACCAATCGCTAAATGCAGGCGCTCAATCATACCGTATTTTACACTCATATTCCAAGATCCTTTACCTGATAATAAATGGCTCGCCTCTTTCCCCGAATCATCGAAATGAGCTAACATGCATCCCAAAAGCCATGTCTCGACACCGACAACATATAGGCCGCCTCCGGGAGGCACTAAAACTCGGGAGAAAGTAAACAATTTAATCTTCTCAAAAGCACACCGGCAATCATCATTCCAAACCGTAGCCGTTCTTCCTCGTAAGACGAAGATAGGGCTCGATGCATGTCCTCGTTAGTCTAGCAATGAAACGATCGACGATTGTGAGGTCCCACTAAAAAGCCTCTCGATTCTTCTCACCCTCAGCTGCATGTCATAGCCTGATCTTCTGATCAACTCCTATATCACACATCAACAATGTGACTCCAACAATTTTCCGTGTTACTCCTAAAAGTACCTTTGGGATTCAATTCAATCGAACTCGTCCGATCCTCCTCAAAGAATCTCTCGTAAGGTCGCCAAGTGATCCGTCGCTCGGGACTTCACTTGCCTATCATGTCATCCACGATACCTCAACATCTCTATGCATCATGTCATGGAATAGTAAAGTGGGCACTCGACAGTGGCCCCGTATTTTTAACTCCAAATGGCACACCTGGCAGCGCAAGTACCTAACACTCGTGATGAAAGAAGTCTTTCGTCCTCTGAGCATTAAAATCTGATTATACCTAAAACCCATCCACGGTATGATGCAACATAGGTGCCCGCAAAGGCCGCCAACTAACATATCACGCGCGTGAGGGAAAATCATCCTTGTGGCCATTCGGCCCAAATTCAAAGTCAACACAAATCCCCAACCTTGCCATCCTTTTTCGGAACAAAGACGGCCATTAGCCAACCACCTCAGATACTCAACCATCGGCGTGAAGCCAACACTAAGTCATTTAATCTCCTTTAACTCGCAAACCCATCGAGGATAGTCTCCTCACTTCGCTTAACTGCCCAGCATGTGGCGTAATGGGCAGGTGATGCTGAACTATATGTCATACCCGGCATGTCCTCATAAGACCATGCAATACATCCAAGTATGACCTCGAAAGTAGTCAATCAATCTACTTCTCTCATCATGAGATAGGAAGAGCCGATCCTAATCTCTCCTCAATATCCTACACCAAAATCTATCAACTCAGGCTACGTAAATGGGTGCGAACTTTCCCCGTCTCTCTATATCGAATGATCCTCGACTTCTACCACCCAAAGCACAACTGCGGTTCCCATATCAACATCGATACATGTGTCGCGAGTCGGGTGGTAATCAAAGAAAATGTCGCGACATTGCTAATACTCAAAATACCATGTCATTATTACCATCGTGAATGTCATCAAAGTTGCGGACAAACCCGACATTGTCAAAAGAAAGAGGCGGTCCACGCAGCCTGACGCCTCACCGTAAACCAGATCATGAGTAACATCAAGAGCAACAAGCCCATCATCAACTCGCGACAGAAATCTAAACACATCGAAGAGAATCGAGGTCCCGTGGGGAAACATCCGCACGCGCCGCTGACGCGTCCATCATACGCTGCGTTACAGCGTCACAAGATCGAATCAATCATAGAAATCTAAACATGTCAAAAGAAAATTAATTTCGCTGGTCGACACCAAACGGCCGCCGATCATGTCCATTCGCCCATGTAAGCATCAGAAGAGTCGCTCCATCAGCCATCCCAAATCCATAGTAGATTATAGTCGTAATCTCTCAGAAAGCACAATGGAAAAACACCCGGCTCTATCCGACGGGGGTGCAATCACAACCTCAGTGGCTCGTGGTTCAGATCAAACAAATTGCCCTAGGCATGTCAACGCCCGAATCTCACCCATCTTTAAACATGGTCAACCTCTCGTAAGTGGTACATACTGATTCTTTGATAAAATAGTCACCAACCTGGTGCGTACCGCGGCGATAACGACGGAATGCCGACATGCGAGCCTCACTTCTGGGCAATAACATACAGTCGTGCATCATCTCGCTGGATGTAACCTAAACCATAAGATGTCATGATCAATTGTACAGTAAACTCATGCTGCCCTCGCCGCGCACTAATCCCAAAACCGTGCATATGCGACATGCTCTATCGCGCGAAGCACCAAAGTGCCATTCGTCGATCAAAAGACATGCGTACTACGTTCTATCGCCATCCCCTGAACCGGCTACAACCTCGATCACCAAAACAACCGGCCAAGTGCAAATCGCTTCACCGCGTTTATCCGCAGCACCGCTCGTGAGGAAGCGCGGTAACATCCGCGGTCGCATCAGACAGATAATGCGCCCGTGGTACGCGAATCCCCACTCATGAAGCGAAGATGGTATAAAGACTACTTCATGAATCTAAGGGCGACTCCAAAAGGTGTTAAAGGATGACTGAACGCCTAAACCCGGTGCGAGTGGCGGAGTATCTGATCGGACTAATCAGACATGTAGCGAGAGTATTCATAATCGCCCTCTTAAGTCCTTGGCATAAGCTCATGGTCCTGTATGGATGGCCTAAAACTACTGAAAAATCCCAAAGCAATGGCAGAACTGACAACGCGAGGCGAGCTATGGTCCAATGTGATCGATTTCGCGACTCTCACGAATTTAATAAGTAACATCGGCGAACAACAAAGGGCTAACATGGTCCGATCCCCTAGGTAAATCATCATCTAAAACACTATGCCGTAGCTTATCCGCCGCCGGCCGGGACTGCTTCGGTGGTAGCGATCAACTCTAATCAACAGAGCTCGACACGCGCTCTACGCAGGGCCGGATGAGGCCAATAAGCTCCAAATGGAAATAAGTGCTCGAGCGGTGCGCAGAATCGGGCGCAAAATCTCATCATCTTCCCATGAATCTCATCTCTATCATCAATGCCGCAACAAAGGTCTATATCAACGTAATGTTATCCTCCCACTCCTCGTAAATAACTGGCACTTACGTGATCGCCCATACTTCCCCGGAATGTAATGAAAGGTGTCGCTGAGGAACATGTCAGTAAAGTATACCGAGATATTAAGCCGGGCTCCGCTCTGGGAACATCATCTCGGAGTCAATCTAATGACCGAGACTCGACTCGGGTACACTAAACTCGAAGCTCAGATACAACCGACAGCCGAGGAGCCTCTCCATCCCATCCCATCATGAATATCTCATCTCCTCACATCACCAACGTACACCCGGGGCGGAGGTACGTACCAGCGCCGCGGAGTGAGTAACGGGTCCGTGAGTCACGCGTGACGCCTAAGTCAACCAAACTCGACCAATCAAGTCTCGAATAGTGATGGTCTCAAATGTCAGATGTTTATTCAGGATTATGACCATTTCGATGATGTACGTTGAAGATCACCCGAACCGTGGTAGGCTGTGGTGGTGGTCTAGGTGGTAGTGGAAACAAATCAAACCCCTTCAACCAATCTCTAAAATGCCTTCGGGCCTGGCATCCCGAAGCCGTGTAAATCGCCTAGCCGACTTCGGAGGTGGTGCTTCTATACCGCCATGGTATCGCTCATGGCCTCAGGTGCCCGTAAAGATATAACGCCGTAGCGATGTAGAAAAATAGGTCCAACCGGCTCAAAGTGAGTAGTCGGTCCAGATCGACCACCTATCACCGCAAGGAGCGTTCAAAACCGTCCAAACCAGGCATTTCCGGGACTCCGTGGTCCCGCTATGCCAATGGCACCAACATCCGATGGTCCTCGTGGGGTCCCACCTCGGCTTCTTCCCCTTGAGTCCGGCGAGAAGAGTCTGCCCATAATCCTCTGTGATATGCCCTCCTCAATGCCATAGAGGGCCCGAACCAATGATCCAAAGTCTCGGCGTCCCGTGGAAGTCGGCGATGCCAGCAAGCGAGGTCAAGACTACGCATAATCACGCCGATCTGGATCGCGCTCTCGAGGGTTCATCTATAATCAGGCACCTTCTCTCTCCAACGGAGATGAATGAAGATTCACTATCTCATCGCTCGAGGGGCCTCTAACTCTCTCCTAGATATCCACTACAAAGATAAAAGAACGTTCGATAAACTCCCCGCCCTAAATCAGCCCATGTCCTACGCCAGTGTCTAATGATGAAAACTAACGCCGAAGCAGACATCACAATGATGTGAGGGAAAAGCATGATCATCTCGCGCTCGCTCACGGCGCCCGCGCATAATATCGCCGAGCAATCGCAGTGAATACGGGGTACCCCTATCCCTAGACTCTCAATGTCCCAGACGCTGGAACTCAATCGGCAAGGTTGCCATCGGAAGGTCATCAGATCCGTCCTAACCAGTAACCCATCGGAACATGCAGAGACCGGATCCTTTGCTCGGCTTCATCGATACCGCCCGAGTGTTAATACACCGGCGCAGTGGGCCACAATTGCACGTGATGGTCTCAACACCATAGAACAAAAGCTCCAACCCGGGCCGACAACGCGGTGGTGTGGAGGTGGAATCAGATAGTCTTGTCAGACAAAGGTCCGTGATAATGGTGTGTGGGTGGTGGAGGTGGAACCGTGAGGTCTCGCTGCATAAAGGGGTCTAGATGATGGGTGGTGGTGGTGGAGGTGCAAAGAGCTGTGCAAGGTGCTCCCTCGAAATTGGCAATGGTCAGCCTCGATGCCCATCAATCTCCCTTCCGTCCCATTCCAACAGCAAAGCATCCCTGAGAGATGTCACGGTATCTGCACTTTACCAACCGGTCGATGTGAGCGCACTTGAGTCCATATCTCTATGATTCGATGCCCGCCGAATCGATCGTGGACCGAATCTCTAGTCAAGTCTACTCCGATCCGAATCCAAGCTCGGGAACCTGTGTCAGCCTTAGTCAACAATCCTACAGTGCGAGCGGGCATGTCGCTCCCCGTGTCTATCAATCCGAAAATCAACTGGGGTGAATGCAATCCCACAATGAAATCCTCTATGGGAATGAACGGATATGTGACATCACCGCCTAATCCATATGTGGCCCCACATGCGGTTTAGATTCTCGACATGGTAATACCCAGGTAAGCTGCCCGTGCCAACAAAGGAAAAGGCAAGTCCCGAAGGCTAGATGAACGCACCCACGCGACATGCAACCGAGATCCAATCAATAATCAATCAACAATCACAATGACACACCGCCACGCAAGTATCCATGAAACGAGCTCGTGGCCATAGCTGTGTCTTCATCGGCTTCTGACATCCGTCATTCCCATGCTCTGCATATGATCGACAGCAGCTCCTTATGCTAGACTCCGGCTCCAAACCCCTAGTTCGGTCGACAGAAAGTCAGGAACTGAATCCCAAACAACATAAGCAATCAATGAGGAATAATCGACCAAGACTAGTGATTCGTATAAGTGGGATACACACGTGCCCCACAAAACACAAGCGCGGCAGTCATGCGGGAAGAGGCTTGATCATCACGACAAACAATAATGCCACGAAAACTGACCTATCACAAAATCTACATACAAACTAATATCTATGCCAATAAAAAACATCTGACTAGGTACCCGTCAACCCTTGAACAAACATGCTAGAAGTCAACGGTGAACACACAAAGCATAAAACAAACCGTAAGTGTATGCGAATACCAACCAAGTTTTTGATCATACGGTCGTCTATGTAGCTAGAGCACATTGATCGAGAACCATGCGCGGCTCCGATATAACTCCAAGTTGACTTGATCCTCTTGAAACAGAGATTCGGGTTCGATCCCAGTGAGGTATGAATTTGTGGACTTCTACCGATCCACCGGACCGGCGCGACTAAGCTTTTAAAATGGAAGGAAAAAATGTAGAAAAAGAAAATGTGGGTTGATTTTGAGTTTGGAAAATCCGTCCCAAAGGAGGAGCAGAGTTTTTTGCTTTGGAGTCGCCACTTACTTTTTTTATTTTTATTTTAAATTAGGAAAACCAAGTAGAACAAAAACCCCAATAATGACTCGATTATGGAAAAAGCGAGTGCGAAAACTGGTTACGGGTCAGGGGATCAGTTACCTATCGGAAGGTGCCTCGTATGGTACTTTGCCCCTCTAAGCCCGGAAGTGTGCCCCTCCAAAAGGTTTTTTCGATCTGATCTATGTCTTTTTATGCTCAATTCCACCTCCAGCGATCAAAGCCTCTTAGTTTTTCTCCTTGAAGCTTTGGAAGAGCTGATCAGTCTCGGAAGTAGCTTCCCACGTTTCCTCCTTCCTCATTCCCATCTGTAATTTGAATCTTTTAAGATTTTGGCTTGCTTCTAAATATCCACATGGATTCATGGTGAGGCTGCATGCTGTAACCCAATCCATGGCCCCGAAATGGACCCACATTACTGCCCATGGTCGAGCTTGAGCTTATGGGCCCGACCCGTATGCGATTTGGGCTCGAAAACCTGCAGCGCTCACACAAGGCTTGGTCAGGCTAACCGGTTGAACCAGCTGCCAACCAATTACATCGGTTGAAAATTATGAAACTTTGATAGAATGTTCCCTGAAGAATAAGAAGATCAACAAAAGCGGCGCACCATTCCCGAAATTAGGATGAAGGAGATCATGATCGAGCAAGGAGAATTGCTCACAAAAATCACCAAAAAACGATTGTATACGTATTGCCCTGATGAACCAGTCAAGCGGAATTGATAAGCGGTTGACAAAAATTATGAATTTTATCAAATACCTCCTTGGCAAATAAGGAATCGACAAAACAAGCGACGAACAATTACGAGTTCGAGACGAGAGATATGGTAAGCAGGCTCCAGTGCTCTGAATTTGACAGCCTCCATAAATCGATTAAATTTGAACCCTTGGGGGCGCCACCCTTCCTATGATGCGATGCCAATAAATGACACTCTGATGACACTCACGAGAAGTGGAAATACATACACACTCAATGGACCATATACGAGCCCCACCGGGGCTCGGAGAAAGACCGAGCCTAAAGGGCCTAAATAGTAGAGGCAAGTGGGTGAGTATGACACCCATAGGATAAATGCAAGTGCTTGGGACAAATTGGTCTACAGTCTGTGTGGCCTCTCTTAATAAGTGAGGCGAGAAATGCATGGCCGTGCTTTCGAATGAGATTGATAGGGTATCAATATCATTAGTTTAGTCGGTCTATCGAGAATCAAAGCGATTAAGTTGTATAAAGATGACTTCACACCATGCTTTGTGCTTAATGGTAGAGACATCGTGACAAGGACTAATAATAATACTATGGTAGGTTTTAAAGGTCGCCGAATTCACTTGATTGGGTAGTTATAATGTCTTGTAGAGACCAATTTATAACTTTGTAGGCTTAGAAAATGATTTGGGCCGTTACTGACATTAGAAAGTGAACCTATAGGGTCACACATAAGAATGAGCTATAATGGGATGTTAGAAGGCTCTCTTTAGCCATGATTAATCCCAGCCAGACGAAACCCGACGAGCCCGAGCCATTAATAGTTAATGGAGATTTGGTTTAAATCCGTTTTAATAAAAGGGGTTTGGGAGGCTTGATATAAAAATGGGGTTTATCGTCTAAAGAAAGTAGTTTTTGAAGTGGGCGTTTTGAGGGAGAGAATTATTTTAGAGTTTGGAAGGAGCATAGGTGTCTTTTGGTTTTGTGGGACAGACTCTATCGCAGGTGCTAACAATCCATCCCATCCATTAGCCGTTGTATGGATACCTTTAGAGGGCGTTTGCACACTGCATCGTCTTGGATCGTTGCTGCTGGATCGTTTTAGAAGGAGTTCTAATTGTGTTTCAGCATGTGTGTGATCAAGTAAATCTTCACTAGTCAAAAAGGATTCGGTTTCCTTGATTCATTTTTTAGTTTCATCAAACCGCTTAGATCCTGATGCAGTTCAGCATTAATGTGAGACCCCGGAAGAAATGAAAGATAGACATAGGTGGCAAACCTAGAAATTCTCTAGATCTTGGATGATGACGCGAATCACGCCATTGAATTCGTTTCGTGAAATCTAGGTACACAGTTGAATTTCGTTGGTCAGAAGGTCGAATTCACGTATTTGAGAGCGAATGGACAAATGAGTTGGCAACACATGGCATGAGGTGCATGCCATGGCACGAAGGAGAAGACACTTGGCAACGAGGCCAAATGTCTTGGTTTGGATTTGCATGAGAATTGGCTTGAGTGACTGGAGGCTAGGTGTCTAAAGGAGATCATCGTGAGGGAGTGAATTGGCTTAGTTGGCACTTGGCATATGGGATGCTAGGTGTCAGAAAATTTAAGCAGTGTTCTCCACCAAGACACCATCAATTTGGTGAAGAGAAGAGGAACAAGCGCTGGAGGTTCTCCAATTCTGCTTGAAATTCTGAGTAGAGAGAAAGAAAAGAAAGAAAGAAAAGGAAAGGAGAAAGAAGGAAGAAAAGGAGAAGAAAGGAAAGAAGGAGTTGGTATACCTCCAACAAGGTAGGTTCTTTCACCAGGATATCCTTGTCTATGCCACCCAATGGCCATGGGCTTAGCCCCGACATGAAATTTGGTTGCAGCTGTTTAGGACAAGCGTGGTGTGTTTTCACAGGCACTTTGGATGCTAGAAAGCGTAATTTTTGAACAATAGAGTTGAACTGCTGAGTTTATGTATAGTAGTATGTTGATATTTTATGGTTAGGAAGTTGGAAAGAAGACCCGGTTGCATGTCTTATTTTCATTGGATAACATGTAGTTTTGGTGTGAAAACAGTGTTGAGTATCTTTGGTTGTGTGCTCTTGTTTCTTATTTAAGCGGAAAATTTCAATTTGCATGTGTTATATTCTGCGATTGATAACATCTTTATTTTGTAGAAAAGAAATGGTAGTAATGCATGCTAATATTTTTATGTGGAAAGAAAACCCGGTTTACATGTCTTATTTTCTATTGGATAACATACGATTTTGGTGTGAAAGCAGTGTTGGTATCTTTGGATTTGTGTATCTTGTTTCTTGTTTGGCGGAAAAATTTTCAGTTTCATGTGTTATATTCTTGATTGATAACATCTTTGTTTTGTAGGAGGAATGGTAGTAATGCATGCTGATATTTTGATGAGAGCGGAAAGAAAACCGGTTGCATGTCTTATTTTCATTAGATAACATCGTAATTTTGGTGTGAAAGCAGGTGTTAGTAATGCATCTTTGTTTTACGGTTCGAAATTTGGAAAAAAAAAATTAATTAAAAATATTTCAGTTGCATGGTTTATTTTCCTAGTTGAATAATATGCAATTTTGTGAAAATGATACATGCATGCATGAAAATGAGTAAATATCGTGAAGTAGTTTTTGTATCTCACGTGCATGGGGACATCGCAGCATGTGGGTGTGAATGGCATGGCTTCGAAAAAGCTTTTTTCTCGGAAGGTTGTCCACCACATTTTATCGGAGTTTGTCCAAATAGAATATATCAGAGGGTAGTCCACAGTATTATCGGAGTCTATCCAAATGAAATATATCGGAGGGTAGTCCACAGTATTATCGGAGTCTGTCCAAATAAGAAAAAAAATATATATCGGAGGGTGGTCCAACATTTTATCGGAGTCTGTCCAAATGAAAAGTATCGAAGGGTGGTCTAAAATTTTATCGGAGTCTGTCCAACTAACCTTCGCGAGAGCTAAAACAGAAATCTTTTGTTTTAGAAATGATTTTATTATACATGGAAAAATGCATGTGTGAGGAAATCGGTGAGGACACGAGGCATGGGATTTGGCATATGACATTCATATAGATTTTATGTATATTTTATGTGAATGTATGTAGAGTGTGAACATAGTATTGCATGTGCACTTAGGTGAGGAAGTAGCCACCATTGAAAATTTCTCTCGAGCGTTGCTCACCCAGTCGTCGGAAAAACTAAATCTTTTTCAATCTTTGGAAATTTTCTTGGGCAATGAATCTACGGGACCTCAATCATGAAGGAAAAGTGGAAATGCCTTGTTTGTAATTGTGGTTTATGGAGTTGAAACCCATGTTTTTGTAGTATGTGGAACAAAATGTATTATTTTATGTAGTTTTGTGTAAAAAAATAAATAAATAAATAAGAATAATACATTTTAGCGAGTTTCTGGGTTTTCACTCCTTGGGGTCCATGTGAAAAAAAATGAATTTTACGTTATTAACATATACAACGATGGAACGCAGGAAAAATGAAAAAAAAAAGACCTCAGGGTTTGGGCGTCACGGTTCGTGCTCCCGGGGCGTAGGTATCGAATGCCTGGGGGCCAGGTGGGGCATGAGTTTTAGAACATCTTTGTTGATGAGTAGGAAGATCATAATTTGGTATAGCACAGTGTTGAGATTGAGTTATAGTTACTTAATTAACAAGAAAATTTTATGTCCTACACAGATCATAGTTGGGTATCAAGGTCCAGGTAGGAGGTTACCTAGGAGTCCATGGAGACGAAGTTAGATCATAGCATGCATTTGTGTTTTTCATTATTGTATGTGTGTGATTGGGTGTTACAAATTGTGTGAGATTATATACGTGGTAGGATGTATGTGGAAAACGAGGAACTTGGGTTGAAAAATAATGTGAACATGCATTAATAACTCTTTTTTCCATTTGACATGTGTAATGGCAGAGTCGGTCGAGGGCGTAAGTGCCCACGAGTACCGATCAAGCACCACATTTTTTTTTTTTTTTGATCGGGAGGCGATTCGTACCCTTGATAGGCTGAGCTAAAATCAACAAGATTTATATACACCTAAGTTCCTACTACGCCGTAGTCAAGCTCTTTGCTTGATATAGTGGTCCGTCGAACACGGGGATGGGTTTTCATCCTAAAAATGGTTTGCATCAGTGCATGAAGGTAGGCACCTATTTGGACTCTTTGGTTGGGTTAAAAAAAAGCGATTAGGAATGGTTTGGCGAAAATTATGCGAAAGTTAAGTGTGAAAAAGTTAACTTTGAAGAATTGGAGTCATAACGGCAGTTAGGGCCAATAAGTGTCCTGGGTTTTATCCTCGTTATGACATGCAACATATAGTGCTGGCATAACGGGATCCTATGTTAACTAGCAAACCTCACTCTTGAAACATCTCCTATTTGAGTCCAAGAAAGCAATTTAGCATGCGAGTTATGGCCCGCTTTTAGTTTAAAACCTAACATTAAATTATCATTTGTTCGTAAAGACCATCTAAGAACAATTATCCTCTCAGAGCTGCTGCATCCTAAAGCATGGAGAGTATTGGCCAAAATAATAGCATTAAATGTATTTAACCTAATTTGAAAGAACCCTAACATGTAAATATTATCTCGAAGGCTCAGTAAAAACCATCTAAAGAACAAACAGTCCTAAAGCATGGAGAGTATTGGCCCAAATCAATAACATCATGTTATGCAACTAAGTTTGAGAATAAGAGCCGTAAATACACTACAAGTAGCTTTTAATACAAGAGGACAACATGCATATACCCCACCACCAAGCTATTCCTTCCTCTTCAAAGAAAGGAGGCTTAGCGACATCTCTTGAGTTGTCATCCTCGAGGTGTGTTTGCGTAGAAAGGGAGAGAAAGAAGAAGAGAGAGAAGAAAAGAAATAAAAGCAAAACCTAAAATAAGACTTTATTTACAAAAATAAAAACTTACAAAAATATCTTCTCCCAAATTGTTCCTTGACTCTTCACACTTTCTTACAAAACGAGAGGGCTTATATAGGCCTCCTCAGTATGAAAATACCAAAAACCTAAGGTGGCTAAGTTATTGGACAATTAAGTAGCCACCAATTTGGAGCGGTTTGGCATTAATTACAAAGCATGTGAGGCATCAATTTTCGCTAGAGTGAGGAATTTCGCTATGAATCAATGATCTGCGAAAACATGAAAATCGCTAAGGATGGAAAATTTCGCTGGCTAGCGAAATTTAGCTAACTAAGCGAGATTCTTGTGTCTTGAAATCAGATTTTTCGCTGAGACGATTAATAACTAGCGAGAGTGGGATGGGTATAGCGAAATTTGGTGTTTTCGCTAAGGTTGCGAAATTTCTAGCCTTGTTGATCCTTCACTGCATTGCCTCCTGTCTTCAACTGCATCACATTTTCTTCATTTTGCCTTGGTTTTCTCATTGATTCTTGGGATTTGGTGATGCATTTGAGACTTGAGTTCAAACTTCATGATTCGTCATTTATCTCGAAACATTGAACTCCAAAAGTGCGCAAAAACTGCCAAAACGGCCAAAAATACTCTCTAAATGGCATAAGTACTACTAAGAAGACTAGAACACTTCAATTGGTATAAATGACATGATTAATGTACAAAAAGCACTCAAAACCTATCTAATATAGGGTTCAAAGTACTTTTGAGCATTAATCACACCCCCAACCAAAGCGTTGCTAGTCCTTAGCAATGCAAATAAAAAGAAAAAGGAGGTGCATGGTGATTTTCAAAGATTATGATTCAAAAGGGTTGATGTACTTATACCTGATAGCACAAAGGCCCGAGACATTTGACATCAAATTTTAAAGCAGAGATATGAAAGAACCAAATCCATACGAGAACAATTCTATCAATGTTGGTTTCATGATTCTCCTTGATTCCACCTAAGTCTAATTGGTGCTTTTGGAATCAGACTAATTAAATAAAGTGTAAAATTTGTTCCTACACAACTACTTATGACATGGCCTTAAGTTCATTGTTAACCTAGATAGGGCTAGTTACACTTTTCTTTCTTTTTCAATATGTTGGCAGGATGCAATGCTTAGAATTAGACTTCATCGAATTAAGTGTAGCGGTCACCGATGACTCGACCAATTAAGGTTTAGGGCATCGAGCGAAAGGATGTGTCGCTGCTCTAAAGGCTTCACCGGACTCAGATGGCGAAAATTAGCATCCACAAGTCATTAAACTTCACCTATCCACCCATGTAGCAGACACTAAATCGATGACTCCCGGTAATTAAGGCAGGGCATCCGGGTTTCAAGAGCTTTTCGCCATACACCCCTCGGGCCAGTGCTTTCGGGTTTGAAGCAAGATTTCACGACTTTATTTTCTTTCTTCTTTTTCTTTTCTTTTCTTTTCTGCTTTTTCTTTTCTTTTCCTTTTTGGAAGGCAACATTGGTCTTCAAATGTAGGTAACCTCAAAACTATCCTAGGTAGCCAACATACTGGCTGGAAGCTGCCATGAGAAGAAGGCACACGATTTCCACGGCTATTGGAACAATACGGAGTGCGGTGTGAATTAGCATAAGAGGGAAAATTTCCCAGTTTGACATCATTGTTGTGGTGACCAAAATTTAATTCAACGGGATTTGTTCTAACGTAAAGTAGAAAATATGATGATTGATCATTGACATGTGAATTCAATTGTCCAGTTTGTAGCAATTCAATTGTCCAATTTGTAGCAATTCAATTGTCCAATTGAAAAGAAAAACATTTACACAAAGTACAGGCTCAAAACATGATATGTACAATTACCTTTAACCAGCTCCTGGTATGATGAGGATTGTAAGGCTCGGGGAGGATCAAGTGAGGAAATTTCTTGTGGCGGCTCTTTACCACATAAGGTTTCACTCTCTGTCCATTGACTTTACCTTGTTATCATCTGGATTGATTAAATCTTGAACCGTTAGGATATACTGTTGGACTATGAATGGACATCCATCGTGACTTGAAACTTTTGAAATAGATGGAGTTGGAGTCTCTAAAGAACTTGGTCTCACTCTTTAAATCCTTCTGGTTATCATTCGATCATGCCATCTTTTCGATTTTCCTTTGCAATCTTCGAATTCAAAAACATCATTATTATTCTTCAATTCATTAGAGATCAAGAACCTCATGACTCAAACTTTGCTTAAATCAAAATTGACTCATAGTACCACTTCATGCTTTGTACTCGTCCTCCTTTGAGAAGGTGACACGCCTTACCATAGACCAATCGATAAGGGGACATTCCCAGGATTGTCTTGAAAACGTTGCAGCCAAGCCCATAGCGAATCAAGCGGGTTTGATAGACCAATCTTTCTGCATTAATTGCTTACCACCTTCGTTAGAATGAGTGCTTGATCTCTGTTGTAGAGTTACCTTGACCACTTGTTTTGAGGATGGTAGGGGTGGCCGCTGGTGTTTCACCATATTTAGCCATGAGGTTTTCAAATGGTTTATTACGAGAAATGAGAACCTCCATCACTAATAATGGTTTCGAACCCCCAGGCTGGAAAGATATTGGCTTTCAAAAATTTAATTACCGCTCTACTATCATTGGTTTGGGAATTAAAGCGACCCATTTGGAGACATAGTCTTTCTCCACTTAAAATAATACATATTACCATATGACGAGGAAAAGGTCATAAAATCGATGCCCCACACATCGAATAATTCAGCAGCTAAAATTGGAGGTTCAAAGGCATCATATGGCGTGAAATGACTTCCCAAGCCTTTGGCATTTGTCACATACGAGCACATTTGGTGTGCTTCCTTGAATAAGGAAGGCCCGATAGAAACCCATTTGTACTTTACCTTATTCTTTTGCAGGAAGCAAAATGACCACCCTGAAAGGCACTCATGGCAATGGTTTAAAATTCTTAACATTATCTCGGTACACATTTTCACGATGGTTTGATCACCTGGTATTTAAATAGGAAAGGCTCTTCCCAATAATAGGAATGGATTTTAGCAAAGAAATATTTCCTATCACAGTCGCTCCACTTTCGAATTTGGGATTTCTCTGTAGTGAGAGAATTGGCAGAAGTGTGACATACAGGGGAGCTTTCTCCAGCACGCATTAAGGATTCTTGGAAATTCATCATTAATGAGCCTTGAATTTGTGAGTGTAAGTGGCAATTGTAGTTAACCTTATTGGATCTGCCCTTGCATTTTCCACCCCTTTCTTATCTCTTGTTGCAAGTTGAACTCCTGATGATAGCAGAACCAGCGGATGAGTCTTGCTTTTGCATTTGTTTGGTTAGAGATATTTCAAAGCGAGAATGATACGTAAAAATGACTATATCGACCCCAACCAAGTATGCTTTCGGAATTTATCTAAGGCGCCACACCCTTGCCGGCAACTCTTTCTGCAGTAGTGGTATAATTCCTCGTGCTTCATTCAAGGTTTTGCTATAATACACCCACGTAGGGTTTCCCGTCTTCTCTTTAATGAAATCTTGCTCCTATAGCAGATCACTCGCATCACACATCACCTCAAATGGTAGCGCCA
The DNA here is from genome assembly GCA_016808115.1 of Tetrastigma voinierianum. Taxonomy (NCBI): domain Eukaryota; kingdom Viridiplantae; phylum Streptophyta; class Magnoliopsida; order Vitales; family Vitaceae; genus Tetrastigma; species Tetrastigma voinierianum. Next base: position 367,697 of record JAEQBH010006211.1, read on the forward strand.
GTGGGTGCTTTCGAACTATTAGACGTAGTCAAATGAAATTTTAGTTCTTCAAAACTCTTTTGGCAATCTTTCTCCCTGGCTTAATTTGGCGTCCTTCTCGAAGCATGCAGGGGGTTTGGCAATTTTGGAAAAATCTTTAATGAGCCGTGGTAGAAGCACGCATGACCAGGAATTGTCTAATTGTTCTCACATTTGTTAGAGCGGCAATTTGGAAATAATGTCGATCTTTGCTTTATCGACTTCAATTCCTACTTGCAGAAATAATGTGCTTACGATACAATTCCTTGGTTTTACCATAAATGGCATTTCTCGATTAAACACGAATTCTTCTCTATGCACCTCTGCAAGATGGCTTCCAAATTGGTTAAGCATTCTTCAAAATCACCCCCATATACTGTGATATCATCCATGTATACCTCCATTATCACAACTCTACCATGTCCTTTGAACATCACGAGCATACATCGTTTGAAAAGTGGTACGAGGCGATTACAAAACCCAAAGGCATCCTCCTATAAACATCACGTGCGAATGGACAAGTAAAGTAGTCTTTTCACGGTCATGCAGGGCAATTTCTGTCTGGAAGTACTGCTGAATACCCATCCAAAAAGCAATAGAATGGGTGTCCAGAAACTCTTTCGAGGAGTTGATCGATGAAAGGCAATGGAAAGTGGTCTTTTGCGTCACCTCGTGGAGGCCTTCTACTCAATCTATACACACTCTCAGGCGGTTGTAGAGTCGGGTAGACAATTCTTCACCCTTCTCGTTTTCCGGTTATTTGCTCCTGATTTCTTAGGCACCACACGAGTTGGACTAACCATTGTGCTATCAGAAATGGGATAAATGATACCAGCTTGGAGCAATTTCAAGACCTCTATACGAACTACTTCCTGTAGATGGGGATTCAACCTCCGTTGGGGCTGCCTAACAGCTTTAGCCTCATCTTCTAAATAGATATGATGAGTGCAAATGGACGGGTTTATGCCTTTCAGATCAGAAATTTTCCATCCCAATGCTTGCTTATTCTTTTTGAGAAGGTGCGAGGAGATTATGCTCTTGTGCGGTGGTTTGCGATGAAGGAAATCTGGCTGGGCCTTTGCTCATTTTACTTCAAAATGCATACTTTAAATCCAGCGGGAGGGGTTTGAGTTCTATTTGTTGAGGTTCCTTGGGTTCATTACGGTCGATAGAGCGAGTTTTCTATTCTTCTTCTCCAGTACCCCTGTACTAAGCTCATTTCTTGAAATTCATGTTGCTCTACAAGGCAATCGGATAACTCTGAAGTTAATATATCTTGCACTTGCTGTTGGTTAGCCTGTTCTTCCAGAATGGTATCTAAAATACAGACTTCTTCAAAGTCATCCTCTCAGAGAGTGCATATGCCTTTTACCCGTATGAAATATATTGAGTTCCCGAGGTCATATTTCCAAATGTGAGTTGCATGACTCCATTCCGGCAATTGATGATTACATTTGAAGTAGCCAAAAATGGTCTCCCTAATATGATGGGCACCTGATTAGGTCCTATTGCAGCGGTTCCGTATCAAATACAACAAAATCTTGGATAGTAAATACATCCACTTGTATAGAACATCCTCGATGGTTCCTTTTGGTATTTTAATAGACTGTCATCAGGTAAGTGATGGAAGTGGGTTTGAGTTCACCCAAACCCAATTGTTTGGCACATAGAATATAAGCCGCAGAGATTCCACACCCCAAAACTCCAGGTCTACTCAGTCTTTCTCCGGTGATGCCTCAGTATTCCAGAGATCGTGGGACATCACGGATCTTTATACTTCACTGGAGTCTTCTCTCTATAATGGCACTAACTGCTCAGTTAAAAAGGCCTTTTTATTTACATTGAGACCCTTTTTACCGTGCATAAATCAGCTAAGAATTTTGCGTAGTAGGAACTGTTCGTCTCATATCGAGGAAGATATTAACTTTCGCACCGCGATACTTCGACATTTGTTTGGTGAACAGACTGTTTCTTTCTTCGAAGAACCTGCGGAAACGGCGGGGGTATTCTAATATTTATCTCTTCCCCTTCCACTAACGTTCTTCCCGATGTGGGTCGACCACTAATGGAGGCGACTTGGTGAACTTCCAATCTTGTTGGCTTTAATTCCTTTCGCCCATTAAAGTCACAACGCCTTAACTTCATCGATTTTGCCTTTAAATCCTCGGTCATTCTGTTTCATTCACCACTTCGATATTGTTGTCCTGGAAAGCCTTCCCTTTTAAAACTACTTAGCTATTGATTAGATAATTTTGAAATCTCCACGTACATATTGTCGATTTCACATTGGTGAACTTTCTCTTACTTCAATTTTCCGACTAGTGTGGACATTCAACACCTTCTATTCTTCTACAAATATGCCCACCACCTTACTTAAATTCAGGATTGCACATTCATGAGGGAAGATAGTGGAGGCATACATTTGTTATATTAGTGAAAATCAGAATCTTCTTTATTAGCTCTTAAAAGGCGTATCTGAGGGGTTTGGATTTCCATGACAAATTTGGACAATTTACTCCAATTAGGGTTATTAGTGTCACCATATGAAGCATCTATGGGTGGTTTATTTTTGACTTATGGCATGGGCATGGTCTTGCGGTGCTCCTCGGGAGTAATTATTTGATTAGAAAATTAGGCGAAAATTGGGATGAAGATAACCATTAGCTATGCGCATTTCATCTGCGATTTTTCATTTCAAATCATCCAATCTTTGAGTTAAACTGATCAATTTTTCATTTATCCCTATATCTTCAGAAAAATTATACTTGTCTCCTCCTTGGTGATTCAATGGCCCAAGTCTTTCAACTTCCCTAGGACTAGGTTCATCCCAAGCTTTGGGTTTCGACCCATAGTTGAAAAAAATCCAAAGCTTCATCGGGATGTTTACTCAAAAAGTTACCCCACACATAGTTTCCAAACCCAATTGTTTCATGGCAGGTGACATGCACCACCATAAAAAATTGGTTCACCAACATCCGTAATCTTAAACCATATTGGACATGCCTTGATGGTTTCCATAAATCTCTCAACAGGTAAATCTCTACGCCATCTGTTTTGCAAAAGTGTGGAATTTGTCTTTTCAAATTATTGGTCTTGTGAGCCTTGAAGAACTTTTTAAAATTCAGCTGCGGCTCGGCCCAATTTCTTATGGTTCCTAGGCCTCAATGAGTTTAGGCCATATCTTGGCCTTGTCCTTTTAGAGTCAATGGAAATGCCTTTAGCAGGCAAATCCATGTCCATCATACCTTCCTTGAAGGTAGTACAAACCTCTCAAAATCCCTAATATGAGTGTGTGGATTTTCATTTTCATACCATGATATGTGGGGAGTAAGAAGGTACAAATATGGCCTGTTTGCTGCATCTTCGACGGGAGGGATAGTAATCTGAGGATGGAGCACTAACTCTAGGAGGGTGGATGTGATCCCCTCATGGTTCTATAGGCATTTGGATTCATGGGGGTTCTTTGGTTGGCTCTGTTGTTCCTAGGGTATGCAGGATCCATGGTATCGGTTAATTTTATAGCACTAGGCTGGTTCAGTTGTATACCTATCCTGTCGAAATCTACGAGTGTCTCTATTCCTTTATTGCATGCAGTTGTTACCACAGATTAAGAATGACAAAGAGCAACAAACAACTACAAAGGAATTAAAATTAACTAAAAATAATAAAGCGTGAATAAGAAGAAAGCTGGCGAAGCGGTCGATTCTTGCAAAGTGAAACAAGCGCGAGTTCTGCAAGTGAGGATTGCAAAATTAAAGGTTACCTTCACTTGTGATGTTGATCACGAAGTACTCTTCGACTACCATTTGTGGTTTGGCACCATCCGACAGCGGCATGTTGATTAAATGCCTGATGAAGCTGAGCTAAAATCAACAAAATTTATATACACCTAGGTTCACACTCTTTTGCCGTAGTCAAGCTCTTTGCGGTATGGTAGTCTAAGGTCGAACACGAGGATGGGTTTTCATCCCAAAATGGACTGCATCCCAGTGCATGAAGGTAAAGGCTTTCTATTTGGACTCTTTGGATTTGGGTTTCAACTTGATGGGAATGGTTTAGCGAAAATTGTAAAGCGAAAGTTGAGTGTGAAAAAAAGTTAACTTTGAAGAATTGGGTCACTAACTTGGCAAGTTAGAGACGAACAAGGTAATCTCAAGGTTTCTCTCCAGTGTTGAGCATACAACATATAGTCCATGGCATACTTGGGATCTATATTAACTAGCAAACCTCACCCGCAAACATCTCCTATTTGAGTTAAGCAGGTAGCATCGATTATAGCCCCTTTTAGTTTAAAACCCTAACATTAAATTATCATTTGGAGGCTCGTAAAGACCATCTAAAGAACAACCCCGATTAGCATCTCTCACCCGAGCCTTTGCATCCTAAAGCATGGAAGTATTGGCCAAAATAATACTTACGTGTGTTATTTGGCACAATTTGAAGAACCTAACATGTAAATATTATCTGGAGGCTAAGTAAAAACCATCACAGAACAAGTCCTAAAGCATGGAGTATTGGCCCGAATCGTAGCATTATGGTATGCGACTAAGTTTGAGAATAGAGCCATAAATACACTATACAGTAGCTTTTAATACAAGAGGACATGCATATGCCCACCACGAGCTAGCTTCCTTCCTCTTCAAAGGAAGCAGCCAAGCGTCTTGAGTTGTCCTCGAGAGGTGTGTTTGTAATAGAAAGGGGAGAAGAAAAGAAGAGAGAGGAGAAAAGAAATAAAGCAAAACCTAAAATAAAAGACTTTATTTCACAAAAATAAAAAACTTACAAAAATATCTTCTCCCAAATTGTTCCTCCAACTCTTCACCTTTCTTTAAAACAAGAGAACATATAGGCACTCCTCGAGGTATGAAAATACGAAAAAACCCTTTATAAAATTGGCTAAGTTGTTGGACAATTAGTAATACACCACCAAGTTTGGAGGCGGTTTGGCGTGAGTACAAAGCATGGCCCAGAGGCATCAATTTTCGCTAGAGGTGAGGAATTTCGCTAACTAGCGAAATCAACGAATCTAAGCGAAAACATGAAAATTTAAATTTAAGGATGGAAAATTTCGCTAGCTAGCGAAATTTAGCTAAGCTCGCGAGAATTCTTGTGAAATATGAGAAATCAGATTTTTCGTTAAGAACGGTGCTAGCGAAATTGGGATGGAGTTTAAGCGAGAATTTGGTGTTTTTAAGCTAGGTTACGAAAATTTCGCTAAGGTTCATGAATTTAGCGAGAAAAATTTAGCAGAAAGCAGCGAAAAGTCCGTATTGATCATGACTGCGTGCCTCCTATTTAGCGCATCACATTTTCTTCATTTTGCCTTGGTTTTCTCATTGATTCTTGGGCTGAGTGATGGGTGGACAGTTCAAACTTCATGATTCGTCATTTATCTACGACATTGAACTCCAAGTCTGTGAAAACGCAAAACTGGCCAAAAATACTCTCTAAATGGCATAAGTACTACTAAAGAGCTAGAACACTTCAATTGAAACGTAAATGACATGATTGATAATATAAAAAGCAACCAAACATATCTAATATAGGGTTCAAAATTGCACTTTTGGGCGTGTCGAGCTCATAGAGGCCATGAATTAAGCTGCGATAGCCGTTGCCACCTGGTGATGCGGCTAAATTCGAGGGGAGGTGCTAGTAACACCAGAGGTTCAAGGCACATCATCCTCCAACGTTCGGGAGGAGGGGACCCGATGGTAGCCGACCATTGGTTCTCGTCAGATTGAGGGGATTCTTCGAGCCATGGAGATCACCTGATACTACTCGGATTGTCTTTGGCTTCTTTCCGGCGGTGGAGATCCCGGGTTGGTGAGAGTGAGTCCACGACTTCGATGACTTAGAACTATGACATGGGATGGTACATGAGCTATTCATGGGGAGTATTTTCGAAGCCGCTAGGCGTGCGAAGGCACGAGAGTTCCTTGAGCTAAGGCAGGGCGATAAAGTGTACTAGAGTACGTAACCCAGTTCACCAGAGTTGGCATGTTTAGGGGATGATTATGTAGCCACAGCACGACGAAGTCGAGAGGTTTGGGGATGGGTGAAATTGTCCATCCGGGGAAGGAGTGTAGGGCCTTAACCTACAGAGGCATGGACTCGATGGATTGAAATACGGCCTTGATTATTGAGCGAAATAGAGAACGCATAGAGCATCAGAGATCTCGGGCAGTGCGAAGGGAAGGAGAGCCGGACTTAACTTCCCATTTGGGAAAGAAAGCCAGAAACTCTAGTTGAGGTTTGGGACGGGCGCGTGCTCCCGGGAGCCCCGAGGCGGACCCGGGACTCTGCTTGATCTGAGGCGATCTGTATTACCATTGCAATCAGCCTGGACATATGAGGCGGGATTGCCCTCAAAGGCAGGGATCGCAAGGCCATGGGACCCCTCAGTCCTAGTCATCAGTGGGACATGCACAGATGCAATATGTTCCTTCTCTTGGTCGATGCTCCGGTCCCGAGGGAGTCTTTGCCTGGCTTGCAACACGCTACCAGACGGGCCAAAGGGACAGTATGGGTGAGGTCGAGGGCAGGGCTCACAGGCCAGGACTTCGGGGACCTAGGGCGTGTCGCCATCGTACCATCAGTGACCCAGCGGATCAGTCGACCTTCCCCGGTATGTTTCTCTTATCTCTTTATCAGGCGAGATATTATTGATTATGGTGCATCACATTCATTCATTGCTGCATCATGTGTGAGAGAATTGGGCTTAGAGGTTGAGACCTTGGAAGAGCCGATGCATGTGAGTTCTCCCCTAGGGACTAGGGTGAGTGTGGATCTGATTTGTCGAGGTTGCGAGTTAGAGATCTCAGGGATTCTACTCGGGGTTGGACTTGAGGGTTATGGACATGTGAGATTTAGTCATCACGGGGATGGGCCAGTTAGCGACACACCGAGTAGTTATTGATTGTGAGCGTAGGAAAGTTATCGCCTACACTAAGGACGGTACTCGTGTCACGTTTCGGGAGGGCAAACAATCTTGCGAGCATGTATGACTCAGATGGCGCGGGCGGTTGATGGGTTGGCTGGCGGCCTTACCCTGGCGGAGTGGGGGACGGGACTTGGATGCGCCTCCGGGTAGTATGCGAGGAGTCTGCGGATGTTTTTCGGGCAGGCTCTTTGGGATACCTCCGTCGGATGTAGACTTCCGCGGGTGAGCTACACCTGATCGTCGCCCACATTTCTGTAGCTGCATAGGATGGCGCCGGTTGAGTTGCAGAAACTCAAGGTCGGATCTGGAGTTACTGGCGAGGTTCATTAGGTAGCCACTTCACCGTAAGGAGCGGCTCCGGTTATTTGCGAAGAAGAATGATAAGACCCGCCCGGTATGCATCGATTACGAGCGAGTTGAATGGGATACAATCAGAATCGGTATCCATTATCGGATTGATGACTTGTTTGATCGGTGAGCAGCGGATCTACTAAGATAGACCTTGCGGTTACCATTGGTTGAGAGTTAGGGAGCGGGACACATCCCTAAGGCCGGCGTTTGGGACCGCGATATGGGGCACTTCAAGTTTCGGTGATGCCTTTGGATTGTGAATCAGTATGTTCATAGATCTCAGTATATGGTATTCTGACCCTACTTAGATCAGTTTGTTGTGGTCTTCGTTGATGACATCCTGATCTACTCCCAGTCGGAGGAGCATGAGGATCATTTAAGGGTGGTTCTACAACTTTTGAGGGATCATCATTTGTACGCCAAGTTTAGTAAGTGCGAGTTTTGGCTTACTGAGGTGGGTTTCTTGGGGCATGTAGTGTTAGCTTCAGGCGTGTCAGTGGACCCTAAGAAGGTTGAGGCTGTTATGAGTTGGGAGAGACCGAAGTTAGTCTTCGAGATACGTAGTTTCTTAGGATTGGCGGGGTACTACAGAAGGTTTATTGAGGATTTCTCCCGGCTAGCAGCACCTATGACAAGATTGACCCGAAAGGAGGTCAGTTGAAGTGGAATGACACATGCGAAGGCATTCCGGACACTTAAGAGAGGCTTAGCCGGCTCCTATTACGATAGTCGAAAGGGGAAAAAATGTACACCGTGTTTATTGATGCCTCGAAGGACGGACTGGGATGCGTCTTGATGCAGTCCGGGAGGGTAGTGGCTTATGGTTCCCGATAGTTGAAAACCATGACGAGGAATTACCCTGAAATGCCCAGCGTGGGTTAAGCGGCCATAGTCTTTGCCTTGAAGATTTGGGCGCCACTACTATACAGTGAAGCGGTTGGGTGTTTGAGGACAAAAGTCTAAAGTATCTTCATAGCGGGACCTCAACATGAGGCGGCGGGTGGATGGAGTTTTGAGATTGTGACCGGCTTTGCATTACCACCGATTAAGGCCAAAGTGGTAACTCATCACTCGTAGGAAATCAGAGATCTTTGGCTAATATAGCTTCAGAGTGGCGGATCTTGAGGCAGGTGGGAGGCGGTTTAGACTACGATTACATTGAGTAGGCTCGGGTACTTTGGGAAGTTTGATGGCTCGCTGAGTCACGCTGAAGCGAGTGATTGAGTCAAGGGCGGGACTTAGAGATAGTGTCCATCGGGATCGAGATACGGTCAGTGCGATTGAGGTTGGGCCATCCACAGATGGTAGTCTTCGGTATAGGGGCGGTTATTGTTCCCGGTTGGCGGATTTGAGGAGAGTCTCGGGGAGTTCCATTGCTCCGGTTCTCTGTGCGTCAGGTACGAAGATGTCTACGAAAAAGTGATCTTTAGCCATGATGTGCGGGCGGGATGAGCGGCACGTTGGAGACTTTGTTCAAACGGTGTCTGCGTGTCGGCGAGGTAAAAAGTGAGCATCGAAGCCGGCGAGGGGCTACTCCGATACATTGGAAGTGGCCCAGAGTGGAAGTGGGAGCACGTCACGATGGACTTTGTGACCCACTTGCCATGGACACCACGAAGACATGATGCGGTATGGGTGATAGTGGACCGACTCACCAAGTCGGCCCATTTTAGTCGTGCTGGGATGGCCTTCACTTTGGAGGAGTCGCGGGTTGTATATCGAGATAGTATGGTTGCGGTGCAGATTCCCATAATGTGGATCGGGATCCTCGGTTCTGGCTCGGATGCGGAAGAGTTTCCAGAAGGCCATGGGGACACAGCTGTCAATGAGTACCGCTTTTCATCCTCAGACGGATGGATTAACTTAAGAAGCGGACTAATTCGGATTTTTGGGGCGTGCTCACGAGCATGCGTCACGGATCTGAGGGTAGCTGGGAGGAGCATGGTAGAGTTCGCCTATAATGCGGTTATCGAGACAAGTATTCGGATAGGCGCCCTATGAAGGGCTCTCTGGGGCCATGCAGTCTGGGTATGTTGGGCGAGAGGTGGGGAGGAAGAGCTCCATCCAGCCCAAAGTCCCATATTTGATTAGAGACACCTCGGAGGAGGTGGGTATGGTCGGGCGTCTCCCCTTGCGCTGGGCGCTAGGAAGAGTTACGGCGGTGTACGAGAACGACCTTTAGAGTTCAGGTGGGTGATCATGTCTTCTTGGGGTGATGCCTAAGAGAGGAGTAGTCAGTTCGGCAACGAGGGAAGAGTATGCTGAGGTACATTGGACGCCGAGGTACTTTCGAGAGGGCAGAGGCGGTTGCCATCGGTTCGCGTTATACCGTGTTTGTCGGCGTTCATGGGGTGTTTCGTATCCTTTATGCTCGGGAGAAGTACTCGGATCCAACTCATATAGTGGATAGGGGAGAGCTTGTTGTTGATGCGGATGGGACCTTGAGGAGGGACGGTCATTATCATGGTGTAGGAAGCGGGTTTTGCATGGCAGGCGGGTGAGTTTATAAGGTGTTATGGCGGCAGCAGGAGTCGGGAGCGCATGGAGCGTGAGGACATCGTGCGCTCCAACTATTCTTCTGCCCACATTAATTGAGGAAGTGCGTTTCACCAGTCATTAATATTTTAAATGACGGTTTATATATGTGTTTATGAATGTGTATATCACGAAAAATTTGGGAGAAATTCTTTTACAAGGAGGAGGATGTGGACCTGGGAAAAATGCGCTTGATGAACACGGAACCATGACCTAAAGTCTTTGATCTTGGATTGTGGCCCGGATCACGCCATTCAGATTAGTTTCTGAAATCTGGGTACCTGGATTCGAATTTCGTTGAATTAGGAAGGTGCAGATTGCGTGTTAGGCGAATGGATGAATGAGTTGGCAACACCGGCATGAGGGTGCATGCCATGGCACCGAAGGAGAAGACACTTGGCAGTAGTATTAAATTTCTTGGTTTAGTTTGCATGAGAATTGAGCTTAGTGGGCTAGATGTCGAAAGAGATCATGCGTGAGAGAGTGGGTGAAAGCCCAGTTGGCACTTGGCATATGGGATTATAGGTGTCAAGAAGGTTGGAAGCGGTGTTCTCACAGGCATCAATTGATTGAAGAGAGAGAATTAAAGCTGACAGGAGGTTCTCAGTGCTTGAAATTCGATGAGAGAAAAGAAAAGAAAGAAAGAAAAGGGAAAGAGAAAAGAGAAGGAAGAAAGGAGAAGAAAGGAAGGAGGAGTTGGTATACCTCTCCAGGTAGGTTCTTTTCCTACTTGGGATATCCTTGTCTATGCCACCCAATGGCCATGGAGCTTAGCCCCAACATGGGGGCTGGTTCAAAACAATTTAGGACAAACGAAGTGGTGTGTTTTTACAGGCACTTTTGGATGCTAGAAGCGTAATTTTGGTGTAGGTTTAACCTCACGAGGTTTATGTATAGTAGTATGCTGATATTTTATGAAGAAGTTGGAAAGAAGACCCGGTTTGCATATCTTAATATTCATTGGATAACATCACGATTTTAGTGTGAAAACGAGTGTTAGGTATACAGATTTATTACTCTTGTTTCTTGTTTAGAAAGGCTGGAAATTTCAGTTGTGTTATATTCTTGATTAATAACATCATCTTTACATTTGTGGAGAAATGGTAGTAATGCATGCGATATTTTGGTAGAGAAAATGGAAGAAAACCCGGTTTTCATGTCTTATTTTCGTGGATAACATGCGATTTTGATGTGGCGAAGTGTTGGTATGCTGGTTGTGTGCCTCTTTTTGTTTCTTGTTTAGAAAGCGGAAAGAATTTAGGATTGCATATGTTATATTCTGATTGATAACATGATGTTTGTAGAAGAAATGGTAGTAATGCATGCTAATATTTTTGGTGAGAAAGCGAAACCCGGTTGCATGTATTTTCATTGGATAACATCACAGTTTTTTGGTGTGAAAACGGTGTTGGTATCTTTGGTTGTATACCTCTTGTTTTCTGTTTAGCTGGAAAAATTTTCGGATTTAGCATGTATATTGCTGATTGATAACATGCTGTTTTGTAGGAGGAATGGTAGTATTATCATGATGTTTTGATAGGGAAAGCTGGAAAGAAAACCTAGTTTGCATGTCTTATTTTCATTAGATGAATCTTAGTTTTGGTGTGAAAGCGATGTTAATGTATCTTGTTTTCTGATTCGAAATTTGGAAAAAAAAATTAAATTAAAAAATATTTAGATTGCATGGTTTATTTTCCTAATAGTTGAATAATATGCAATTTTGAAAATGATACAGCCATGCATGAAATGAGTAAATATCATGCGGTAGTTTTGTATCTCACGTGCATGGGGACATCGCTCATATTAGGTGTGAATACGACATGGCTTAAGCTTTTTCTTGAAAGGGTTGCATCCCGCCCACATTTATGGGAGTTTGTCAAATAGAATATATGAAGGAGTAGTCCACAGTGTGCTCAAGTCTGTCAATGAAATATATCGGATGATCGAGTATTATCGAGTCTGTCCAAATAAAAAAGCCTATATATCGCGGGAGTGGTCCAACATTTTATCGAGTCTGTAAATAGAAGAATTAATAGAAGGGTGGTCTAAAATTTTATGAAGTCTTGTCAACTAACCTTGAGCTAAAACGAAATCTTTTGTTTTAGAAATGATTTTATTATACATGGAAAAATGCATGTGAAATGTCGGTGAGGACACGAGGCATAAGTTTGGCACGACATTTATATGGATTTAATATTTCATCATGAATCTGTGTGAAATTGTGAACATGACATTGCATGTGCACTTAGGTGAGGCGCCCTCGTGGAAATTTCTCGCTGAGCGTTGCTCTAGTCGTGGGAAAACTAAATCTTTTCGGTCTTAGGAGGCTGCTGGCAATGAGGCTCCAAACGGGACCTCAATCGTGAAGGAAAGAATTTGGAAATGCCTTGTTTGCCAGTGTGGTTTATGGGTTGGAAACCATGTTTTTTTTGTAATTATGCGTGGAATAAATGTATTATTTTATATGTTTTGTGTAAAAAAAAAAAAAAAAAAAAAAAAGAATAATACATTTAGCGAGTTTTGGGTTTCTCCTTGAGGTCCATGTATGAAAAAAAAAAAAATGACTCATTTGTTATTATACAGTGGAATTTGCCAAGGAAAAATGAAAAAAGACCTCCCAGGGTTTGAGTCACAAATAATTTTTACCCCCATTTATAACTAGTTTCTTATGTTTGGTTAACAATGGTATCGGAGCTACTTCTTTGTTTGGTGGGCGTTTTATATCTTGATGCGTGATTTGGTTAGTGTATTTTGTTTGCCATGTGATACATACGTCCATTAGTTCATCTGTTTTATAATTAGTATAATATGAGTTATGTTTTTTCTGTATGAAGTCTGTAACATCATATCAAAAATTTAAAATGATTTGAGGTTTGAAAAGCTCTAATAGGATTAGAAGATGATTGATGATCGTCAAATTATGAGTTCATAATTCTTGTGTTCTAATCTAATTAAGACTGTTACAACTTAGGATTAATTAGTAATTGGTACATATTAAGTAATATCTTATTCTGATTCTTATTAATTAGTAGAATCATTACATATTAAGTATAGGTACATTAGAGATTCTTATTAATAGAATTTATTACATATTAAGTATGCATTTATTTACAAATTCTTTATTAAGTAGTGGGAATTTGTTATATTAAGTATATTTATTCTGATTCTTGTATCAGAGTAGGCCCAATACACGTGAATTTTAGACATTATATGAATGGACTATTACAGTTATTGTGTCAGTGGGAGCGTGAACATTAAGATTGATTGTTCTGATTATTACGTGCGTAGGATTGTTCCAAATTAATCATGAACACATTAGATTAAGAGTAATCAACATTTGGTGAACAGCGAAATTATTAGTGATTAGCTGATCAGAAATTTCGAGCGATAACTCACTCATACTGTAGCAAATTTGTTTATGTGACTAATCTGCAATTGAGAGACCATATTCATAATCGATTATGTGCTTAATGTTGTTTATATTCAATTTGCATGGTGCATGTCATGGCCCTTAGTTGATGTGATTGGAAGGTATTAATTATGGGTTTGTAATTTTTTTAAATACGGCACGCGTGTCGTTAGTAATTTTATTGACACAACATGTGTGTCTCTTTTTATTATTTTAGCATGAAATAGCATACAGTGTGCTTGTGACTGAGGAGATCAGCCAGGAGAATGGAGGCCCATTTCGACCATGGGTTTCAAGCCCGTAAGCCTAAGGTATTATTGTTAAGGTAATCTGCGTCTCCATATTGGCTTATGGAATCGCATAGGAAATGGGCCATGACATGTCACGTTTACATTTATGCTTATAAATATGCTTGTATGTGATGCATGTATATGTTTATAAAGTTTGCTAACAACAGTAATTTCATCACATAAAATATTAAGTCATAAATAAGCTTCCATAAATTTAACACTTGTCAATACTTATTGATCTTAATATGGTTTACGCGAAGTAGGGTGTATTGGTATCTTAGGAAGACATGATGGATAATGGTGATATCGTAGATTGAATGTAGTTAGACTTAACTAGGCTGTCATAACGGTTTTAGGCCTAAGGGCATAAAGGAAAGTTTTCTACTTAGTTGGCTTAAGTTAAGTGTTATGCGAAGCTAAGCTTGAATTTAAGTCAAAACGTGGATTTTCTACTTACTAAGAAGCTATAAGGTTGTTTTACATTTTTTAATTAAGGATTATTCAATTTCATTGGGAGTATTAAAGACCTCATTTATTAAAAGCTTTGCATATTTTTGTATGTAGACTAATGGCATCAAACAACACATCAACATTTACTCTGCGATCTGTCCTTGAAAACGAAAAACTTAATAGGAAAAACTTCCTCGATTGGTCTTGAAATTTAAGGATTGTCCTTAAACAAGAGAGAAAGATGTATGTTCTTGATAATGAAATCCCTAATGAACCTCCACACTAACAATACTTACGGTAGAAAGGGATGCTTATAGTAAGCATTTGAATGACTCTGTTGATGTAACCTGTCTTATGCTTACAACCATGAACTCTGAGCCTCAGAAGCAATTTGAGGAAATGGAGGAATTTGATATGACTTTAGTAGATATGGTTACATATACTTAATGAGGCATAAGTATGAATCATTTGAAAAGTTCAAATTATTCAGAATGAAATCTGTGAAGTCAGCTTGGAAGAATATCAAAACACTTGATCGATCGAGGGTGGGTGAATATTAAGCAAAATTTCGATGATCATCACTTAAAGTTATGGGATAGTCTCATAACTCCTCCTGAACGACACAATGGAATGGCGTATCTGAAAGGAAAAATTGAACTTTATTAGATATGGTTCAATCTATGATGAGTCGAACAAATCTTCCAATATCCTTATAGGGATATGCATTAGAGACTGTTGCGTTCTTATTGAATAGAATTCCATCCAAAAGTGGTTGAGAAAACACCATATGAGTTGTGAATGAAAGCGTCTGGTTTTTCTTTTCTCGAAGATTTGGGGTTGTAGGCTTATGTAAGCATCGGGCTTACGATCTGCTAGCATCGAATCTGATAAGTGCTTATTTGTGGGGTGTCCAAAAGGGAAACAAAGGGTACTACTTTTACATCCCATGCGAGAACAAAGTGATTGTTGCTCGTAATGGAGTCTTTTTGGAAGAGTTCATTTCAAGAGTTAGTGGGAGTAAGACATCTCTTGAAAGTTAAGAATCCACGAGTTACCAAGGCCTTCCATGAGTACCACCAAGACTCACAGCAGTTGTTGAGTCGACATCTTCTGCACAAGGCCCACGAAGGTCCAGTAGGATTCATCATGAGCCCAAGAGATATGGATTTCTCATAGTGGCGACAAAGCCTTGAGTTTGGGATTAAGATGAGCCCACAACCTATGTGAAGGCAATGATGAGCCCGGATTACGAAAAATGGCTTCAAGCCATGAAGTCACGAGAGTTATAATCAATGTGCGATAACGGGTTTGGAATTTGGTTGATCCACGGGGGTGTGGGTCTTTTGGTTGTAAATGGGTTCATAAGATCAAACATGATATGACGCTAAGTCACAGACTTGTCTGAGTTTGAACAAACTCGTAGTATTAGTATGATGAGACCTTTTCACCTGTTGTTATGCTTAAGTCTATTAGGATTCCTCTTGCTATTACTGCGTACTATGATTATGAGATTTGGCAAATGGATGTCAAAGCAGCTTTTCTTAATGGAAACTTACTCGAGAATGTGAACATGACACAACCTGAGGGTTTTGTCGATCCTAAGTATCCTAATAGGGTGTGTGTAAGCTTGAAAGATCCATTTATGGATTCGAATTCATGAAAATTTGGAATCTTACGTTTTGATGAAATTTGTTAAAAGAGTTTGGCTTTATGAAAAATGAAGATGAAAATATGCAAGTAGGTTAGTGGGAGTGCAATTGTCTCTTTCTTAGTCTTTGTATGGACTGACATCTTAATCATTGGAAATTACATCAGGTACCTTGCAGTGTCAAGACTTAATTAGGGAAATGTTTTTCAATGAAAGACTTAGGTGAAGCCGCCTACATCCTAGGCATAAAGATTTATAGAATGAATCTTAACGATTACTCATTTGAGTCAAAGTGGGTACATAGACAAAGTGCTAAAGAGGTTGCATGCAAGATTCTAAGAGAGGTTTCTTGCCAATGTCTCATGGCATTAAGCTCAGTAAGTCTCAATGTCCAACAACGAAGGGCCCAGCCTGGATAAAAATCCCATATGCTTGACTATTAGTTCTATGTATATCACCATGTTTTTTCCACCAGAGCCTGAAGTATTCTATGCATAGCATGACAAATAGATTCGATCGGATCAGTGAATGTGTAAGACACAGAAAATTCAAATTTTTCTCAACAAGGAGCAAAATCATAATTTCGATTAAAAATCCGAAATTTATTCTCTAGATCTCTCGGATAATGAAAGCAGTTTCCTTTGTTGGGATTGTCTCGCAAAATCTGACCGCGTCGAATTTCATCGAATTCTGAAGTCAAAAATTGCCGTTTCGAGGGCATCAGTATTGGAGTCTTCGAAAGCGACTTGTGATGTGACAAAAGTCACATATAACATGTACTCATGTTACACAAGTTGCATGAGTAGAGTGATGATCGAAATGGACGGCCGAGATAGTGCCAAATGTCGAAAATCTAGAATAAGGGACATAATGGGCATTATTTGAAAGTTTAAATTGAATAAGACAAACAATGAACAGTTGTCTTCTTCCTTTTGAAGACCAAATCGGGTAGTAGCTAGGCAGAGACAGCAGCTGGTTTTTTTTTTTCATGTTTTTAGTGAAAGAACATCCCACTTCTCTCTAGATTTGTAAAGCGTCAGAGGCCCGAGTCGAAATTCGTCAGGCGAAGGAAAGTCGCTCTTGAGAGCCTCTGCGTGGGTTACGGTTTTAGGAGTTTTTGACAAACTCCGCGGTAGAGGATTTATCCTACTTAGGTTTACACTTTATTTAAGTGTTTTGTGATGTTGAGTTGAAGTTGGCTGAAGTGAGGTGGTTGATCAGATCGAATCTTGGAACTGAGTTGTTGTAAATTTTTGAAACCAAAATGGATAGGCCATGGTAGTGGTGGACTGTTTGGGGCTGCTATGGTAGGTTTTATGCAATAAATTGTGTTTTGTGTGCATGAGGCCGGAAATGACCATGGAAATTCGATTCCACCAAGAGGAACTGATGTTGGAGGAGTGGGCTGCCCCGTGGACAGCCACTTGCTGTTTGGAAATTTGTAAGCGATCCGGTTGTATGAAATGGACCATAAATGTCCATGTGTTTTGGCATTGGAATTTTTTGATGTGTGTGGCTTGAGTTGATTAATTAAAGAAATTAATAGGTTAATGCTTGATGTGTTAACATGATGCCATAATTATATAAAATATAATTGTGGGTGTGGGCCACTGGAAATGGAATTGTGTTTAGCTCAAGTGAGCAAATTTTGGTGATGGTTGATATTGTTGAATTACATGTGGTGTAATTGTGAATTGGATGATATATGGAAAATTGATATAATTGTATATATTGTGTAAAATGGCATAATGCATCTCATATGCATTGGGGTAGCCTAGAAATTAGGTGAGTGCATGACATGAAAAATTGAAAGAAAAACGAAAACGTTTTTTTGAATGGAATTTCACAGGATGAATTTTCGGAGAATGGGGTTGGGAGACGGTCCAACTGATCATTTTGGATGAGGACCATGACTGTTTCGGAAGGTTCCCCAACACATTCGCCCAGGAGGGTAGTCCCATATTTTTACCGATACTTCGGTAGTATAGTTTGAACAACGAGTGACAGAAAAAGATGTTTTCTCGCCCGTGGCCAGGTAAGTGTGAGGGAGTCGGTGAGGACTCGGGATGTGGGTTGGTCATTTAGACATTCAAGTAGGATCACGAATTTGCTTGAATGGGTGTTTACTTTGAAGCATTACATATGAACTTAGGTGGAGAGTAGCCCAATTAGGGTGATTCCACTACTGAGCATTAGCTCACCCTGTCGAGGGATATTATTTTCGGTCTGGGAGCGCACGAGACGGCTCATCATAGAGGCCACTTTGAAAGAAAGGCTTTGGGTTAATGGCTTTGGTTTATTATGTATATGTATTAGAATTCTAGAATTTTGATATATGTTTGTATAAGAATGAATTATCAATTCTTGAACCATGAGATATGTATTTAGTTGGGATATATTGGTTGAGTGATGATGCAGGGGCCCAAGTGGCCATTATTTTTACTCATTGTAATTGGATATGAACCCGATGTGGTCATAAGTTGATTGTTGGACTTATTGTGGCCATATTGAGCCCATTTGGGACATGTTTTGTATTTGGGTAGAGCTCCCAGGTACAAGGACTACTGATTTTCTTCTTGGTGTCAGATTTTCGACATCCACAGTATTCAGCGGGTTGTGGGTTGTCAACAGATGCCCCGGTTGGGGTGTCACGACTTGGTGTCCAGGCTAAGGTAGCGATTGCAGCAGGAGCTCGGTGGGTGTAGGACTTAGGTTTATTTACTTAGGGCTTGAGGGCTTGGGCTTAGGCCATAGTCGTGTAAGAGCATCACCACTAGGTGTGGTTCGATGTTAAGTTTAGGTATGAGATTATCTAGGAAATCACGGGACAAAACTAGGGCACTGCATTCAATTGTTTGGTGTGTTTTGTGTGATTTGATAAATTTGTTGTGTGAAAAATATACATAACATAAAATTTTAAGTGATGTGAATGGTGTGCTTAGTGTGTTGGAAAATTTTTTAGGAGTTTATAGTGTGTAAATTGGAACAAAGAAAAATATAAATGAAATAAATTTTAATCAATTTATTTGGTTTAGAGGATAATAAAATAAAATTTTAATAAATTTTAGGTTGAACACTAGGTTTGAGTGTTGGATCATGAATTTTGAAATTTTGGACCAAAATGTCAAATTAAATGGAAAAAAGAGGGTAGAAAATTATTTTCTAAGGTTTTACAGTTTGTAAAACTGAAGAAAATCAATTAAAATAAATTTTATAAATTTATTTGAGTGTTCTGGAAAATGGAAATATATATATATATATATATATATATATATATATATATATATATATATATATATATATATATATATATATATATATATATTGTATTTTCAGTGGCTAGGAAATTAATGTGTGAATTTTTTTTAATTAAATAAAAAATAAAATAAAAATAAAATCAAATAAAATGAAAATTTAAAAAATGAAATTATCAAAAATAAAATTACATTTGATAAATATGATTTGATATATTGAATAAATTGTCTTGCATGCCTATAAATGCAAGGACATAGTATATAAAATGTTTTCGATTGTGTGAATGGTGTCTCGGAATAGTATTTACACCCAGCAAGGATATGTCATTAATATGCATGTGTTTTGATTGCGATTTTGTGTTCAAATTGCGTGAAAGGACATATACACAGTGTATGATGGATAATGGGAATTATGATTTGTGTGGTGGTTGTTCGCGAGGAAATTATATGCATGGTGTAATGCGTATAGGAAAAGGGTAAATGCTAAGGTTAGGAACTATGACCTTAGGGATTTGGATGATGAAATGAATAGGAAAGCTTAGAAATTTATTGAAATAAATGAATTGAGTGGTTGGAAGTTAGCGCCACTTAGGAAATGAACAGGTCAGTTCATGGTCGTCAAGTCTATTAATAGTGGCACCATTCACTAGTTAGGCGAAATGAAGATAAATGAATCTTGTTGCCATTTGACATATGTAGATGGCTAGTCGAGGGTGAGGACGTAGAGGTCGTCCAGGGTGCCGTCGAGCCTTTACCGAGTGTTTGACCGAGGCGGGCTTTTTGGCTGAGAGGCGGTAGGTATTGTGTTGGCGCTGTGCAGAGACTAATGCGACAAGAGTGGTCGGGAGATGACCTCAGGAGGTTTAGGGCACATGTCTGGGCATTCACGGGAGATCAGATGGTGGCAGACCATTGGTTCATGCAGGTTGAGAAGGTGTTAGAGGCTATGGAGATTACCTCTGACACGACCAGGATTAGACTAGTTGCGTTCCAGCTAGAGGGTGAGGCCCAAGTATGGTGGAAATGGGCAAGAACCTCTAGAGACATAGAGGCAATGACATGGGCAGAGTTCCAGGAGATGTTCATGGGTAAGTATTTTCCCGAATCTTTGCGAGGGCATGCGAGAGCTCGGGGTTCCTAGAGGCTGGACGGGGGGGCCGATGAATGTGATGGAGTAAGTGGCTAGATTCTGGGAAGTACTTGGATTTCTCTTTGTGACTCTGATGACCCACGGACATGGGCCAAAGTTTAGGAGATTGAATGATAAAGTTATTGCATTGAGCGAGATCAGTAAGGACTTCCGTCTGGGACATGGATCATGGTTGGGTTGATCTGCGATATGAGAAGAGGAATGAAAAGATGCTTGGGAAGCACTTGGGATATGGGTGTTCATTGTGGGAGGATCAACCTTCTTCTAGTTGGAAGGCGGAAGAACCACTTCTACCAGTTTGGGGACCAGGCAGGGTTGGGCATCTAGTTGGCAGGATGGGGATATATTGCCACGTCTCAGTGACACTGGGCATGTGAGCGAGTTGCCCGGAGGGTGAGGATCGAGGGCAGTGGTGCGTAGTCGATTAATTTTGAATAGGAGGTACCGTCGTTCTCTACACCACAGTGCGGTCGGAGGACCCGATTTGGATTTAGGGTGCTATACAAGCACAGCCGACAGCCTGGTGACCGGAGGGTGGAGTGTGGGTCGGTCGGTACGGAGACTCACGGCGGGGCCGGGGGCCGATATGTTATTTCTATCGGCAACGGGCATATGAGAAGACCGCTGTGTCCTAAGAGCGGGATGTATGGTACTCTGAGCTGAGCATCTGGACGTAGGATATGTAGAGATGCGTTTCTACTCTTGCCTTGTTAACTAAGTAAGCGTTCGGTGGATGCATCATATTAAGTTCATTGTTGCATCTGGCGTGATGGATTGACGCTTAAAGGTTGAGGCCTTTAGAGAAGCTAGGTGTAGATGTTCTTCCCTAGGATGTGGGGTGAGAGTTGACCTGATAGGTTGGGATTATGAGTGAGAGATCTCCGAGATTCTGCTCATGGTGGACCCCCGGGATTGGGTGTCACAGTATGGCATCATTGCATTTGTGTGCACGGTAACATCGCGTCGAGTCGGGAGTGGGTGCACGGTATGGTCATTCACCACTCTTTGTGAGTGTGGGTTGAGTTTGTCTTTGAGGCTACGTCCAATGAAGACTCATAGTTCGAATCAGGAAATGAAGAGAAATTGATGTGTGTAGGGCAAAGCGAAGGGCCTTTAATCCCCTAGAATTTGAAAGCCTAGAGTTAGGGTGTAGAGACCGGGGAGATATCCGAATTTACGTGTGGGTGTAAGAGACCGGGGAGATATCCCGAAGATTTACGTGTGGGTGTAGGGCACAGGAGATATCCGGGAATTTACGTGTGGAGTGTAAGAGACCCGGGAGGTATCAGGGCTACGTATTGGAGTGTAAGAGGGCCGGAGGTATCCTGATTTATGTGTGGGTGTAAGAGACCCTGGGAGACTTCCAAAATTTTTGTGAGGGTGTAAGAGACTTGGGGAGCTATCCCAATTTACGTATTGGGTGTAAGGGCAGTGGAGAAATCGAAATTTACGTGTGGGTGTAAGGGCCAGTGGGAGAATTCGAAATTTCTGTGTGGGTGTAAGAGACCCGTGGAGATATCCGAAATTTCTGTGTGAATGTAAGAGGCTCGCAGTGTAAGTCGAAAAGTTATGTTGCCTAAAGAAGACACATGGTCAGGTTATCACGCAGACTTAGAGTTGAGTGATAGGAGTCAGGAGTGACTCGAGATGAAAACACACGGTCAAGTTATCACATAGACTTAGAACTAGGTGATAAGTCGGGTGACTTGGAAATGAAAACACATGGTCGGGTTATCCACGTAGACTTAGGTTGAGTGATCGGTCGGGAGGTGACTCAAGATTTGGATACCCTTTGGAAATTGCATTAGGTGTTGTTGAAAAATTTAGCAAGGGCTCGGTAATGGATGTCATTCATGACATGGACTAGATTGTGGTCCATTGGATTGTCAATGATTGTGCCGCAGGAAGGCGGTGTTTACACCAAGCAGGGTTATTAATAGGGTTACGTGTTGTATGGATTATATACAGGTGTTAGGGGACATGCTGCGAGCATGCGTCCTAGATCATAAGGGTAGCTAGGAGGAGCATTTGCCCTTAGTTGAATTCGCCTACAACAACAGTTATCGGGTGAGTATACAAATGGCACCATATGAGGCATTGTATGGGAGGCCATGTAGATTACCATTATGTTGGATCGAGGTGGGAGATAGCTCCATCACGGGTCCTGATCTGGTTAGAGACACCTTCGAGAAGGTGAGCTTGATATGACAGCATCTTTTCACGGCTCAGAGCCGGCAGAAGAGTTATGCAGATGCACGACGTCGACCCTTAGAGTTCGAGGTTGGAGATCACGTCTTCTTGAAGGTGATACCTAAGAGAGGAGTGGTCAGGTTTGGCAAGTGAGAGAAGTTATCGCCGAGGTTCATTGGGCCTTTCGAGATACTCGAGAGGATAGGCGCTATAGCGTACCGGTTGGCTTTACCGCCCAACATGTCAGGAGTCCACGAGGTATTTCACATCTCCATGCTCCGGAAGTATACACCAGATCCAACTTATGTAGTGGATTGGGGACAAATAGAGGTTGACACTGATGGGACCTTCGAGGAGGGACCAATATGCATTTTGGATAGTCGTGATTAGGTTTTGGGATGCGAGGCCGTGAAATTTAGTGAGGTGTTATGGCGGCATGGGTGGAGGAGTCGCGTGAGAGCGTGATGACACGTGCGGGCCACATCATACTTGTTTAGGGATGAAGGTATGTGATTAATCGTTTAATAATTAAATAGCGAGTTTACATGCATGGTAGGTACCGTTGCACTTATGCATGTGAGGTTATGTAATTATCCCGAGAATTTTAGACGAGAATTCTTTTAGGAGGGGAGATTGTAAGACCCAGAAAATTGCAATTTTTCTCAACAAGAACCCAAAGTAGATTTCGATCAAAATCAAAATTTATTCTCAGATCTCGGATGATGAAGCCAGTTCCGCAGATTGGAATCTTCTCAAATCGCTAACGTCGAATTTAGTCGAATTAGGGGCAGTCGAGAATTTAAAAACGTTTTTGAGGCATCGAGTATCGGGTGCGGAAAATGACAATGATGTAACAAAAAGTCACATATAACATGTACTCGTATTACAAAAGTTGCATGATAAGTGATGATCGAAATGGGCTAGTAGAGATAGTGCGAATGTCGAAAATCTAGAATAAGGGACATAATGGGCATTATTTGAAAGTTTAAATTGAATAAAACAACGATGAGCAGTTGTCTTCTTCCTTTTAGAAAGACAGGTGGGTAGTAGTAAACGAGCAATAAGTGAGTTTTTTTTCATGTTTTTAGTGAAGGGAACATCCCACTTCTCTCTCTAGGTGCCAAATGATCAAATAGTCGAAATTCAAATCAGGACAAGAAGGAAAGTAGGCTCTATGCATCGAGACCTCTGTGTGGGTTCTAGTTTTGGGAGTTTTTGACAAACTCCGTGAGGTAGGGGATTTATCCTACTTGTGTTTTACACTTTATTTAAGTGTTTTGTGATGTTTGAGTTGGTTGAGGCTGTGAGGGGCCGTTTGATCGGTCCAAAATCTTGGAGGCAGAGTTGTTATAAATTTTGAAACCAAAATGGATAGGCCGTAGCGATGGTGGGCTGTTGAGTGCTATGGTGGGTTTATGCAATAAATTGTGTTTTTGTGTGTATGAGGCAGGAATGGCCATGGAAGTCGATTCCACAGAGGCGTGTAGGAGAATTGGGCTGCCCTTAGACTGACCCACTTGCTCTTACAGAGCATACTTGATCCGGTTGTATGAAATGGACCATAAATGTCCATGTGTTTTGGCATTGGAATTTTTTTGATGTGTGTGGCCAGGTTGATTAATTAAAGAAATTAATATGAGTTTAATGCTTGATGTGTTAACATGATGCCGCAGTATAAAATATAATTGTGGGTGTGAGCCCACTTTGGAAAGCGGAATTGTGTTTAGCTCAAGTGAGCAAATTTTGGTGATGGTTGATATTGTTAGAACACATGTGGTGTAATTGTAGATTGGATGATATACCAAAATTAGTATAATTGTATATATTGTGTAAAATATCGTGTATGCATCTCATATGCTGCTTTGAGGTAGCCTAGAAATTAGGTGAGTGCATGACATGAAAAATTGAAGAAAAAGCAGCGTTTTGAATGGAATTTCACAGGATGAATTTTCGGAGAATGGGGTTGGGAGACGGTCCAACAGATCATTTCGGATGAGGACCATGACTGTTTCGGAAGGTTCCCTAACACATTCGCCTCGGAGGGTAGTCCTATATTTTTATCGATACTTAGCTAGTATAGTTTCGAAAACAACAAGAATTGTTTTGAAAAAGATGTGTTCTCATACATGGCTTAGGCAAGTGTGAGGGAGTCGGTGAGGACTCGGGATGTGGGTTGGTCATTTAGACATTCAAGTAGGATCACGAATTTGCTTGAATGGGTGTTTACTTTGGAGCATTGCATAATAAGCCCAGGTGATGGCTGATTAGGGTGATTCCACTACTAAGCATTAGTTCACCACAATCGGGGATATTATTTTCGGGTACATGGGTGAGACGGCTCATCATAGAGGCCGCTTTAGAAGAAAGTCGATTTGTGGCTTTGGTTTTACTATGTATACATGTATTAGAATTCTAGAATTTTGATATATGTTTGTATAAGAGTGAATTATCAACTCTTGAACCATGAGATATGTATTTGGTTAGGATATATTGGTTAAGTGATGATGCATGAGTGATGATGCAGGGGCCCAAGTGGCCATTATTTACTCTCATTTGGACCTATGTAATTGGATTGGATGTGTTGGGACGAGTTATGTACTAAGGGTAGAGCTCCCCGTACAAAGACTCTGTGGAGTTTTTCGTGAGAGATGTCGGGTCACTCAGCATTCTGGTGTTTACGTGGGTTGTGGTCAGTCACGGACCCCGAGATTTGGGGCGTCACAGAATGTCACTGGATAGCATTCAAGAATATCATTAAATACTTAAGAAGAACCAAGGATATTCTTTTGATCTATGGTGGACAAGAAGGCGAGTTAGTTATAAGTGTTTATACCGATGCATGTTTTCAGTGTGACTTAGATGACTTTAGATCGCAATCTGGTTTTGTGTTTTGTTTGAATAGAGGTGCTGTGAGCTAGAGAATTTCCAAGCAAGACACCATGGTCGATTCTACTATAGAGGCTGAGTACATAGCTGCCTCAGTGCAGCTAAGGAGGCAGTTTGGATCAAAAGTTCGTTTTTAGACTAGGTGTTGTTTTTAGCATTACAAACCCAGTGGACGTCTATTGTGACAATAATGGAACTGTGCTCAAGCCAGAGCCCGGATCATCTGCGATCAAACACGCCTCAAGCGTTCCACTATATTCGGTAGAGATCATTGAGAGAGAGGAGATGTTAAGATATGTAGAGTTCATACTAATGACAATGTTGTTGATCCTTTGACTAAACCTCTTCCACAGTCAAAGCATGATAATCATACTAGATCGATAGGCATTCGATTTATGCCTGATTGGGCTTAGGGCAAGTGGGAGATTGTTAGTGATATGCTCTAGCCCAATGGCATATACATTGTCATTATATGTTTATATACATGAGGCATTTATCATTTTATCTTGTTATTTAAATTGTGGTTTAACCTGATAAAATCAAATCCTTGAATAGTTGGCTTTGCTTTATGTCATCAAGTATGTGACTTGATAGTAAAACCTTCAAGCATAAGAACACTATTCTAAATAGTCCATAGTCGATCATTATTGTGGGAATAATAATGAAGTAAGACTATTATATTTTCTGAGAAAAGACCACGTTTTGCTTGTCATGAACATAAGATGTTACTCAAAACATAAATACATGTTAAGTTCATGTTATTGGATTGACCTACTATGAGAAATACTCCATGGATTATGTCATCAGTAATTCTCATTGCAGTAGTGGTATTTGAGTTCTTCAACCTGAATTCACCATGTATTCCTACATGAGGAACTTCGTGTCTTGACTTAGATCAATGACGTCTTTAACAGGATGGTAATACAAGCTATGGTTGGGCATGCAGTAAATCATGTGGAGGAATGTGAGTGATAGTGAAGATTTAATCTGCTCTTAATTGAGTGGGAATGTCTCTTTTTCCTCTCTTAATAAGTGAGGCCGAAATGCATGTAGGTGCTTTCGAATGAGATTGATAGGAGTTATCAATATAATTTGTTTAGTGAGTCTACTTGAGAATCAAGAAACTATTAAGTTGTATAAAGATGATTTCATCCATGCTTTATGCTTAATCGAGACATCTTGTGACAAAGGACTAATATCATACTATGGTAAGGTTTTTCGAGTCATCGAATTCACTTGATTTGGGTAGTTATAATGTCTTGCTAGAGACCAATTATAACCTTGGGCTTAGGAATATGATTTGGGCCATTTATGACATTAAGTGAACCTATGAGTCACACACAGAATGAGCTATAATGGGATGTTAGAAAGGCTCTCTCTTTGGCCCATGATTAGACCAAACTGACGAGCCCATTAATAGTTATTAGAATTTGGTTTAAATTCATTTTTAATAAAAGGGTTTAGGAATCTTGATATAAATATGGGGTTTATAATCTAAAGAAGGTGGTTTGTTTGGAAGTGGACATTTTGAGAGAGAATTCTTCCAAGGAGTTTGGGAAGAAACTAAAGTGTCTTTGGTTTTATTAGGACAAGACCTATCATAAGGTGCTAGCACATCCATCCCATCCATTAGTCGTTCGTGTGGATACCTTTAGAGGGCATTTGCACACTGCATCGTCTTGGCGCGTTGCTACTGGATCGTTTCCAGAAGGAGTTCTGTTTGTGTTTTAACGTGTGTGTGAACAAGCAAATCTACACTGATTCAGAAAAGGATTCGATCTGAGGTAAGATACAGTTTCCTTGATTCATTGTTTAGTTTTATCAAACCGCTTGGATCCTGATGCAGTTCAGCATTAATTTTTTTTTTATTTCCGCTGTGTTTTCTTATCGCTGGATTCCAACAGGAACTACCAAGACACTTAAAGTACGCTTTCTTAGAACCAGAAAAAGCTAAACTTGTGATTACATCAACTGCATTGAATGAGATTGAAGAATAGAAACTGCTAGAGATTCTCAGAGAGTACAAAGGAGCAATTCCTTGGTCAATAAAAGATTTGAAAGAAATAAATCATTCTATTTGCATGCATAAAATCCTCTTGGAGGAAAATGAAAAGAAGTCCATTGAACATCAAAGAAGACTGAATCCAGTAATGAAAGAAGTTGTAAGAAAAGAAGTACTGAAATAGTTGAATGCATGCTTTATATATGCCATCTCAGACAGCCCTTGGGTAAGCCTAGTTCATGTGGTTCCCAAGAAGGGTTGATTCACAGTGACCAGAAGTGAGAAGAATGAATTGATTCCTATAAGAACTATGATAGGATGGAGGGTGTGCATTGACTACAGAAAATTCAACACTACAACCATAAAGGATCACTATCCTTTACCCTTTATTGATCAAATGCTAAATAGGTTAGCAAGACACCCCCATATCTTTTTTCTTGATGGATATTCGGGATATAATCAGATTTCCATAGTCCTTGAGGACTAGGAGAAAACTACATTTACATGTCCTTATGGAACTTTTGCTTTTAGAAGGATTCCATTTGGATTATACCCAATGCTCTTGCCACACCTATCAAAGGTGTATGATGTTTATGTTCTCAGATATGGTGGAAGAGGCTATGACAATCTTCATGGATGACTTCTCAGTATATGGATCCAGTTTTGAGAAATGTTTACAAAATTTGGAAACGGTACTTTAGAGGTGTCAAGACAAGAATCTAGCTCTGAATTGGGAAAAATGTCATTTCATGGTAACAAAGGGGATTTTCATAGGGCATAAGATTTCTACAGTTGGGTTAGAAGTGGACCAAGCAAAGGTTTATGTCATAAAAACTCTCTTGCCACATACAATAGTTAAAGGGATAAGAAGTTTCCTAGGACATGCTAGATTTTATAGGAGATTTATAAGGGACTTCTCAAAAGTCTCTAGACCGTTATACAGATTGTTGGAAAAAGATGCAAAATTTGATTTTGATGAATCATGTAGATCTGCATTTGAAGAAATTAAGATCCAGTTAGTTCATCTCCATGTAAGCGACACGGCGGAACAAAGAGCTTGAAATCATGTGTGATGCTAGTGAGTATGCGATGGGAGCAGTGAACTAAAAAGATATTTAAGGCTATATACTATGCCAGAAAAACCTTCAATGAGGCATAAGAAAACTACTCTACCATAAAAAAGGAAATGCTGGCAATGATGTTTACTTGTGAAAAATTAAGGCCTTACATATTAGGGTCTCATGTTATCATACACACAGATCATGCTACAATTAAATATCTAATGGAAAAGAAAGAGGCCAAACCAAGACTGATCAGATGGGTATTGCTGTTAGAAATCAAAGACAATAAGGGTAGTGACAATGTGATAGCTGATCACTTGTCTAGATTAGAAAGGCCTACTGAAGATGAAAAGGGAAATGAAATAGAAAATTTTTTTCCTGATGAGCAGCTTTTTCAGTTATTGGTCTAAGTACCCTAGTACGCTGATATTGTGAATTATTTAGCTTGTGGATTTATGCCACTAGAGTATAGCTACCAGCAGAAAAGAAAGTTGAGAAGTGATAGCAGATTTTATATATAGGATGACCCACTACCTTTCAGAAGAGGAACAGTTTGATAATTAGGAGATATGTACTAGAAATAGAATAAGGTAAAATTTTATAAATGTCATGCATCACCATATGGAGGACACTTTATAGGAGATAGAACAACCCATAAAATTCTCCAATTAGGTTTTTATTGGCCCATTATATTCAAAGACTGTTTTGAATGGGTGAAACATTGTGATAAATGTCAGAGAATGGGCAACAGAAGCAGAAGAAATAAGATGCCTCTACAAGGAATCCTGGTGGTGCAGATTTTTATGTATGGGGGATAGACTTCATGGGACCTTTCCCAGCCTCATTTGGAAATTTATACAGTCTCCTAGCTGTGGATTATGTATCTAAATGGGTAGAAGCAATAGCTTGTCCCATAAATGATGTTAGCACAGTGGTGGGGTTCATCCAAAGAAATCTTTTTGTAATTTGGGAACACCGAATAATCATTAGTGATGAGGGAAGCCCTTTTTCAAACAAAGTGTTTGCAATATGGAACCAGATATATAATGAGGTGGCTTATCACCACGGAGTCAAATGGGTAGGCAGGGTTTGTGGGAGATCGAGAAAGATTCTAGAAAAACGAGTGAACCTAGGCAAAAGTGGTATATAAAGCTAGATGATGCATTGTGGGCTTATAGAACTGCTTACAAAACTCCTATTGGAATGTCCTTATTCAGGATTGTATTTGGGAAGCCTTGTCATCTCCCTCTTGAACTATAATATAAATTTATGTGGGCCATTAAGAAGCTGAACTGTGATTTCCATGCTGCTAAAGAAAATAGACTACTCCAAATGAATGAACTGGAAGAGTTGAGGAATGAACCTTATGATAATGCTAGAATCTACAAGGATAAGACAACGAAAGGGCATGATCAGAAAAATGTAAGGAGAGAGTTCAAAGTAGGAGAGAGCTAGTCTGTGCAAATTTGAACCTCAGCATTTCTAGGAAAGAAAGCTGTGATCAAGATGGAGTGAGATCACTTACTCAGTAGTTGCAAGTATACCCTTTGGAGCAATAAGATTGAAAACTAATTCTAGAAATGAGTTTAAAGTGAATGGTCAGAGATTCAAGAATTATATTTAAGGGAAAATAAATGAAGATTAACTCTAGATTAAGAAGAGATGGAAGAATTTTTTTGGAAGGAAAGCATTTTGCAGCAAATGTCTAGCTAAAGACACAAAACATGAGCAGCTACTTTGGAGGCAACCGAAGAAAATATTTGAATTGATTGATAGTTTGATTTTTCTTAATTCAATGTGTTTTAATTAGCTTAGATAATTTAGTATAATAGCATTTGAATTTCCATTTTGAATTTAAAATTACTTAAGTTTATTTTGTTGACTTTTCATGACAATGAAGTTGAAATTGGAGATGGATTTTGAATTTAGAAGCATTCTATCTCAAACTCATTATGCATAAAGTGCTACAAGGGGGAGTATTTCTTTGTCCCTAACTTGTTCTTTAAGAATAATACATAATTGAAGTTTGGGGGAGTGTATTTTTATGAGTAGAAAATGAAAAGTAGTTTTATTGTGCCCATTCCTTGAATATCTTGATTACCATCATGATTGAATGAAGTTGAATGATGAAATGAGATGTACTGTTCATACTTGAATTGAGATTCTTTATTGCTTGACATGTCTTCACAAGTATGATTTTAGTGGTTTTAATGCATTGCATACTACTTTGTGTGTTAATTGATTGAAAGGTGTCAAATGTCGCAATTTGAAGAAAATTCAACAATAATACATGACATCGTTTCACTTTATTTGCGACAAAGCTTATTCTAGCCTTTGATTTTGCAAGAAGTATGTCGCAACATTATTTTTCTTTATCGCGACAAGGATTGCCCTAGCCTGTTATTAATTGAAGAAAATTATGTCGAGACATAATTCTTTATGTCGCGACATTAGTTTACTTCACCAGAGTATAATTATGTCGCGACATTATTTCTCTATGTCGCGACATAGGTTTGAAAAGAAAAATAAAACCTAAGCTAGTGTTTGTCGCAACTGATTCGTTTCCCGTAGGGTATTAATCAACAAAATTTATAACTTAATACCTCATACTAGCGTAGCATATCTAGGATCGTCCACAGAGATGGGTTTTCTTCGTGGAAATGACTGACAGTGAGGCTTATACTGGTGATTTAATTTTGGATATTGGGGTTGTGATAAAAAGAGTTGGTTTTAATGGTTAAAATTTAAAATAAAATGAATTAAGATATGGAAAGAACTTCCTTGAAGTATCAGGTCACTAGGCTTAGGTTCCTTAGGCAAATGAGGGGTTTTTCGGGTCTTTTCCTCGCATTGGGGAGGATAACATTTAGTTATCTACCGAATTAGTTCTTCATTTTAGCTACTCATCGGCCCTGATAAATATCCTCTTGAGAAATATAGCATTCACTTCGGTATGGTCTCAATCAATAAAAACATGTCTCTTGACTAAACTTCTAATAGTTCATAAGTAGTAATTGCGAAGACATCATTGGATTTAACGGTAGTATCCAGTAAACCACAGCTTACCAAATATCAACCATTCAAGGTGACTTGAAGGGATTTAAACTAGAGTTGAAGGAAAAGAACATTAATGACGATTGAATACCTTTAACAACATGAAACCCTTGGTTTGCCACGGGTTCCCCCTTGATGCCCTTTACTTCAAGGAGGAGGAGTTTAGTACTTAATCATCGAAGGGTGTTTGGGTACAGTGAGAAAAAATAAAGGAAAATGAGAAAATAGAAAAACAAGAGCTTCTTGAACAGCTTCCCAAAACTATTTTTTAGATAGTCAATCATTGAATATTTCATTACAAAGTCTTCTTTGGGTATTACATACCACCAAAGTCAATACAATTTACCAAAAGATACAAAATAAAACACTATTACATAAGGAGAAAGTGGGAAAAACACAAAAAGCTCAAAAATTAAAATGTGGCAGACATTTTCACAAGGGTTGCAAAAATTCGCAACCCTTGCGAATTTGACAAGGTTGCTTCTGCTGGTGTTCATATTCTTTACTTATGCTTTCGCCTTCTTCTATGCTTTTCAACTTTGAATTGTAATTGGGTTCTTCATGCTTGAGCTGAATCCTCTATCTTCAAGAAATATAGCCTTTGAAAACAGCAAAACTGCCTGAAATTGATTACTAGCCTTTACTTGGGTCCTTAACATGTCCATTTAAGTTCATTAGGTGATTACTACACAAAAAGTGCTCAAAACATGGAGTGTTAAAGGTGTGAATCAACACTATTTGGGTAGTAATCATTCCCCCCAACCAACACATTGCTAGTCCCTTAGCAATGAAGGAAGAATAAAGCAATCAAAAGCAAGATGAGCTATATATATCAACAAAAAATGGTTTTCCATAAGCAATGACGTGATAAGACCCAACCTTAAACAAAAGTCATCAAAATCCTGCCCAATGACTATCTTAAGAGGAGTATGTGCTATGCAAAATCAAGTATCAAAAGAATTTCAACTCCTAAAGAACCAATAGGCAACTACAAAAAACCTAATTATTAAACAGTTAGTTTTTTAAAAATAGTTGGCCAAGCGTCTCTCCTAACTGTCTCTTTTCTACACCTAGCAGACTAACCAACCTCAATAGACCGGGAGCCTCATTTATTTCAAACCTTTTTTTCGTTTGTAGGAATGATGAAGTTGTGAATTCTAAATTGTCCGTACTAATGAGGGTTATCAGTAAACTCTAACGATCAGGTTTAGGCATCAAGTCATAAGGATCTTTAAACCACTAACTCTTCAAAATTTCACCTAGGGCTTTTGTAAGTTTGATACTCAGTGCCTGCCAGTGCTAAACTCCACATATTCACCCATGTAACGAGCAACAAAGCCGGTGACTCCCAACTAATTGGCTTAGGGCATTGGGCTTTAAAGACTTTCGCCATATACCATTCGGATCGTGCTTTGGTTTCAAGGTAAGTGTCAAAATATTTTTTTTTTTTTGAGACACATTGGTCTTTTTTCTTTATTTTTTTTTCTTGAGACTCATTGAATTAACACAGGGATTCCAACCTATTAAAGGTGGTGAAAGTACTAGAGCGGATTTTTGTGGGCTTGGGAGGCAGTGGGTTTTGGCCTGATTCAAAAAAAGTGTATGGTGTGTATTGGATTTAGTTCAAAGTGGAAAAGTAAGGTTGAAGACAGAAGAGTATCAACAATTCCATCAATTTTATAAGCATAACACCACTTTAAATCAAAATTATTAAAACAGAAGCTTCAATTTCTTTTCTTTGCAAGTTGAAATTTGAAAGAAAATTTTGATGGGAAAATGAGAAAACTAAAAACATATTGATAAACTAAAAACATGAACTAAAGATATACTAGAAATTAAAGCAACAGCCCTCTCCTTGTTCAAAAACTATAAGCCATTCAACTACAAAACAAACTGGCTCAAAATATAAAGTGCACTTCCTTCTATAATTCTCCCTTCAACCAAATGTTGCATTGTCCTCAATGTGGCTCAGGAGGGAAACTTAAAGGAGGAAGTTATACCTCCTCAAGTAGCTGCAGGGGGTGGAATGTCATCCTCGTGTGTTGTGTAGGGGCTGAAGGATGATCGGTGATGACGGCTTAAGGCTGTGGTGGGATTTGTTGGGATGTTGTTAATTTGAAGAGTGCCGTGGGAGATGAAGAAAAACTAAGAACCGGTCACCTCCTCCCAGAGTATGCATATTTCAATTCTATGGGGGAGGGTTTGAGATCATTTGAATCTTCCTTTGTTTACTTTCCTTTGTCTTTACTCGGTCCCGATAAGGAAGGAATTTTATTTCTTTCTTAAGGACAAAGTAGCACTAATCGAGGTTCATTCAATTTTTAGAGCTCTTTAGCAATTCCTCTATCAATTATGCCTATAATAGTTGTTCTTTGCTCACACTATTCTTCCATAATGGTGTCAGTCAACACACCTCTTATGGACCTTCCTTTATACAGGTGAATATGCTTTTGTTTTAAATGAAGATGTTGAGCTCCATTGTCATGTTGCCGAAGGTGAGTTGCATGACCCCATTCCTCGATTGATGATTACTGCATTTAGGTGTAACTAGATGATCTCCCCGAGTATGATAGGCACATAATTAGCTCTTTAGCATCCAGCAGCTCAATTATCGAGAACAACAAAGTCCCTCGGATAGTAGAACTTATCCACATTCGCAAAACATCTTCAGCAGTTTGGAATTTCCAGCGGATCTCTATCTGCAAAGATAAGGTAATGGTGGTGAAGCCAACTCTCCCAATCCTAATTGCTTATAGGCGAGTAAGGTAACAAATTTACACTTGGCTCCCTAGATCAGCAATGCTTTTCTATCTGAGTTCCCCATGTTCATTGATATGGTAGGACACCCTGGATCTTTGTATTTCACTGGAGTCTTGCACTATATGATGGCACTCACCTGCTTTGTCAAAAAGGATTTCTTATCGACATTCAATCCTCTCTTTACAATGCACAAGTCTTTTAGAAATTTAGCATATGTTGGGACTTGCTTGATCATATCTAAAAGAGGAATATTGACTTCCACTTGCCTCGACACTTCAAAAATCTCGGATGGTTGTTTGCTCCTTTTACCTCACAGTGAGGAATGGTGGAAGGCATCTCTTTTTCATCATGTCTTCTTTAATCACTATCATCTCGTCCTCATCTTCTCCTTCTTTGGTTTCATCAAGGGCCTAGGCATTGTTTCGACTTTCCCTACCACTTCAGGTGATAAGCTGCTTTCACCTCATCAAGACAGGAGTAGGTTCACAGGCTAGCTATTTGTTAGACTCCTTTAGGATTTCTATAAGACTGTGAGAAATTTCCTTTTCTTTCATAGTGCTGATTGGTGAGCCTTGAGATGGAGTACTACATGTGTCTATTTTCTAAGCAATGTCATTTTGGAGCCCATCTATTCTTTTGTTCAGAGTGCTTTCCATAATATCAATTCTCTTATTCAACTAAGCAGTGACTCCTTTATGCTCTTCCATAAAGTTACCTACCACATTACTAAGATTCAAGATTGCTTGTTGACTTGAGAAGTTAACTGTGGTTATGGTGGCTAAGATGTTGAAGCATACTGTGGAGGAGCAGGTGGTGTATACTGTGGGGGTTTTAGCTTCCATGAGAGATTAGGGTGATTTCTCCAACTAGGGTTGTATGTGTTGCCATATGGTGCATTAGTTGATGGTTTGAATTGACCAACAACATTTGCTTGCACCACAAACATCTCCCTCATTACTGGAATAGTTGGACATTGTTATCCCAGATGCTCAGTGGACTGACAAATAAAACATGACATATTTAGCACAGGAATCTCAGTCATTGCCTGCACCTCAAGCAATTTTCTCATTTCCAATTCTTCCAACATTCTAGATAAGGTTGAAACTTTAGCCTTTATGTCCATGTCTTCTAGAAGAGAATACATGCCACCCCTTATACTAGATTGAGGCCTCATTCTTTCCATCTCCCTTAGGTTAGGCTCATCCCAACCTTTTGATGCTTCAGCTACATAACTCAGGAAATCCAAAGCTTCCTTTGGACTTTTGCTCATGAAGTCTCCTCCACACATAATCTCTAGCAGTTGCTTCATAGCAGGAGAAATACCATCATAAAAATAGCTAACTAACAGCCATGTGTCAAACCCATGGTGGGGACAAGCATTGAGTGCTTCCATATATCTCTCCCATCATGCATAGAATTTTTCATTTTCATTGGCCGAGAAGTTGGAAATCTGCCTCTTCAAGTTGTTTGTTTGTGAGGAGAATTTCTTGAGGTCATTTCGCATGTGAGTCCAGTTTCAAATGCTCCTTGGCCTCAGGGAGTTGAGCCAAAATTTTGCTTTATCCTTCAATGTGAAAGGAAAAAGCTTAAGATTATTAAATCCATAGTGGCAATCTCCTCCTTGAAGGTGTTACAGACCTCTTCAAACTCCCTTATGTGTGAATAAGGGTTCTCACTCTCCATGCCATGAAAAGTGGGAAGGAGTGGCACAATGTAAGGCCTAATCATCATTTGCTCAGTTGGAGGCACTATACAGGAGGGTGCACTCATCCAAGGAGGGAGTATGTAGTCCCTCATGGATCTAAATGCGTTGGGATTCCTTTCCACTCACTACTGACTCTGATGTTATTCAGGTGGAGGTTCCATTGGGTTTAAATTCAGGCTCAATTCAGAATTTTATTCCTATGGAATACTAACTTTAGTGTCACTTGTGAATTTCTAATCCCTTTGGGAAGACATAAACTCTATATGAAAAACAAGACAACACCCGAGAAAAAAAATTCTACCAAAGAAAAGTTGATGTTAACTAAAAAATACATAAACAATAAAATGAAATTAAGCAAACTAACATTAAGTCGCTAGAAAGAATGATAAGAGAAAACAAAAAATTTCCACGGAAAGCTTGTGATTAGGATCCACGAAGTGTTCGATCACATTATCCTACATTTGCACTAGGCACCATCCCAGTAGCGGCGCCGTTTGTTTAAATGCCCGTAGGGTATTAATCAACAAAATTTATAACCTAATACCTCATACTAGCGTAGCATAGCTACTATAGTATAGTGGTTCTAAGATCGCCCACAGAGATGAGTTTTTCTTCGTGGAAATAGTAGCGGTGGGAAGCTTATCTGATTTATTTTTTGGATATTGGGGGTTGTGAGTAAGCGAGTTGGTTTTAATAGTTAAAGCGAAAATAAAATGGATTAAAATATGGAGAGAAGTCCCTTGAAGTATCAGGCCACTAGGCTTAGGTTCCTTAGGCAAATGAGGGGTTTTTCGGGTCTTTTCCTCTCATTGGGGAGGATAACATATAGTTATCTCTTGAATCGGTTCTTCATTTAGCTATAAAAACTTACCCTCAATAAATATCTTCTTGACAATAGCATTCACTTCTCATTAATGGTCTCAATCAGTAAAAAACATGTCTCCTTGACTCAACTTCCAATAATTCATAAGTAATAACTAACAAACATTACTGGATCTAGCATTAAATATCGATGAGCCTTGATTTTAAATATCATTCAAGGTGACTCGAAGGGATCGAAACCTAGAGTTGAAAGAAAGAACATTAACGATAGTGAATATTTGATTTAAATTCATGAAAAGCCTTGGTTTTACCATAGGTTCCTTTGCCCAATGCCCCTTTACTTCAAAGAGGGAGGAGTTTTAGCCACTCATCCTCTAAGAAATCATCTCGGAGGATGTTTGGCTAGTGAAAAAGAAAAGGAAGAAAATAAGAGAAAATAGAAAGAACGATGACCTTCTTGAGCAAGCTTCCCCAAAACTATTTTTTAATAATTCAATCATTGGATAATTCATTACAAAGTCTTCTTTGGGTATTACATACCACCAAAGTCAATACAATTTACCAAAAGATACAAAATATGAAAGTGGGGAAAACACAAAAAAGCTCAAAAAGTCAAATTTTGCAGGCATTTTTGCAAGGGTTGAGAACCCTTGTGAAATTTCACAACCCCTGCGAATTTGGTAAGGTTGCTTCTACTGGTGTTCTACTTCTCTGCTTTTGCTTTTGCCTTCTTCTATGCTTTTTAGCTTTGAACTGCAACTAGGTGATTAGTGCCCAAAGTGGCATTTTGAACCTACATTGAAGATAGGTTTTGGTGCTTTCTTACTAATCATATCCAATTAAACTTAATTAGTGTAGGTCCACTTAGTACCACGATTCCATTTCGAGGTTTGTTTTGGTAATTTTGCAGGTCTTTGCGTACCTCGACCATTTAGTTGAAATGCGATGTTAAGATACGTGTCGAATCTTCGAAGATTCACGATGTCTTCATCCATTAAAAATGAGGAATGTGAGTTAAGAATTTTGAAGGAAAGTGGGATGCATTAGCAAAAAGAGGGATGCAATGAGCAAAGCGGCGAGGAGCAATCCAGTTTTCTCTATGATTACGAAAATTTATTTGGGATTCGCGAAATTTGCAATCATAGCGAAATTTATGATCTAACGAAGTAAGTACCCAAGCTAGGCTAAGCGAAATTTAGCTAACTAATGAAATTCTTTGAAATACCTGGCAAATTACTCAATTTAAGCTATCTCACAAAAATTTATTAGGCTAAGCGAGAAATTTCTCTAGGAAATTGAAATTCATTGTTGATGAAATTTCTCGATTTATTTATCTACCATAGAATTTCACTAGGCTAGCGAATTTTCGCTATGCTAGCGAAATCCCCTGCATAATTCTTTGCCTGTGTTTTTGGTATACTTGATCCAAGCGACCACATTTTGGTGTAATACCATTTTGGCCTTATGTAACCAATATTTTAGGCAATTTTGTATTTTTTCACACTTTGGGTTGTACTATATAAGCCCCCACAAACTTGTAACCACTATGGCTTTTTCATTTTATAACGAGTTTCCCACGGCTTTCATTTTATGGTTTCATTTGCTCTCTTCTCTCTCCTCTTTCTTTCATTTTCTATTTGACAAACACACCCCCTTGAGACAACTCAGGGATGTAACCTAAGCTTCATAGCCAACCAGAAGAGGGTGTTCAACTTAGTTTTAAGGGTTGTTGCGAGGTTGTCCTCACTGATTTAAATGTCACAGTCTTGCATTTATAGTTCCATACTTTCAAACTAGGGTTTAATACCATTTAATGTGCTCCTTTAGTCAATACTTGCCATGCTTTAGGGTTGATGCATGTAATGTGAGTCTGCGATATTCTTTAGATGGTATTCTGAGCCATTGAAATGAGGTTAAATGCTAGGGTTTCAAAGCGAGATAGGACTTTGAATGTACTAGTATTTGGTTTGACTCAAATAGAATTGGTTCTAGGGTTAGGTTTTATAGCTAAACAAAGATCAGTTTTGGCTTTGACTATATGTCATTTTGCCTTAATGCGGGGATATAACTTGAGGACATAGCACATTAATACAATGTTATCAAGCTAGTGACCCAAACCTTGAGGTTACCATTTCATACTTCACTTTAAGCCATTACAGTTAGTTAGTGAACAAACAACCTCCACTGTTTTTAACAAAATCCACAAATCCAAACAAAAGCCTCACCATTTTCCAAACATTGATGCAAATCATTCGTGGGATGAAAACCCATCCCCATGTTCGACCCTAGACCTCTATCTTTGCGGTAGCTTATTTCTGACGTTAGGGAACATAGGAAACAAATTTTGTTGATTCCGCTCACCCTACCGTGGCACGAATCACTAGGTTCTTCGTACTTGAAATTTGAATCCTATCTTGAAATATAACTGAAAACAACAAAACTTGCACAAAAATTGATTAGTAGCCTTGCTAGGTCCTTAACATGTCAATTGGGTCAATTAGGTTGATTACTACACAAAAAGTGCTCAAAACATGGAGTGTTAAGGATGTAAATCAACACTTTTTGGGGAGTAATCAACGACAATTAAAAGACACAACAAATCGGTTCCTTACATAAATACAAGATTTGAGACTTGTAGGGCCACCTTTCTCATAAACCATCAAACCCTTCAGCCACCTTCACCAAATTTCTCTCTCACAGTTATTCGAAAACCCTAAATCCCCAAAACCAACCTCTAGTCATGGCAGGCATTCATCTTGTTTCCAATCACGAATGAGATAATGGAAGAATAATAGAGAATCTTTGAAAAGCCATTCAAGAGGTTCGGTAGGCAGGCAAGCGAGGGATAAGGAAAAGAAAGAAGGAGTTGAGGAAGTAGGAACTAAGAAGAGGGAGGAAAAAGTAAGTGATTTTGTTTCAGAGTGTGCTTATTTCACTTGGAGAGACTGGGTTTAGCAAGCTAATCTCACCCTTCATAAACGATTGTGAAGAAAAGATGGCACTTATTTTGTGATCACAAGGCTCTTGGTTTTGTGGATGTTGTTAAGGAATTTTACTCGAACATGGCGGGACTGAGAGAAAAGACTTGCTTTGTCAAAGGATAGTGGATTTCTTTCAGCAAGGAGAAAATAAATGAGACTTTCAATCTGATAGAGAGAAAAAATGGGTCAGAGTTTAAGAAACTGGTGAAAGAGTCAGATTTCTAGAGATAGTTGATATGTTGACCATGGGGAAGGGAAGGAAATGGAGACTCTACAAGGAAGAATCCCCATGAGTGCATTGCAAGAGGGCTCATTATTTGAAAAAGGCTAAGTTTTGGTTATATTTTATTTACTCGAGTCCTTTTACCATCTCTAAACACCTGTCTGATGAGAGAGTTATTACTCTTATATGCTATCGCCCCAAAGGGATACAAATTTAGTGTGATGAAGATAATAGAGAACTCTATTTTGAGCTACTTCCGAAACAACTTTAGAGGATTAGTCCCCTATCTAACAACAATCACTCGACTTTGTATCCTAAGAGGTGTGGAAGGAGATTGGGAAGAAGAAGAAACATTCCTTAAGGTTTCTCCTTTGACATTAACTAGAGTGACCAAAGGTCTAAAGAATAGAAAGACAAAAGAAAGTGAAACAAAGAAGAAGAAGGGACTGACAGAGAAGAAAAGAGCAAATACAGTTAGGAAGCCAGCTCAAGAAGCGAGTAAGAGAGCGAAGATTTATTTATCACGAATATATCTCAGTGTAGAAAAACCCACATCATGAGCTAGCTGAGCTCAGACAACATAAGTAGTAATGCGGGAGTGATAAGAATGTCAAAGTGATGAGGAAGAAATACGGGAGATGGACAAGCGGCTAAAGATCCAACTTCAGGCGAGATGAGTACATGGATGCTAAGTTGAAAAAAGATATCAAAAATTTGGAGAATGCACTCAGAGATGAGAGAGTGGAGGATAAGATGAAGCGAGAAGAGAAAAGAATTGAAGGAAGGGCAAGACAGAGAGCTTGACATTCATTCGGACTAGCTGAAGAGAGATAAAGGTCTACTAGAGATAATGAATGAGATAGAGGATGCAATGGAGCAAAATATGTTGCGAAAGGTAGATGCTAACCGAATGCTATTAAAAGGAACATCGGAAAGGGAAATTAGGCTCTTTATAGAAGAGGATAAGGAAATTAAAAGCAACCCTAAACTACGGGAAAAATTATGGATAGAGAGCTTAGACATGGTAAATAATAGTTTGGTCAAAGAATGCCTCTCACAAAGGTGATTGAGAGCCTTAGAATTCCATTGAAGTGAGAGACAAGATGATCTTATTAAGCAATTGTGTAGCACCCCTTCTTGGTCATACCCGATTAGCGTGCAGGGGCAGGATGCAGGATATACGATACCACTATATCACTTTATCAAAATCATTTATCAAAAACACGCGAAAGCGTTACATTTCAGTTGGCATAAAAGCCCTTTCAAATATGCAGAAGCGTTTTTAAAGGGGTAGGCCCATTAACATTACATTTATACAAAGTACGGTTACTATAGAGCATATCGACCTTTTCAAAATGATTTATAAAATAGATGTTCAGAGTTCAAATTGTTTTTACAAAATATCCATGTTAAAAAAAAAAATTGGAGTGAATGCATATGTCGGAGCATACTTCGCCAATATTTCTCTATGACTCGACGCTCCTCGATCTTGCTTTTTCGTTCTGTTCAATCGGTATCTGTGCATAGGCACACTACACACTAAGAATTTTCATGCTTAGTGGTTCTATACAATTCCATTCTTTTGTTTCAGTTTAAGTCAAATCATGAAATTTTACTAAACAAAACTTTGAAATCTTTTTGGATGATCAATGTCAATACAATACATATACTTATTTCATATACAATCATTTATGGTTCATTAGTCCATTCAAAATATACACTTTCATATGCAATAAATCATTTATAACCAAATCATGCATTTCACCACATGCTCTTTTTATTTCAAATTTGAAATCATGCTTTTGATCTGATATCTTCAGCAATCTCAAAATCAATTCGATTTATGCCCTTAGCAATTTAACCTATGTTTCGGTATACGAGGATGCAGAATCACGGCATGGTCTCGGCGGGTTGCGGAGCCCGATGTAAAAAGCGTTTGTTTTATAACTGCTTTGTTAGGTCGTCTTTGGGTACGCTTCTTGGTTATTAAAATCAATTCATGAGCAGCTACCCGTCTGCATCCCATTGGCACTGTGATCGGAGTGACACATGTTTGTTTGTTCGAAGTATTGATCATTTGACCCTTATTGGTATACCAATCTATCCTTTATGTGAATTAAATTGTTAACATTATATTAAAGGCGTTCAAATCCTTTATAGAAAAATATAGTACAATCTGTACATTTGTATAAATAGTTCAATTCCAATACTCATACGATTTTCATGTCTGAAGCAATTCACGATCAATTGCCTCAAATCAATTAAAAAACAAATCAATATGCTTTTCTTATACATTTAGAACAAACATTTCAAATCTTGAAACGAGAATATGAGAAGGTAGAAAAAACCAATCTATCTCTTTCTTTTGCCTTGCCTTCAATCTCGGTCCTAGGTTAGGTGATACTCACCGGCCCCTAGCAAATCACACACATCCCATTTAGTAAACTAGCACAACTCACACTTAATGAATATCGGCCGATAAATTGGCACGAGTACAATACGTTTCGTTTAGTTTTATCCTTATTTGAACCCCCATTAATAATTTCTTGGTTAACTTCAGCTATCGGTGTGCGAATACGGTGTTAGGAACAAAAAATCAAGAATTTTGCTTGCTTTGGCTTGATGCTCTGACGGTCGTAATGTCTTCGCCGTATAAGCATGAGCGTGCACGAGGGGAGTGCTGTGCCGCACCTCGGCCTCGCCGCGACGGTGTTGTGAGGCTGAAAGTGAGTGGGTAAAGTTAACAAAAATGTAGACCATGCGCTGGAGTATCGCATCAAATATAGCGTAGTGGCTAGCCAAATTAATAGTTCCCACACGAAGAGCGTGCTAATGCGATTTAGTGACCTAGACAATATTTGGATCTAGTCTTATATCGAATTATGAATAAATTAACTGAATTAAAGAAAGCCTAATATTAAAATTTTGATTTAAGGTAATGATGAGAATACCTAGGGTTTTTCCTTCACCTACCACACCT
The DNA here is from genome assembly GCA_016808115.1 of Tetrastigma voinierianum. NCBI lineage: Eukaryota > Viridiplantae > Streptophyta > Magnoliopsida > Vitales > Vitaceae > Tetrastigma > Tetrastigma voinierianum. The sequence goes on from JAEQBH010006211.1 coordinate 410,406, forward strand.
GATGGATTTTAACCTAGATAGCGCATTTATTTAATATACCATATGATTTATGTTAGCGGGTTGATCGTGTCTACAATATATTCTCTCTTGAATATAGCGCCTACTCGGCTAGTGGGGTGTGTGCATCTACGCCATTACTCAACTCAGAGATGCATAAATGTGCAAACCCTATTGCTACACTTTGAACGCGGGATATCTCTATTCCCTGATTGACCAAGTGTTACTTTATCCATGTCCCTAAGAGTCATCATCTCTCGATATCAGACTCATAACATTAGCATGCCACAATTGGCCAAAGAATGACATGTGATTAAATTCAGGAGTAAAACAACCATAGAAATTCATATCGATATTAAATAAACCACAATTAAAGTATTAATCCATAACGATGTGGTTAGGGTTGACAAAACCCTAGAGAGAAAAGTTAGTTCATATTGATATTTATTACAGACTGAAAAATTTTCGGCATCAAACGAATTAGAGAAAGAAATACAGAAGAAGCCGTCTTTGCGATCTCCCGGAATCCGTCTTCACCAGTCTCTCTCTATTCGTCTCTCCTTGCCTTTAGTCTGCCTCCGATCCCCCATTTTTTCCTCAAAATCGCTTCCTTTTTATACCTCGGAATCTGATACCATCAATGGCCCAGAAAATTAGAACTTTAGAGCTCAGTTTTGGATGTTCTGATTTAATTTCAAAATCTAATATGTGTTGTTCAATTTCATATCCATCTCATACAAAAGTTTACACATCATAGTGCAAATCGCCCACCTATATAGACAACAAAATGATGACGTCCTATCGTCCGCGATAGCACCCAATGGAATATAAATAGCTCCAAAATGAACAAACAAGTTAGTGCAACGAAAATATATATCACATACACTAACATGACAATTTATCATTTGTTTTATGATTTCTTTCAAAAACCCCTATGTATATCCTTTAATTATTTTAACCATCACGGAAGCGATTTAAAACTAACTCAATGCGAAGCTTACTAAGTCATATCTCAACCACTACGTTATGGAATTTGTGAAATTGCATGTAGGGTCTTAAGCTTATCGAGCAGCTTCTGTCTGAATTTCTTGCATGTAATTGTAGTGCTAAAACTCTGAAGCAACTACGACGGAATTTCTTTGCATCCCACATAGTGCCAAACTATACAAATAGCCAGCTACGTGCGGAGTGCATCGCAGCGTGCGCGCTTATACTTTCTATGAGCGAGCAACTGCGGTTTTACGCATCGTCGCGTGGTACTAACTTTCTTTATTGTGACGACATATGGATGGAATTTATTGCATCGTCATAACGCTAAATCTCATTATATCTTAAGGAATATGATAAGTTTTCATACATTTTACTTAGTGTCAAAAGCACAAATATAACTCGTTTTGAAACTTCTAAAACTCTCTTTTCAAATATTTTCTTTTTAAATTACTTAACTACCATATTCATTACCAACATCAACCATTTACGCTGGCGGGAAAGGTCTTAAGTGGCAAGCCACTTGCATGAAGTCGTCACTCCCGTCAAAAGTCTCTACAAGGCTTCGTGAGCGTCGTTCCGTGCACATCTACTGATATTCCTCATCATTACTAGTGACAAAAATTTCAATTCTCAACTATAAGGTCGAGAATCTCTCGATTAAGACCATTTTTCTCTATATCCTCCTAACTTGTTTCTACTCATGAGACTCTCTAATCCCGATTTTTATGTAAGATTTAGTTTTTGACCCTTAGGGATCACCCCATACGGTCCTTTTAATTTCTGAAGGCTTGGAATCAAAAATTATATTTTATTTCAAGCGGACGACCCATATGAAGCGGTGGTAGCCTGGCGCTCGGAGTCTCATTTCCTTTGTTCTTCTTCTCTGATTCCCTTATATCACCTTCTAGTCTGAGAATTGCCCTTTTGTTTCTTCACTCATTTGAAGCGCTATGGTTCCTAAGGTTTCTTCTCAGCCAGAATCACCAATTTGGATCACAAAAAATCTGATTGTTGTATTTTATACCTAGATTACTCAAGTGTCGGAAACAGAATCTGCATAAGCTCCACTTGGAAATATTTACGGGCACTCTGGGGTTAAATTTTGCTTGAACTTCCTTCAAATAACTTATCCCCCTAGAAGTCCTATTTTATCAGAATTTTGGATCCACTCAATTGGGATGAGTGAAACTCACTTATGACCAAAACACTACAACCACGAAATAGAGCCGTCGATCGACTATGAGTTCACCTTTCAGTCCATATTTAGGAGCCTTAGAGCTACAATGTGCTCTTGGTCCCTTCTATAAATTTGTAGACTATCTCTTATGGTTCTTTACCAATTAGAATCAATTCATTTGGATTATTCCAACTTAATTTATAGCCAAAACAAAAACAGTGGTTTTACAGAAATATTTTACAGCAATTCCTTTAAGAACCCAACATTCTCCTTTGTTTTTTTTTTTACAACCAATTCTCAAAACCTTAGTACCTCAATAATCAACATGAAAGTCATTCAAAACCACTCCATAACACTTGTATTGGTGGTTTGGAACTCCATACAACAAAACCCTAGGTAAAATCTTATGAATTCAACGAGTCCACCAATTCTTTTTAAACCCATATAAATGATGATTCCATGTTTTACCACAAATTGAGGTTTTACTCTCATAACTGACAAATTCAAGGTTTTATGTGATCTTTCCACAAAACCTAGACCAAAGGAACAACTAATTCTCCATACTAAACCTTAATAATCCAATTACCATGTGATTCTAAGGCAAACACATACAGATTTTTGGACTTCTTCTCCTTCTCTTTTCTTCCTCCTCTTCCTCTTCCTTGCTCTTCTCTCCTCTCAAAGCGTGAGCCACAGCCTTTGGAGATAAAAATGAGTTTGGCTTCTTTGTTTTTCCATTTTTATATTCTAATATTTCCTTTAATTGCTTAATAAGTCCTTCATCTTTTAATTTTCAATCAGTTTTTTTGTTGTTATATGATGTTCACATCTCTACTCACTTAATGGTTTCATATCAACTTTGCGAATTTGATTTAACCACTTGTTCAAGTACTACGTTAGGGTTAGAATTTATAATTTCCCTAATTTCATTTCGAATATTACAATGTAACACTTAGTGCTCGTATAAGCCCCTACAGCATCATGTACTGTATACTCTCTCGGGCGGCGTTCATGACTAATTAGTAGATCAACCTTAAATTGATAAATTCTCTAGCATGTGATTAATTAATCTAATAGCAGAGATTTGTTACCTCTCAATCCATCTTTTAACACTAAGAGGTTATAGATCGAAACTGAGAAGAAAAAAAAAAGAGGGTTTCTGAGTGGCCCGACCTTGAAGAGAATGACGGTGGAGTGGAACTTCCGCGCTATCAGGGTACTTGAAACAGGGCGCACAAGTATGCAGCATCCACGGTGCTGGATGGTGAAGTTGAAACGTGTGATTGTTGAAATAGTTGGAACAAACGGCGATTGAATAGCGACTCGTGATGAAATATGACCTCCGTCAAATGAACCGATGTGGATCTTAAAAGGGGTGGTCTCTTGCTTGCGAGAACGGTCGCTATTGTTGTTGGGGTTGACTTCACGCAGGAGCCATGGAGGTGATCTAGGGCGTAAATACGCAAAAATAACAACCGCGAGAGGGAAAGAGAAAAAAGGGTGCAAGGCGTGTGGAGGGAAAATGAACGGTCGTGCGGGTATTTAAAGGGCTCAAAATATTCTCCGCGGCGAAGAGTGTCTAGCAGCGTAGCGTAATATATCTTATTTGTTGCATACGAAGGTAGAAAAAGAAAAAGCGGCAGCGGCGTAGAGCATTCTGCCATTGCAAACCAAAAGGTATCTGCCAAAATGTTATGCTTGCTATAGCGGCGTGAGTTCTGCTGGCGTGCGAAATATGGACAAAGGTTTAGTTTTAAAACCACGAATTTGTCACGATTCGGTGGCTCGGATGGCGGATCGAGCGGGTTGAAGCGTGAACTATCTTTGGGATTCTTTACCTATTTTTCAGGCGAACTTGTACAATGGGCCTTCAAATATTTATGTAATAACAAAAATCATTTACATATACAAAGAACTACCAGGGTGATCATCAAAATCTATACACATATCTTTTGAGTCCCATTTACATATACAAAAATTTGTACTTTTACATTCTAAATCGGGCGCGGGACATGTTGTAGTGAACCCTACTAGTGTCTTTGTGACTATATCACGAAAGATCGCGAGATGTCACTCCCTCTGTACCTACGAATTAAAAACCAGTGCTAAACTCAGCCCAGTGGAAACATCTTATAACTTATCTTGGTACACATGCATTTTATCTTGAATCATAATAAACATATAACAATAACGGATATGAATCTTTATGAACTCATAACACATTTACAACTACATAATTATCTACTTCTGTAACCAACTTATGCTTATTCGAGATCTCATTATCTGATGCTTGAACTTATACTTATAACAATCTTATACTTTTCGAACTTATACTTATAGCGAGACTTATTATTATTCCGATCTCCGTGGGCCACATATTACTCTTATCTCCGTAGAACTATACTATCTCTAGTAAGGACACATACTTATGCTTATCTCCGTCGGACATATACTTATGCTTATCTCTTGAAGGACACACATGCCATTCAGTTTACTCAAAGGACATATATCGGGGACTTATATAGCATCTTACGGATCTTATACTTGTATTCTGAGCATATACTTGTATCTCGAATCTTATAATTATTATTACAGGAGTTTATTCTTGTATTTCATATCTTATACTTGTATTCTGGAACTTATTCTTGTATTTCAGATCTTATACTTGTATTCCGGAACTTATTCTTGTATTTCAGATCTTATACTTGTATTCCGAAACTTATTCTTATATTTCAGATCTTATACTTGTATTCCGGAACTTATTCTTGTATTTCGGATCTTATAGTTGTATTACGGAACTTATTCTTGTATTTCAAATCTTATACTTGTAGTACAGAGCATATACTTGTATTTCGGATCTTATACTTGTATTACGAAACTTATTCTTGTCTTACGGATCTTATACTTGTTCAAATACTCTTCTCGAATCATCTTCTTTCCTTTTTTTTCGCCTGTCATTTTGTGATTTCACATATGGCTATAGAAGTCGACATTCACGACAGATTTAGTTGGTGAATCCTGTCCTGTTTGTCATTCGGTAGCAATGTGATCTCACATTCAATATTGCAATCTCACATATTACTACTTAGAAGTCCAAAATTACAACGAATTCGGTTGTTGAATCACGTCACATTTACATCGTGTTAGCAATGTGATCTCACATTAGTGTGCAATCACATATTACTATAAAGTCGACATTCGGCGAGTTACAGTTGTTGAATCTGTCACATTTATCGTTCGGTAACAATGTGATTTTGCATGGAACAGATGACGTTTTTGCCACGTAACGAAGTGCCGTAGCACTAAGCGAGTGCCAAAGCACCGTCCAGTTCACATTACCTCATTCATTTCGTAACCATATCATTCGTTATCTTTTTTGGATTATATGTGATAATAATCATATAACACTTAACCACATTATGTGTTCATGACATATTGCCTTTCATGTTCATGTTTAAGTTCGTTTTCATATTTCATATCATATTCATGTTTCATGAACACATCTATACATATTGCATTTCCTATACTTTTCTTGTTTCTTATATTACATGGCATTTCCATATACTTGTACAGTATGATGCCTATGTATTCACCCACATCATTCATAATATTCTTATTCTTCTATGAATTTACTTTACTTAGAAATTGGAATCATTCCAGTGAATCATCGAACTAAAGATTATGGCATTTTCATGCCAAGCCTAGTCGGTTCACAAATGTACACTAGGGACAATTTGTAATACTCATTTTTCAGGGATCTTAACTTCATATTTGACAATGGTTCTTTGTACTCCCTTGAAGCTAAGGTTCTAAGGGTTCTTCTCCAACTGGAATCACTCAAATCGGATCTAGGCTTCAGATATGTCTCGAGCAACCGATTTACTCAATGATCGCTGACAGAAATTGGCTTGAACATAACCCCAATTTGAGTGAATTTTTAGGCCACATAGAGTCCGTATTTGAAGGTACCTATTTTAGGGTGTTTTGTTATCCTTGAAGTCTAGTTTAACTAGAAACTTGAATCACTCAAACGGATAAGGAATGGCCAAGTTATGGCCAAAATACTAACACTGGTCCAAAATAGAGCATTGGGTAAGTGCAGTCTGCCGTACGGTCGACAAAACATGGTACGATACCACCCCTCGAGGAATTTTCGAGAAAAGGTGGTTTCCTCCAATTTTTTCCATATTTTGCTACCGACCAGCTCGATAATCAATATACACATCAAAACCACTCCATATTCATCTTATAACCTCTATTCTACTCAAATCATCTTTCAATACTTATCTTACACCAAAAACTTATCATGAATTCCTCCCAAAAAAATCTATAATGGGTATTAACCCATACATAAACCAAATAAAGGGGAAGTTTAATTAAGTTTATTAAACTATGCTCAATCTCTATCTGGAAAATTAAACCATGAATCAACTCGAAGGAGGATTCCACATTCTTCTTGTACCATTTAGGGTTTTACCACCCCTATTTTCAAGAAATCTAGGGTTAGGATGAAATCCTAACAAAACCCTAGGTTTGGGGACAAGCTACTAACCATCCAATAGCATGGAAATTCATACAAACTTTAGAATTCCATACTTAATGTTAGAATCCATACAATTCCATACCTTTGATCTTCTTTGAACTCCTTTTTCCTTCTCTTCTTCTTAACTTCTCTTGCCCTTCTTCTTCTTCTCCTTCTCTTCTCTTCTTCCTTCATATCCGTTTTTCTCCTCAAATGAGAGACCAATGATATTTTGATTCCCATTAAGGCCACGTCGGCGGAAGTCAAATAAACCATTTTGGTTTAAGTCTCTCCTAATTGCCTTTAGTCCTCCCTCGTTCTATTAATTGCACTATACTTTATATTTATTTCCACTTTGGCCTCTCATCTTATCAACTTATGACTTTTATGCTCCTTTTTGACAAATTACAATTTTATCTTATGTCTTGTACAATTTCCGAGTTTCTCAATTTCCATGTTTCACATTTAAATTACGAAAAATTCAATTTATGCCTACAAAATACCCTAAACATGTTGAAAACGACTAGGGTATATTTCCGGGCGTTACAAATTTGACCCTCTCACACTCTAATGAACATGTAAATCCCTTAGTGACTGTGCTTGCGCCCTTTGGTATTCCTAAAAAGCTCACAAACTCATTAAAAACAAACAAAAGTAGGAAGTCTAAAACGAAAATTATCACCCAGCAATTAAAAGAGCGAAAATAATGCTGATTCAAAGGAGAAGGGGATCTCACGATTACTTGGGTTGCCTCCTAGAGCGCTATGTTTAACGTTGTTAGCTCGAAATTTAACTACTGACGTACAACATTCAGAGCGGAAAAAAATAACTGAACTGTTGGTGACCTCTCGCACCTTCTTTATCCTTTGCTCTAGAGTGTGCCTTTCGAGGATGGTGGCTTGTCTTCTTTCATGGAATTCTCCTCCAAAATACCATTTCAATCTTTGGGCATTGACTTTGAACTATCTCTTCTTTAGATGCCTTATCTCAACACCTCCATAGGTAAATACTTGAACCGCTATGAATGGACCTGACCATTTTGACTTCAACTTGCCAGGGAAGAGTTTCAGCCTAGAATTGAACAACAAGACTTACTGACCCGGCTTAAACTCTTTCCTTACAATATGCTTGTCATGCCAAGATTTCGTCTTCTTATATATTTAAAGGCGTTCTCATAGGCCTCATTAGATTCCTCTAATTCCCTTTCAGTTGTAGCATCCTTCCTCTCAGCTACCTTACTATCCATGTTGAAGCCTAGTTTGCCTAGTATGCTTTATGTTTTAACATTCCCTTTGGAAAATGGCGAGGCTTTCCATAGACTAGTCGAATGGCAACACCACCCGATGGGGTTTAAATGTTATCTGTATGCCTAAAGTGCATCGTCAATCTTCTTTAACAGTCCTTCCTTGAACTAGCCAGCTTTTTTTTTATAGAATGGACTTTATCTCGATTTGACTGACATATTTTCACATAAAATTAGCGAGTGAAGTTCGATGCCACACACCATATTTTTGCAGGACCTTATCAACCAGCTTGTTGTAAAAGTGAGTGCCACCATCTGTGATCAATGCTCATGGAGTCTCAGAGCCCAGGTGTAAATGTGGCTCTGAAGGAACTTGACTTCTGTCGATCGTGTGTGTCGGTATTATACATTTGGAAGCGTAGTCCACATCAAGGAGAATATACAAGTTCTTTTTGAATAAGAGAGGGAATGGACCCATAGAGTCCATCCCCATAAGTCGAATAACTTCGACCTTTAGAATTGTGCGCCTTAGGCGGTTCATCCAGTTTGGAAATGCTATTCTGACCATATCTTGAGGTAGATACAAATTGGTGCGCATCCTTGAACAAGTTAGGCCAGTAGAAACCTGATTATAATACCTTTGCTATTGTCCTCTGGCCTCCAAAGTGTCCCCTACATGATAGGTGGCGAGTTGGGAGCTCTACCCATTTCATCTTGAATTTTACATGCTATCATGATCTGCTGTGTTTGGCACAAAATAGGCTCTTCCAGGTAATAGTGTTTTAAGTGTGCGAAGAACCTCTTTTACTACTGCTTTGGTAGCTAAAATTAGGTGGGATAACTTAGCCACTAGGTATTCACATGATCGGCAAACTATGGAGCAGTCTTTGTGTCTCTAATTGCTAAAAGGCTGCCCATATGAAAGTAAATGTCCTTCTGCACCGATCCCATGGAGGCCCTTCGATCGTGACAGATGGTTTGCAACTAGGTTCTTTGTTCCCTTCTTGTCCTTAATTTCTAGGTCAAATTCTTGCAATAGAAGCACCCACTGTATTAGTCTCGGTTTTGAATCCTTTTTAGTCATTAGGTACTTAATGGCTGAGTGGTTAGTGTGCACTATTATCGTGTTGCCGATCAAGTAGGGCCTAAATTTATCAAAGGCAAAAACAATGGCTAGTAGCTCATTTTCAATGGTGGCATAGTTCAGATGGGCATCATTCAAAGTATGGCTAGCATAGTGAATCACCTGGAATATCCTATCTCTTTTCTGCCCTAGCACTGCTCCGATCGCATAATCATTGGTGTCGCACATTAACTCAAACGGGAGGTCCAAATCTGATGCTACCACTATGGGGGTCGATACCAATTTATCTTTTAGGATTGAAAAAGATTGCACACACTCCTCATCAAAATCAGATGGTGTCCCCTGAACTAGCAAACTAGATAAGGGCTTTGCAATTCGAGAGAAATCTTTTATGAATCACCTATAGAACCCTAAGTGTCCTAAAAAGATTCTTATGCCCTTTATTGATGATGGTGGGGGTAGTTTCTCTATTGCCTCAATCTTAGCTTGATCGACCTCTATTCCTCTTGCAAATCAGTTTTAGTACTATGCCTTTGCAGCCAACATAAAGTGGCACTTCTCCCAAGACAACACAAGATTGGTCTCTTCACATCTGCTCAATATAGTGTGGGTTTTCAGACGATTGTCAAAGAGGTTCTAATCTTGAAAAGTCGTTCATAGAGACACCTCAATTGTCTTTTCAACCCATATATGAGAATATGACCATCATACTGTATTTGAAATGTGCCTAATCATACGGCCAAGGCATTCGCCAAAAATACAAATGTATATATAAAGATGAAGTGAAAGTCGTCTTCTCTTTGATCATGAGCTTTAGCGATCTGTTATATTAAATACCCATCTAAGCTTGATGCTCTTATTATCACCTTGGCTATCTATGTCAGATCTATAAATGGCAATGGAAAATGGTATTTTCGGGTTGCCTTATTCAATTCAGATGATCAATTTAAATTCTACAACTGTGGCATTCTAGAGAAGAGACGGTATATTATTCTTTAATGCTTTATCAGCATTTGTTCCTCCCTTTTTGGCACAACCTATCTGAAACTTACCCATGCACTATCGAAATAAGATAAAATTACCTTGGCATTTAGCCACTTCGGTACTTCATGCTGACTACTTCTTTCATTGTTAGTTCGAGTCTCCCTCGGTGCTTCCCTTTGAAGGCTTATGACCATCTTCTAGCGGGATACGATGCATACCACATAAAAGGGTGAATCCTTTAAATCGGTAAAGACTAACCAAGCACATCCTTATGATCCCTAAGTACTCTCAATAACTTATCTTCTTATTTCTTTGTGGGAGAAATTTGAAATAATCAATAGTAATGTGGAGGCTTCCTAAGATGACACCACCTCGAATGGTGGGTAATGGCTTATATTTTCATCTTCGATTGGTTATTCGAATGATGTATGGCAGTTTGAGAAATTTCCCCTAAGGGTTCGTACTATTTCCTTCTATTAGGCTGGAAGGAGTCCATCCATTTCACATACTCTTTTACCTCTTCTCCCAATTCTTTTGATCCGCTCTGTACTAGGCTAGTCTCCAAAGGGTCAGTGGGACCACTATGGCTAGACACTATAGTCTCCACGGTCTCTATCATGAAGCATGTGTCACTCTATGCCGGGTGTCTCACAACCTCAAAGACATTGAACTTGACCTCGTCATCCTGTACCCTCAATTTTAACTCTCCCTGCTACACATCAATCATTGTTTTGCCAGTAGCAAGAAAGGGACTACCTAATATTATGGGTATTTCTTTATCTTCTTCGGAATTTAGAAACGATGAAATTAGCGGAAGATAAAACATCTATCTTTACCAAACGTCCTCTATCACCAGGGATGTTTTGGTGACACGTCTATATTGGAGTGTATTTGTAGATGGACAAGCTTCACTAATCTTAATTAAAGTAGATATGGATAATGACATGGGGTTCACTAGCTCCCAAGTCACACAAGGCCCTCTCAAAGATGGAGTTCCTAATGATACAAGGAATAGTAAAACTGCTGGGTCTTTCAACTTCTATGGCAGTTTCCTCTGAAGGATGGCACTACATTACTCGGTGAGATTCACTATCTCGAAATCCGATAATGTTCTTTTCTTTAACAGTATATCCTCCATGAATTTTACATAGCGGGCATACGTTCTTGATATGAAATGGAATGTTAATATGCAATTTCTTGAACACATCCATAAACTTTGTGAATTACTTGTCCAATTTATTCTTCTTTAAGCGTTGAGTGTACGGAATTGGAACATTGGGTTCAGTTGTGGTTGGTCGATCTTTAGCCTCAGTTTTTTCTTTTACAAACCTTTTCTCTTGGGGCTGGTCCCTTTCTATCTTGTCATTTTGTATGGTCTGGGTTACTTCCTCAGTTTCTACCTTTCCTATCACTAGTGGCGGCCCTGGTACTGCTAATTCCTTGCCACTTCTCAATGTGACAGCTTTAACATGTTCATTACATTCTCGTTTTGGGTTCACCTATGAGTTTCTAGGTAATTATCCATGCTGCCTCTCAGTCAACAATGTGGCCATTTGGCCCCTGCCACTTCCCGGGTTTGAGTTGGGCCCCTTGATTTTCTGAGTTGTTGATTGGTTCTATAGCTATTGTGAGCCTAATTTTGGAATGTGGTCTTCATCTCATTCATAAATGTGCTATGGGAAGTCATCATGTGAGCTAAGGCTTCTTCCGAATCCACTTTCTTCTCAAGTGTTTGCCTTGCTTGAAGTAATTGTGGCATACTATTACAGTTTGTTTCTCGGCTAAAGTGCGGTTGTTCTAGTAATGCAGTTACCTCTTCAACCCTGGCCCTGATTCTGATTCTGATTCTAGTACCTGTTATGATATGTATTACCTCTATATTGTCCCTATTATTGTTGATTATGCTGATTCACATACTGTGCTTGCTCTATTGTCATCTGCCCCAACTGACAATCCATAGTATTGTGTTATCCTCCCATAGATTCCTTGAATCTCCCAAGGTTATCTGAATCGCATTCATTGGCACCTTCTTCATGCAATAAATTTGTATTTGTTTAGTTAATATGTGACATGGTTTGCAATTCTTGAGAACTTTATTAATATGCTCTCGCTAAGGGCTTCTAGGTCTTGATCTATCTTGGGAAGCGCGATTAGAATTAGTGGTTGTATTTTTCTAATATAATATCTTATAAGCTTGATCTGTAGTTTTTTTCATCAAGGCACCTCCTATTGAGGCATTGATGATTGTCCTAGCTAAATCGCTTAGACGGTTATAAAATGTGTGCACCTACATCCACCTAGTCAACCTGTGGTGTGGGCATCTCCTTAGTGGCTCATGAAATCTCTCCCAGTCCTCGGCTAAGTTCTCCCCCTTGAATTGTTTGAATGTGTTAATTTCTTACACTAGCTGTGCGATCTTTGTAGGTGGGAAAAATTTTGTCATAAATTTCTGCACTAAGTCATTCCATGAGGTAATGGAATCCGGTGGTTGGCTAGTCAACTGATAGCAGCTTTCGGTCAGCTAGTGACGGTGGGAATATATGCAATCCCGAGGCTTCTTACATTGCCCCATTATACTTGATTGTGTCACAGACTTCAATAAAACTAGTCAGATGTGCATTCGGATTCTCACTAGGCAACCCATGAAACTATATATGGTGGAGCATATGTAGAGTTACTCCTTTCCGCTCGAAGTTGTTCGCTTGAATGGGTGGTCTTTGTATAGCTGATTGAACAACTATAAGTGGTAAGGCGAACTCCTCAAGTAGCATATGTGGATTATCAGGTTGTACAAATGATCGGGTGGCCTGATCTCTATAATTCTGTCCATTCTGATCCACCTGTGGTTCATTTATTTCTTGGAACTGTCCTTCATCCTCTTGATTCTGCATGATTTCAAATTGGGCTGCGTGTGCTTTGATTCGTGCCACAGTAGGCTGAGCTAAAATCAACAAAATTTATATACCTAAGTTCCTCCCTCTTGTGGTCAAACTCTTTGCAGTATAGTGGTCTAGGGTCGAACACGGGGGTGGGTTTTCATCCTTAAAATGGTTTACATCGGTGCATGAAGAGTAAGGCTTTTTATTTGGACTCTTTGGTTGTGTTTCAAAAAGCAGTGGGAATGGTTTGAGCGAAGTATAAAGCGAAAGTTAAAGGTGAAAGTTAACTTTGAAGATTTAGGTCACTAACGTGAGTTAGAGCGAGCAAGTGTCCTCGGGTTTTTATCCTCGCGTTATGACATCACGACCTATAGTCGAGGCATAACCGGATCTATGTTTAACCTAACCAAACCTCACCCTTGAAATCAACGCTCTATTTGAGTCAACACAAGTAACATGCATCTATGGCCCTTTCTTTGTTTGAAATATAGCATTTAAATATCATTTTAGAGGCTCGTAAAGACCATCTAAGAACCACAGTGCATCACAGCATTAAGTACCACCTTGTATCCTCACTTTATGGAAGTATTGTAAAATTAATAACATTCAATGCTATTCCAGCCTAATTTGAGAAGATGGGGTCATAAACACGAGTGCCTATGGCTTTAATACAAGAGGACAACTTGCATATGCCCCACCCTTTGGCCTTCCCTTATATTTAAAGAAAGGAAACCTTGACATCTCTTGAGTTGTCATCCTCAGAGGGTGTTTAGTGAAAGTAAGAGAGAAGAGGAGAGAGAAGGGAGAAAAAGCAAAACCTAATTAAAAATCTGAGACTTTATTTACAAGTGAAAACTTACAAATTCTTCTCTCCTTTCCGATTATTCTCCCCAAATTCTATATTCATTACGAGAGAGTTTATATGAAGCCACCTCAATACATGAAAATACCAAAAAACCTCCTAACTTGGCTAAGTTAAAGGACAAGAGAGTAATACACCAAGTTTGGAGTCGGTTAGCATTAAATAAAAACATGAGCGGTGCATTTGTTGGTGAAGAATTTCGCTAGGTAAGCGAAATCACAGGCAACGGAATGAAGCTAGCTAAGGCCGGAGTAATTTGGCTAGTAGCGAAATTTAGCTATTTCTTGAAAATTTTCGTGAAACTCTTTCAATAGGTATTTTTAAGCTAAAAATGAATAACCTACTTGGCTGGGGTGGTACAGCGAGAATTGGAGATTTCGCTAAGGTTGCGAGTACCGCTAGGGATTCTTGAAAATTTAGCAATCCCTAAATTTTCGCAACTCTAGAAAATTCTGCTTTGATGATCTTCACTCTGTCTTTACGCATCGATTTCTTCACTTTGCCTTGGTTTTCTCATTGATTCTTGAGTTGGTTGATGGTAGACGACAGATCGTCTTGCAGATTCGTCATTTCGAAATTGAACTCAAGAGTGCGCAAACACGCAAAACAACCAAAAATACCTCTAATGGCATAAGTGGTACTAGAAGACTTAGACACTTCAGTGACATTAATGACATGATTAGTGCACAAAAAGCACTGAAACCTATCTAATACCAAGAGGTTCAAAATTGCACTTTTTGGGCACTAATCACTAACGAAACGTTGCTAGTCCCTTAGCAATGCAAAAACAAAAGGAGATGCATGTAGTGATTTGCAAAAGTTTATGATTAGAATATGCACATATAAACATTGCTTTTAAACTGAAAAATTGACATCACAATTGTAAACTGATATGAAAGAACTAAATCCATACAAGAACAATTCTAGGTCAATCTTGGTTCCATGATTCTCAGCGAATTTCCACACAAGTCTAATGGTTCTTTATATAGCAGTTAAGTAATAATTGCCAATTTGTCTCACTCCTGACTAGCGACATGGCCTTAAGGTATTGAACAATACTAGATAAGGATAGTTCGCACTTCTTTCTTTATTCATGACCTTGGAAGCAATGCTTAAAAATCGACTTCACCAAAGTCGGGTGCTTGAAGCAGTCCACCGATGACTCCCAACCAAGTCAGGTTGAACATGACGAAGGATCATGACCCTGGAAACTCTACAGGCTTCACCCGATTTCAGTATGATTTCGAAAATCAAGCA